>OW388291.1:85627098-86071959 GCA_936450465.1 Gibbula magus | reverse complement strand
TGAAAAACGTCCTCTAAACGTATGTTGACCATAGAGAACTATCTATACATAAGGAAAGAGTCGATTGGGTGGGTCTATTCACTAGCAAGTACCTACAACAAGGAATGTGCTATGAATATTAAACCTATATATTCGTAAAGAACACATAATCGCCTTCACTTTGATACCAAATATGCTTTTATTTAACAATTATTCGTTTCCTGACGGCGATGTGAAAAACGTCCCTTAAACGGTTGTTCACCATAGAGAACTATCTATACATCAGGAAAGAGACGATTGGGTGGGTCTATTCACTAGCGCGTACCTATAAAAAGGAAGGTGCTATGAATATTACACTTATATATTCTCAAAGTACACATAATCGCCTTCAATCTGATACCAAATATGCTTTTATTTGACAATTATCCGTTTCCTGACGGCGATGTGAAAAACGTCCCTTAAACAGTTGTTCACCATAGAGAACTGTCTATACATTAGGAAAGAGTCGATTGGGTGGGTCTATTCACTAGCGCGTACCTACAACAAGGAATGTGCTATGAATATTAAACCTATATATTCGTAAAGAACACATAATCGCCTTCACTTTGATACCAAATATGCTTTTATTTAACAATTATCCGTTTCCTGACGGCGATGTGAAAAACGTCCCTTACACGGTTGTTCACCATAGAGAACTGTCTATACATCAGGAAAGACACGATTGGGTGAGTCTATCCACTAGCGCGTACCTACAATACGGAAGATGCTATGAATTTTAAACCTTTATATTCGTAAAGAACACATAATCGCCTTCACTTTGATACCAAATATGCTTGTATTTGACAATTATCCGTTTCCTGACGGCGATGTGAAAAACGTCCCTTAAACGGTTGTTCACCATAGAGAACTATCTATACATCAATAAAGAGACGATTGGGTGGGTCTATTCACTAGCGCGTACCTATAAAAAGGAAGGTGCTATGAATATTACACTTATATATTCTTAAAGTACACATAATCGCCTTCAATCTGATACCAAATATGCTTTTATTTGACAATTATCCGTTTCCTGACGGCGATGTGAAAAAAGTCCCTTAAACGGTTGTTCACCATAGAGAACTGTCTATACATTAGGAAGGACACGATTGGGTGGGTCTATCCACTAGCGCGTACCTATTATAAGGAAAGTGCTATGAATATTAAACCTATATATTCGTAAAGAACACATAATCGCCTTCACTTTGATACCAAATATGCTTCTATTTAACAATTATCCGTTTCCTAACGGCGATGTGAAAAACGTCCCTTAAACGGTTGTTCACCATAGAGAACTGTCTATACATCAGGAAGGACACGATTGGGTGAGTCTATCCACTAGCGCGTACCTACAATAAAAAAGATGCTATGAATATAACACTTATATATTCTTAAAGTACACATAATCGCCTTCAATCTGATACCAAATATGCTTTTATTTGACAATTTTCCGTTACTAGACGGTGATGTGAAAAACGTCCTTTAAACGTATGTTCACCATAGAGAACTATAGATCTATACATAAGGAAATACACGATTGGGTTGATATATCTACTAACGCGTACCTATTATAAGGAAGGTGTTATGAATATCAAACTTGTATATTCTTACACAAAAATTGCCTCTAATATGATACCAAATAGGATTTTATTTAACAATTATCCTTTTCCTGACGGCGATGTGAAAAACGTCCTCAAGACATATGTTGACCATAGAGAACTATCTATTCACTAGCGCGTACCTATTATAAGGGAGGTGCTATGAATATTAAACCTATATATTCGTAAAGAACATATAATCGCCTTCACTTTGATACCTGTAGGATTTTGAATTTTAATTTGAGCTAAAATAAGTTCATTTCGTTCGCTTCATTTACTTCGAAAGATCGTTTAGTTTTTTAATAGTGGTATGCAACCCGCTAAGGGAGATAACTCTGTTATGTTCTGTTTATGTTTTCGACTTCTTGATATGCTTCACCCTCGGCTCGACACTCGAGCATATAAACGGTATGTTATGTATTAACTTATTCAATGTGCATAATATGTCATGTTAGAAAGGTACTTTTCAAGCGATATAGCATATGACAAAGCATATTTCTACGTAATAAGTGTATAACTCGCATTACAAGTGTAACATGTGAATCGCTGTTACTAAATATAGATTTTTCGATTTTTGCAGTCAATCTACATCTACATCGATTGTAAAACCTCGACTATTGGAATAAATAACTCGAAGATGGTGAATTGTCGTTTTTCGAGTGAAGAATGAACCCTAGAACCCAACATTATTGACGTTTGCTGTATTCGAAATTAGAAGCATACATTCGCCGACCCGTGCTGCACGCTTTCCTCGCACTACAGTTCGACCGCCTCACGGGGATGTAAACACAAGCTAGCAGGCCGCTCGCTGATGACGCTCTACAGTTCAACCCAGTTGTTACGGCTCTATTGACACTATGGCTGAGGAAGAGGATTTTGACTCGAATTTGGGACCAAATGGTGATGAATCGACACGTAAAAGAACTTTGACACCAAAGGGTTTACAGTATTACTTAGACATTAAGAACAAACACTTGAAACAGCTGTGTGATAAGATTAAAAAAGTAGAAAGTGCTATTTTACCACTCTTAGACACTGAATGTGAATGGTCAGACTATGAACACGTTAGATCTATGTATACTGACTGGTTAAATGTTTTTGAGAGAATTCTTCAGGAAAGAAATGATTTTTCTAGAGTAGTTACGACACCTGAAGCAGATATTTCAGAAGCAATTTACACAAAACTTTCTACATTGGAAACATTTATTGATAATGAACAGTGTTTCAAGAGGAAAGTTGACAAGTGGTTACAAGACAAGGAATCAGAGCGGCAGAAACAGGCAAAAGAGAACGACATGAAGTTGAGCTTGGACCGTTCTTCTCGAAAATCAAGATCTGTTTCTTCTCATGTCTCCTCAGCGCGATTGAAGGAAGAACAAAGGATGGCAGAGCTGAAGGCAAAGGAAGCAGCACTTGAAGAGAAACAGAGGATAGAACTTGAAAAACAGAAACTGGAACTAGAGAAAATCAGACTCACAATGGAGGAAGAAAAGTTAGACATTAAAACCGAAATGGCAATGTCAGATGCAAGGCGCAAAGTTATTATTGATTTCGAAGGTGATAGTCTCCGTAGTCAATCTTCAAGTCAATCTTCAACAAAATCGAAAGTCAAACCTCCCCTTATCCTTACAGGTGCCAAAGCTCCCAGCGGCAAGAACAAACCACCTGATCCTGTTGCAAATAGCAATTTGGTAAACCAGGAGATTGTTTCCATTGTCCAGCAACTCAAGAAGCCGGTGTCCGACATCATAATTTTCAATGGAAACCCGCTGGAATATAAAAAATTCATGAGACAATTCAAATCAAGAATTATGTTGAACACAGTAGACAATGATGAACTCCTGAACTACCTCGAACAGTACACCTCCGGCGAAGCTAAGGCAATCGTTAGCAGTTACGGATACTTGAATTCGGACAAAGGCTTCCCTGCGGCAATGAAAGAGTTGAAGGAAAGGTATGGTGATGAAGAGATAATCGTCAGTGCCTTCATAGGAAAGGCCTTAGACTGGCCAACGATTAAACCTGACGACCCAAAGGCTCTGGACAAGTTCACAGTATTTCTTTCAGAATGTGAGCATGCTGTTGAAAGTGATGTCTTAGACAACAAGGAGAACTTGAAAAAGCTAGTTATGAAACTTCCCTACTCATACCAGGAAAAGTTTAGAACCCTCGTCCAAACTTTACGAGACACTGGTCAGGAAATCAAGTTTTCAAACCTTGTCACTCTTTTGAAAAGAGAATCAAGAAAAGCAAACGACCCCGTGTTTGGAAGAGACGCTTTACAGACGAATGACAGACGAATCAAGGGAAGCCAGAAGACGTCTAGGAACTGGCAATCTAAACCCAAACTCTCCATGGTCACAGGAGTACAGACACCAAAAACACAGAACGAGAAGGCACACAAGCTACCTGATAAACCTCAAGCTTCCCTTCCAACACCAGCCCAGGACACAGCAACTACTCCTCGGACCCCAAGCTGCATATACTGTGGCGCTGCAGATCACATCATCGATGGCTGTAGAGGCTTTAGAGAATCAAACTTTGTGGAAAAGACCAAGTTTGTTAAAGATGAAGGACTTTGCTTTAGATGTCTAAAGAAAGGACACCGAAGTAGAGATTGTCAAGCAAACATAACTTGTACATCATGTCAAAGGAGACATAATACACTTTTCCACCTTGATAGACCATTACCAAAAGAGATGCAAGCAAGTACCTTCAGTTCCTGCATACATGAGGATATGGGGGTCGGCGCGACCTCAGACAGTGCCTGCACTATGGTAATTGTCCCAGTGAAGCTTAAGATGACTGGTGGAATACATGCAGTGGAGACATATGCATTCCTCGATCCCGGCAGCAGTGCTTCATTTTGTACCACAGATCTGATGAGACAGCTGAACGCCAGTGGAAAACCAATGAAGATAAGTATTGACAGCATGGGTCACCCAAGGACAATTGACACTCACGCAGTAAGCGGACTTACAGCGTGTAGTATCTCGATGGACACTCATGTTGACTTGCCAACTCTGTACACAATCGACAAGCTACCTGTGTCAAAGGCACACATTCCCACCATGGAAGATATATCTCAATGGCCACACCTCCATGAAATACAGATTCCTCAACTAGATGCGGAAGTTGGACTTTTGATAGGCAATAACGTCGCAGATGCCTACACCCCAATAGACGTAAGAATTGGAGAGGAACATTCGCCACATGCTACAAGAACACGTATAGGATGGGCATTGTGGAACCTACCTAGACATGGAGCGACCAGCGAGACAGTCCAGTTTTCGAAATGTACCATGAACAGGACGGAAATAGTAGCAATCCAAGAGATGGAGGAACTTCAGCAATTGGATCGCATGGTTCGACATTCATACAACATCGACTTTCCAGAAAGGGCAATAGATGATCATAAGCAGTTCTCGCAAGAAGACAAGATGTTCATGAACAGAGTTGAGCAGTCAATTAAGCTGAGAAATGGACATTATGAGATTGACTTACCGTTTAGAGACCAAGAAGTGATGTTTCCGGATAACTATTCTCTCGCTTACAAGAGCTTATCTGGACTCAAGAAACGCATGGAAAAGGACACACAGTTTCACCAGGAGTATGCTTCCTTCATGGAGAACGTGTGCGAAAAGGGCTATGCTGAAGTTATCCCTGATAACGAACCAGAACCTAGCTACGGACGGAAGTGGTACATCCCTCACCACGGGGTGTACCATCCCAAGAAAAAGAAGTTGCGAGTCGTATTCAACTGTGCCGCAATCTATGCAGGCACATCCCTCAACGAACAGTTGCTCTCTGGTCCCGACCTTACGAATAGCTTGATTGGTGTCCTGATGAGGTTTCGACAGGAAAGGTATGCAGTAATGGGCGATATAGAGTCCATGTTCTACCAAGTTCTCGTACCTGAACATCATTGGAATTACCAACGCTTTCTATGGTGGCCAAACGGGGACTTCAACACATCACCTGCAAGGTACCGAATGAAGGTACACATGTTTGGCACCACTTCTTCGCCCAGTTGTGCTAACGCCGCCCTGCTGAAAACTGCGGATGATAATGAGAAGGACTTTGAACCTGAAATATCGCAGATCATAAGGGACAACTTTTACGTCGACGATTGCTTGGCATCAAAGGCAACTGTGACTGAAGCGGTTTCAACTGTAAAGCAAGTTTCATCCCTCTGCCAGAAAGGTGGTTTCCGTCTTACAAAGTGGACAAGCAACAGCGAAGAAGTGTTGAGAGAAATTGCCCCTGAAGACAGAGCTGTGAAAGTAAAAGACTTTGAACTTGACAAACTTGCAGCTGGCGACATCACAGAGGCAGCACTGGGTGTTACATGGACGATACACAATGACTCAATTGGATTCACAGTCAATCCTAAATCTACAGAGTGTACCCGAAGAAAGATACTGTCTGTGGTATCATCGTTATACGACCCGCTCGGATTGGTATCGCCATATGTTCTAAAAGCAAAGATGCTACTTCAAGACATGTGCCGCCTCAAGCTAGGATGGGACGAACAAGTGACTGGTTCCCATTGCAGACTTTGGAAACAGTGGATATCGGATCTTCCACGCCTACAAGAAATCAGCATTCCAAGATGCTACAAACCCGATGATCTTGATAAAGAAACGTCTTGTCAGCTACACATCTTCGCCGATGCCAGCAACCAAGGATATGGTGTCGCGGCATATCTGAGATTCACCTACGAAGTTGACAATGTACATTGCATGCTGATTATGTCGAAGGCAAGAGTAGCGCCACTAAAGACCGTCACTATCCCAAGACTGGAATTGACCGCTGCATGTGTAGCTGTTCGACTCGCTCACGTCATCAAGAGAGAACTACAGTATGAAATTCACAAAACGTTCTTCTGGACGGACAGTATGAGCACGATCAGATACATCAGGAATGAATCTTCTCGCTTCAGAACATTCGTAGCCAACCGAATCGAAGTCATCAGAGACGGATCGGAACCCCAGCAGTGGCAGTATGTGCCAACCCTAGTGAATCCTGCCGATGCCGCATCTCGCGGGTTGAGCTATGATGCATTTGTGCAGATGAGCCAGTGGTTCGAGGGACCCGCATTCCTCTGGAGGTCAAGTGGGGACTGGCCATCGCAGAACGTACCATCAGAGATTAGCTCTGATGACCCTGAAGTCAAGAAAACTGTTAATGCCACCATGACAAGTGAGTACGAAGATTCAGTAGAGAGGCTCCTCAACTACAGCTCCTCTTGGATGAAACTGAAAAGAATAGTCAGCGTCTATCTGTTCTTGAAGAAGACCCTGCAGAAGAAAGTATCGAAAAGACAGAAATTGTTGCTTCGCATGGAACAAAACGATGTAACGCCAACTTCGACTGAAACCAAAAATACGTACCTGTCAGTGACAATGCTTCAGAAAGCCGAGTTAGCCATTGTCAAGTATGTTCAGAAGAGGCACTTCCCACAGCTCCTTAGGAAACTGGAAAGTACAGGTTCAGGACAATCTGAAATCAACAAACAGATAAGAAAACTAGATCCAGTTCTTGTCGACGGTGTGATAAGGGTAGGTGGACGACTATCTAATGCCCTTATTCCATATGAAGTGAAGCATCCAGTCTTGATGCCAAAGGATTCTCCTGCGTCAAAGTTGATAATAGAACATTGTCACACAAGTGTCGGACACATGGGAAAGGCAGCAATGCTCAGCCAATTACGACAGAAGTTCTGGATCATTAGAGCAGGTTACCTCATAAAAGGCATCATCTCCAGATGCGTAGTTTGTCGAAAATACAATGCACAACAGAAGGTACAGAAGATGGCTGATATCCCATTCGATAGACTTAAATCGGACCAACTACCATTCTCAAATGTTGGTGTCGATTTCTTTGGACCTTTTCTCACAAAAAGAGGTCGTGCAACTGTCAAGCGATATGGAGTTGTGTTTACTTGCTTGACAGTTAGAGCTGTGCACCTTGAATTAGCTTTCACCCTCGACACTAGCTCTTGCATCAATGCCTTCCGTCGCTTCTTCGCCAGAAGAGGATATCCACACCGGATCAGATCAGATAACGGTACAAACCTCGTTGGATGCGAAAGGGAGTTGAGAGAAGAGATCCAAAAGTGGAATTTGCAGCAAATCAACAAAGAATGTACACAGAGGGGAGTAGAATGGGAATTCAACCCGCCTTCAGGTTCCCATCATGGAGGGATATGGGAAAGAATGATCAGAACAATTAGACGAATCCTGTATTCCATTCTACACGATCAAGTCATTCGCTTGGATGATGAAGGCCTCCAAACAGTTTTTTGTGAGGTTGAATCGATTATCAACAATCGCCCGATCACAACTGTGTCCAGTGACCCAAACGACCTGACCCCACTCACGCCAAACCACCTTCTGCTTCTATGCGGCAATCCACAGCTGCCTCCAGGATCCTTCTGCAAAGACGATTGTTATGCCAGAAGAAGATGGCGACAGATACAGTACCTATCAGACATCTTCTGGCATCGATGGTCACGTGAGTACATAACTATGCAGCAGGAGCGACAGAAGTGGACTCGCGAAGAAAAGAATGTTGCCGTGAACGATGTTGTCCTGGTAATGGACAACCTTCCTCGAAACGCCTGGTGTTTGGGACGAGTCCTGGACGTGTTCCCGGACAAAAGGGGTCACGTTCGAGTTGTAACTGTGAAGACACAAAATGGGACGCTGAAGCGTCCTGTGGACAAACTCTGCGTTGTCATCGAAACAGATGAACAACTAAAATGACTGTTCAAAAGATGAATGTGAACTATCAGAAACGGGACGATTATCAGAGACTGTTTATAGTAATTGTTACGTTTATCCTCCACAATTAGGGGGTCGGAATGTAGGATTTTGAATTTTAATTTGAGCTAAAATAAGTTCATTTCGTTCGCTTCATTTACTTCGAAAGATCGTTTAGTTTTTTAATAGTGGTATGCAACCCGCTAAGGGAGATAACTCTGTTATGTTCTGTTTATGTTTTCGACTTCTTGATATGCTTCACCCTCGGCTCGACACTCGAGCATATAAACGGTATGTTATGTATTAACTTATTCAATGTGCATAATATGTCATGTTAGAAAGGTACTTTTCAAGCGATATAGCATATGACAAAGCATATTTCTACGTAATAAGTGTATAACTCGCATTACAAGTGTAACATGTGAATCGCTGTTACTAAATATAGATTTTTCGATTTTTGCAGTCAATCTACATCTACATCGATTGTAAAACCTCGACTATTGGAATAAATAACTCGAAGATGGTGAATTGTCGTTTTTCGAGTGAAGAATGAACCCTAGAACCCAACAATACCAAATATGCTTTTATTTAACAATTATCATTTTCCTGACTGCGTAAAGTACACATAATAACCTTCCATGTAATACTTAATAACCTAAACAGCATCTATTACCATAGACTATTTTCTGATCAAAGTCAATTGTCTTATTTTCCTTAGTTTAAGTGATCTAATAATTCTGAAACTTTTTCTTTGATGATATCCCATTAGTACTTCCTCAACTTTTCAAGCTCAATTATTTTCAAGTCTCCATTCAAGTTGTCATTTACTCGAACACCGTAGCGTTATCTGTAGTTGTTTACAACCCTGACAAAGTGTTCAGGAAACGAAACAAATATTTCAAGTTGGAAATGTTGCAATCGACATTCCTACCCACTTCCATTGTCAGAACTCATACTGTGAATCTCAACACAAGGCGGCACGCGAGCTGTTATGATAACATCAGACACACTTGATTACATCTGCATGTCAACCGTTTCGCGGTGAAGACAACACTTACATAATCACACGTGGAACGGGCTACACGCTCGCAATCTCATGCCAAGCATGTGGACATGCATCATTTATTATGCTACGAATGCGCCACAAAAAAGAAAACTTACGATATTACTCATTGAAATGGACATAATCATAATTGTTTACACGTACATGTTCTTAAGTATTGTCAACATATCCGGCACATTTTATATACACTCTTCATTATTTTACAAAAAGTATTTTGATACTAGTGGTTAACAAAATTTAAAATACGTGTAAACAAACTTCATTAGATTTATTGTTAAATGAAAGTTCAGATCTTCAAAACATCAGCAAGCATCTACCAACTACACAAGTCTTAATTTTTTCAAAGTGGTTCTTTTTAGCAGATTATAATATAATGTATCTAATACGTATATCGTTTAATGTAAACATTTTCAATGAAATTTTTGCACGCACGTATTTAAAAAGACACAAAATAGATCATGTGCCATCAAATAATGATAAAGCATTCTAGGAAGGAATTATTACTACTAGACAACATATTTGCATGGGTTAAATCAAGGAATTAGATGGATATACGTCCTTGGTTAAATTAAAACACTAAGATACGCATGTCTTAAGTCTGAATTTCAATAATTCAATTACCCCCCTGCAAGACATTCATTTTTAAAATGCAAACTTGAAATTGCGAATCTCAAGTTCACATAAACGTGTATAATGTTATGGAAATGGCCTTGGTAGCACTCAAACTCAATATACACACCCCTTTGATTAAACGACCAATCATATGAATTTCCATGCAAGCGAGTCTAATGCGATTAGCAACGTGTTCGACCAATCGCGCAAAGCTTCGGAACCAATTTTCTATTTAAAGGCTTTGGTAAATATAAAAAAATACCGTTCTTTGAACAAGTTGTTTTCTCATTCTCATCAATTGTTCGAACTCATTTACACAATTCAAGATGTTCAGTGGTGGTTGTACAAGTTAAATGCTAACAAGATGCTGCTCTACTCTCGATTAGGATGCAGAGGTGAAGTCGTCGATATGGAGAGGAGAGGTAGTCACAATGTGAAGGTAATCTGTTTATTGTTCTTTAGTGAACCACCTTATAAATGTAAGGAATGTTAATAGTGTAACAGAGACAGAGAGACAGAGACAGATTGACGTGAGCTTTATAAAACAAATATGTTCACAATTATAAGAAGTTGTTACCCATTCGCAAAATCTTGTTTTATGTTTCGGTATGTACTTATAAACCAATAAGGTGACATTGATCACATGATCATATGATACGAAATAAACTTAGAAATTAAGCTGTTTTGAGAACAAAATTCCAGACTAAACTAGAGTTGAGTTTGGATACATGTTAAGGTAATGTAGTGAAACTTATATAAAAACATTATACAAACAACCATAGCAAACAAATTTTTTAATTACCTGATATCTGTCTCCATTTATACAACACTGATGGTACTTACACAATACATGATATTGATAACAGTGTTTTATGTTATAAAGTATAAAATAAACAATAAAATAAGAAAGAATACCCCCTCCAGTACAAGTTTATCATACTTTGCCCATTTCTTCAAAATCATTAAATTTAGACTCATTCCAGTAGTTAACCTTTTCTATTAAACAGTAATATCTTAATTCTTTCTTAAAATGTTTGGCTAAAAGTAATTTGCACAATCATTTGTAGCCCCGTTTCTAAAAATCGGCTACAATTGTTTGTAATGCTACCACCAATGAACGTGTTTTCAGGAACGACACCCAGGACTATATATATTAATCTGTATTGACGTCCAGGCATATCAGAAACATAATTGTGAGCATGTCCATGATAGAAATCTGCAATAGCAAATGATATTCTTACCCAAGCGGGCACAGATATGCCGGGTATTAAAGTTTTCATAATGGTCATGGGAATTAGAGTTTTTCTAAATATAACTTGCGTTTTGATTGTTTGACGGAACTACTTTGCGGTCATTCATGAATTGCTTGGCTATCCTGTTTAAGCTAAATCACATAATTTAACAATTTCGAGCATACGTAATTGAAGTCACACGTCAGTATTAAACTGGCACGGCGAAGCAGTATGCAAGATTCGCAAGATTCGTTTTCTTTTTTATTACCTAAACGATTTTATGTTGAACATATTTAATATGGTATACAAACCATTTGTTACTAATTGTAGTGTAATATGGATACTTTTAAATTGCATTTAACATTCATTACTAAGGGATATCTAAATTCATAACTAATGCTAAACTAAAGTCTATCGGGAACACATCAAATCGGGAACTAAAACAGTTTTATTTCCATGCATTACTTGAACAGACTCATTGTTACCGGTTATGGGGAACACTTAATAAAACATACGGACATCCGAAATTGCTATGGTTTTACATGTTTATTTATACTATTGAGTCGTTTATGCATTTGGCAGCTTAACCAAGCAGTTCTTTTATCTAGTTATATTTTCATTTGAAGGTGACGCTATATGATGGAAGTAGCTACATCAGAAAAACGGAGGAGTATGTTCTGACAGAAGGAAACATTTCATCTATTGGATCCCATGACGACATTTTACCTGCGTGGAGAGTGTTCATAGGAAAAGGTAATCTAACTGATATATATGTAATGGTACAATACCTGCAGTAGATTCGTTCCTTTTAGATGAGAAATACTTTATCCAAAAATACTCGGTCACAGAATTACTTAATTTTGCATTTTTATTATCCTAGTTCAAAGGATGATTTTATGGCATAATGATAATATCTATAGCAGTAAGATACCCAAGTAGGTAAACACACATTCGGAATGCAACTGTACAGTTGCTCAAACTGCATGTGTTACCCTTGCATACTGTCTGTCAATCTCGAATTATCACGCACATGAGGTTGTGTATTGTTTTCACTTGATACATGGTGAACATGTTGATGTAAAGTATACTTGGATTGCATATTAAAGAATCCATTGTCCTTTGAATTTCAATGAAAACACTAAACTTAAAAATACATGTTTTTGAACCCCTACAATATTTACCGTTTTTACTTCTTAACAAACATTTTTTTTATATACGAACTGGTAACGTAAAATATGATTTGCTTAAAAATGGAAACTACATGTGAACTATGTATGAAGTTAAACGCTTGATAGATGTATGCTTAAAAGTATAGTGTGGATTAAAACTGATATTTTTGCTTAGAATGACCTGCCAAACACCCTTTTATATATTAAACGGTTTTGGATTGAAAATTCTTCCAATAAAAAAACGCGAATTGTTTTTTTTAAATATCAAATTTTAAATAATTTTGTTAATATCCATCATAATATCCTGGCTAAAGTATACTTTTTATATAATGATATTACTTTTCTGTGGTTTAAATAAATGATCGTTTCCAATTCATATCAGTTGTAATTTCCACAAGACATCAACAGTCTCAGGAATCTGATTGAGCAAGATATTGGCTTTTTTTTAGGTAAAATCCCCCAAATTCTGGCACGACACAAAGACCTGAAAGTTTAATGAAAATCTGCTCAGTCGTTAGTTGAGAAAACGTGTCACAAACACCGTACAACTATAAAATGAAAAGACTTTAAATAATGTATATGTGAGGGTGTTAGACGATATTCAAAGAAATTTACACTAATTCACACACTTTATTTCAGAAAAGGATGACAAGGATACTTGGGTGCGAACCGTAATCTCATCAGATACAAGTGGTACCCCTGGTATGTTTACGAATTTATTTATACATACAATCTTAAGAAACTTATATATATAGCAATATAAAGTAAAACTTTGTACAAACATTTTAATAGGAGTTTCTTACCGTCCTTGCGGTCACCTCCATATCATTTATTCTTCTTTATTACTCAACCGTGGTGAGATCACTCATTAGATAACAATGAGTTGGTTCCACACATGTGTGATACCACTGCGTGCTGCCGTAACGTCATAATCGGCGCGTGACGTCATAGTCAATTTTTGTTGACGTCACAATGTTAGCCGCGCGACTGGAATAGCGGGTGGCCTATTTGCGACTAAGCGTCACTAAAACCGATTGTCTTGCAATTCAGCGCTATTAACATCATTGAGTAATAAATAAAATACTAAACTCGGTCCCGTTTGATAACATGTTTATGAAACTCGTGAATGGCATCGGTATTTAACTCGCTTTCGCTCGTTAAAATACCAAACCATCCACTCGTTTCATAAACATGTTATCAAACGGGACATCGTTTAGTATTCAATATATGTCAAGTTTTGGCATTTTTCGAACCACAGAAATTTTACACTAATTCACACACTTTATTTCAGAAAAGGAAGACAAGGATACTTGGATGCGAAAAGTAATCTCGTCAGATACAAGTTGTACCCCTGGTATGTTTACGAATTTATTTATACTTAAAATCTTAAACTTATAGCAATATAAAGTAAAACTTTGAAATTTATGCAAATGTTATAAATTATCTTAACTATTAAGCTATTTGATTTATTGCTTTTTCGTGTTCTGCAAAACATCATATTTGATCAAACTAAATCCTGATTTCCCTTTGCAGAGAGACTGGTTATAGGAGATTCCATCACCAGGGGTATTGAAATACCTGGATGTAGAGTTGCCTGTTTTCCGGGAACGACACCGGCAACCTTGACAGACAGGTTATCCTCGATAAACAACCTTGATGCCTACAAGGCTGTTGTCGTACACGTGGGCACCAACAGCATAGAGTTTTTCAAAGAGAAAAAGTTCACCTGGTCATTCAGCAAGCTTGTTGAAACAGTAAAGAAGAAGAATCCCAAGATCAAGGTCCTTCTAACGAACATACTGCCGAGGCCGAGAGACTTTTTAAGAACTGATAGGTCAGTTAATAGTGCAAATGATATAATAAGAGACATTGCCTTTTCCAGGAAAGAAGACGGCGTTAAGTTTGTGAACACGGCTAAACGCTTCATCAACAAAAAGACATTGAAACCCATATGGACATTATTTTCGAGAGATGGCTTGCATCTGTCCGATGCAGGTCGATATCACCTCAAAAGATCTTTCACTCAGTCTTTAAATCACGCCTTCCGTTGATTTTTACGTTGATTTCAAGTCCCTGCTTTCCACAACAAATACCCGATAGATCGACCATCCAAGAAGATCACATGATTTTATTGGGTCAATTTATTTATTTACGCAAACAAAGTAAAACTGATATACATTCATCTCCCTACTGAAGTTTGTTACTGTATATTGTATATATGTATAACGAAATGCCGAGTCGATAAATCGTAATTACGCATTCCATGCATGTACTGTCAAGGGAATTTGTAAAACTCGTTTGTTATGTCACGTGACAGATTTGACGGTGTCTTCATTTCTCACACTTTATCAAATCCGCATATACGGATTTGTAGACAGACATAAACTCTCGGAATTTACCTGTGCGATGTGGGTCTGACTGAGAAATTGGAGAGTTTACATACCTCGGTTCAAATGGCGCAAGTGTAATTAATTATAGTATATCCCCCACATCGCTCTTTGATTTTGTTAATGATATACCATTCAGAGCTGAGTCATCCCATCTCCCGGTCACGTTTAAATTACGAGCGCTTCATACGCATCGACAGACACCAGATGGGTCAGATACTGGAAGTAAAACCGGATTTAGTTTGTTTGGGAAAAGGATAAAGTAGAACAGTTTAGACAAAATTTGTTATCTGATGATAACTAGATCAGGAACTACTAGATAAATCAGTGGAAAGCGCATTTTTATGCATTGATAGAAACATTGATTATATTGTAGAGGCACTTAGTCTTGCGAATTATATCTATCTTGTTTAAATGTTAAAAAGTATAGAATAAGTTTAGCACGGTTTCGATGCTCATCCAACGAACTTTTAATTGAGACAGGTGAGATGTAAATATACATAGAGAACAGAGAACGTGTAAAGTATGCCTTTAGAATGTGATTGAAGACGAGTATTCTTTCCTTCTTGCTTGTCCTTTCTACAGTAACATTCGAAAGAAATATATAAAGGGTAAATATTATGTCCATCCAAATAAGTATAAATTTTCGTTACTGTTAAACATTCAAATATCCTAGAAATTGAAAACCTGTCATGTATATTTTCTACGCATTTGTACAATTTTAAAGAAGCAAATGTATATATTCAATGTACTACAGGCCTGAGGTATTTTGAGTACCGGAAATAAAGTTTGATTGAATTTGCATGTTTTCTTATTTGATATTTCTGAATTCGAATTTTTAAACTGAAAATTATGGCTGTAAAACTTAGATGATGGCACAGTCAGATTTGGAATGATAATGGTCAGTGCAACGGAAACAAATGAAAAACTTACAGACTTTTAAAAATTGCCCCCACTGTTGAAAAATATGTATCTACTTCAATGGAAGATGGAAGATTTTCAAAACCTAAAGTGCCACCTAATGAAAGGATTTGTAAATTTTGTAATATTAATGATATTCAGGACAAAGTCCACTTTATGACTAGTAGCAGTTTATATTCTGATATAAGATACGATTTTGGCATTATTTGTCGGGTAGGGACCCTCTTTTTATCCAGCTTTTACCGGTTGATCAATTTGTATATTTAATGTCAAACGTCGATGTTTTGTGTATCTCTTTCTGCCATACTATATAAAATGTTTAATAGACGCAAAATATATGCAAAAGTAATATGTAGTTAACACCTGTGTGTATACCACATCTGTCTGTTTTTATCCTACCATATTTTAAATGTTTATGAATCTCGTGTCTCATAAGTCTTCTAGACTGGATGTTGTTTTTTAACTGATTTTGTAAATGCTTCATGTGTTTCAAGAACAACATGTGACACGTTAATAAAATATGTTTTTCTTCATCTGGTCATCTTTTTTCTTTTTCTACATTGGCTATTGACCAGTCATCATTCAACTAATTTATCTTTATGATATATAATAAGTTTAACATAGATGCAAGGTATTTGTTCATGTATTAAATACCATTGACTCATGAAGTAAGTGTTAATTCTGTTCTGGTTGGCAAGAAATAATCCGGGCTTTTGGTACAATAGTTGGCCCTATTCATTGTTTTGTTTGTGAGACATGAAGACATGGATCACTGGGAGTTATTAGATTAACTTGAACATTTTATACTGATCTGTAATTTAAAATTGAGTACTTTTGTAATCCTACACGCCATGGTTTGGGAAGATTGTTTAAATAATGGTACTCTCTTTGTACCCCAAACCAATTCAGCCCCCGTTTCATGTTATATGGAGAACTAGGAAGTTTAACTATTAAAATTATGATATATAAACGTTGATTACGTTCTGGCTCAAGTTCAGTTACCATGAATGCCCTTATAATCTAATAATAATATATAATTATTTAACACACAAAAGAGCTAGTGACACTCCAAGGTGTTTGCTCTTAAAAAACATAAATGTATATCTCTTCCTGGTATAATATTCCAAGGTATGAAAGAACGTTACATTCACCTAAATTTTACCATTCCCTATAAGAAGAAACCTTTCTTGTATAAACATCGATCGCTATTGTAGTAACTTGGAGTAAAGTTATTCAAACGACATTATATCATTATGCTCAGAGTCATTCTAGTACAGCTCTTCTCAGCACAAGCGCCTGTTAATAAAAACAATTGTCAGTCAAATAATTATACGGAAAGTCGATATTTGCGATTTTTAATAGGTACAATATTTTTTAAGATCATGGAAAAGTGATTACATTACTCATTTCATAACATGCGACTTTTTACTGAAGATGGAATTGTAATAAATTAAGATTCACATCATGTTATATATCTCTGTTTATATAACACTACTATCTTAACTAAACTCTCTAAATAGATATTGTTATGCACTGATTTCTACAAGTACATATACTTAGCTTACATGGAAGTAATGATTTGTTTATGACAATAACATGAGATATTTTAACCACCTGATGCACTGATATTACCTTACCACTATAACTGCATCTTATCATTATGGATGCATCACTCACTGGACAAAACCACCATAGTTCTACCATAAAAACAGTTTCCACTACTTACTTACAACACCTCATTTTAGTATATGTCACGTTTCGTCCCGCCAGGACTCATCAGTGCACCTTGGCTTAGGATCTATTCATTTCAACCACGAACTTAAAGTCAATTATTTACATCGTTATATCAATATAGACCTATAATCATGCCATGCACGATCTAATTACATCTCCTTATCTTCGACACTTTCTTTCAGACTTCATTTCTTGACCATGAATAGTTTTGTTCTATGTTGGTGTATATTTCCTGTATTTATCTTCATAATTCATCTTTATTATGTGATGTCGATATACGGAATTAACGTATGGACATACCACTTGACAGTAACGTGAAGTTTGTTATAGACACCAGCCTTCAATGATGCTTACACAGTTGCTGCTAATCATTATCTCTTAAGTGTAATAAGTACGTCACAGGAAGTTTGATGATTGGCGAAATCAAAATGCTTACATTACGTTGTTGATATTCTGTTCATACTCTGGTTGGTATCCTTTACATATTAACGATGCTTCATTCATCCACTCTAGTCGTATCTTCCAGAAAACGACAACCATAATTGTACATTAAAATCGTTTACCATTTTCTAGCTGCGTTTGGTACCCCACAATGCCTTCAATATTGCCTAAAAATAGTTCCCTCTCATCATACATTGTCGCATCCTCGATAATCCAGCGCTATTGTTCCGATAAATCTACTATCGGAGAATATAGCGCTGGATTATCGAGGATGACATTGTCTGAGATCCGTCCACCCGCCTGTCCATCCAGCACTCGTATTCACCTACACTTCACCAACAAATCTACGCTTGAGGGTAAAACCTCTTATAACACGACTCGATAGGCCGTATCCATAGAAACGGTTATCCATATTGGAAGAATCATAAAGTAATGTATAAAGCGACAATTTTGTGGAACTCTTCGGTGTGAGAGGTAGATTTGTAGGACTGATGCGATTTTGAGAATTCAGACCGCATGATGTTTGATCATTCCATCACTGTAACATATTTAAAACTCTATTCTGTTTGTTTATGTATCGCTACACCAGTCAGATCACTTGAACTACCTACGAGCGGCCATTTTCATGTGAACACCTTCAAATGGCAGCTCGGTGGAAAATGGATTCGCAGGGCTTAACCGAACCATGTACATAGGTTTTAGAACTCTTTCTATTGATTATTTGGCCATTGGTTACACGTATGGTGTGCTACAGCGCCGTTAAAGAATAATAGGTTAATAAAATCCAGTATCATATATGATATATATGAAATAAATGAACTATATTAAATATATATGATACATATGAAATAAAGTCTATGAATCGATGCTAGATACTAGGTAAGTATTGGGTTTTGATGCTGTCGATGGTGGTGAAATCACAGAAGTTTGTATTGTCGAAAAATTAGCTACCAGAAAGCATTGGAAGTCGACGATCCAGCCCCTTATGGTTCAGTGCCGCACAGAGGAAGCGAGCCACAGTTACCTTGTCAATATTGTTTTAAATTTTAAATTTGATTCCAAATTTGATAGGCCTATATTTCAAGTTTTCATACTAGAAATTAAGCAGCCCCTTACTTTATTCAAGTGTCATGGTTACATTTTCGATGAACGTCGGCAACGGATTATTTTAAAATCTTCATTGATATTACGGACAAAATAATTGTTTTCGAAGATTGTAATTTATTCAAGTTTCAACCGTTATGCTCAAGTGTTGATCATATACTCTTTGTGAACGTAACATTTATTACCGTACTTACTTGAAATTAATAAACTCACAGACATAAATACGACAACTCGGCCCGTAATCGCGACTATAAATAGCGAATATATACATTGGAATAGTTATTTGTTATTATTAGTCCTTGGAAGATATTTCTTATATCATAAAACGGAAATTCAGATATCCAACAATCACGGTAATATGTTTTAATAAGTTGGTTAGCACAGACGAAACCATAAAGTATACAATCGTGTATTGCCGTATAATCTAAGGTTATGGCGTCATGTGTCTGTTACGATAGCACAGGAAAATAAAAAAAAACCATGCATGCACAATTTGAATAATTATCATTTACTGGTTCTAAAATCTTATAAATGTTATTGAATCATATCTATATTTTTCAAATAAAAATGGATATTCAGCCGGAATCAGTCCACAGTGCTCTTTCTTGCAGAGGAGCTTTTATTCGATACACGATTTATGACAAGTGGTTGTGCAGTCAATATTTTAGTTTCTTGATTCTGGACTTTACCCTTGTTTTTGGAAGCGATACTCAAACTGATCCTGATCTTTAGGTGATGAAGAACTCTCAGTGGCATGGTTGTGGGTTGGTGACCATATTATCCTGGTCTTTAGGTGATGAAGAACTCTCAGTGGCATGGTGGTGGGTTGGTGACCATATTATCCTGGTCTATAGGTGATGAAGAACTGTCAGTGGCATGATGGTGGGTTGGTGACCATATTATCCTGGTCCATAGGTGATGAAGAACTCTCAGTGGCATGGTGGTGGGTTGGTGACCATATTATCCTGGTCTATAGGTGATGAAGAACTGTCAGTGGCATGGTGGTGGGTTGGTGACCATATTATCCTGGTCTATAGGTGATGAAGAACTGTCATTTGCATGGTGGTGGGTTGGTGACCATATTATCCTGGTCTATAGGTGATGAAGAACTGTCAGTGGCATGGTGGTGGGTTGGTGACCATATTATCCTGGTCTATAGGTGAAGAAGAACTCGCAGTGGCATGGTGGTTGGTTGGTGACCATATTATCCTGGTCTATAGGTGATGAAGAACTGTCAGTGGCATGGTGGTGGGTTGGTGACCATATTATCCTGGTCTATAGGTGATGAAGAACTGTCAGTGGCATGGTGGTTGGTTGGTGACCATATTATCCTGGTCTATAGGTGAAGGTGAACTCTCAGTGACATGGTGGTTGGTTTGTGACCATATTATCCTGGTCTATAGGTGAAGAAGGTGAACTCTCAGTGCTAGGTGGTTGGTTGGTGACCATATTATCCTGGTCTATAGTGGCTGGTGAACTGTCAGTGGCATGGTGGTGGGTTGGTGACCATATTATCCTGGTCTATAGGTGATGAAGAACTGTCAGTGTCATGGTGGTGGGTTGGTGACCATATTATCCTGGTCCATAGGTGATGAAGAACTCTCAGTGGCATGGTGGTTGGTTGGTGACCATATTATCCTGGTCTATAGGTGATGAAGAACTCTCAGTGGCATGGTGGTGGGTTGGTGACCATATTATCCTGGTCTATAGTGGCTGGTGAACTCTCAGTGGCATGGTGGTGGGTTGGTGACCATATTATCCTGGTCTATAGGTGATGAAGAACTGTCAGTGGCATATGGTGGTGGGTTGGTGACCATATTATCCTGGTCCATAGGTGATGAAGAACTCTCAGTGGCATGGTGGTGGGTTGGTGACCATATTATCCTGGTCTATAGGTGATGAAGAACTCTCAGTGGCATGGTGGTGGGTTGGTGACCATATTATCCTGGTCTATAGGTGATGAAGAACTCTCAGTGGCATGGTGGTGGGTTGGTGACCATATTATCCTGGTCTATAGGTGATGAAGAACTCTCAGTAGCATGGTGGTGGGTTGGTGACCATATTATCCTGGTCTATAGGTGATGAAGAACTCTCAGTGGCATGGTGATGGGTTGGTGACCATATTATCCTGGTCTATAGGTGATGAAGAACTCTCAGTGGCATGGTGGTGGGTTGGTGACCATATTATCCTGGTCTATAGTGGCAGTTAGATGAAGGCAAACCCCTTCAAGACCATTTACCAAAAAGCTTAATAAGGGCTACAACATAAAATAACACAAAGGGAATTATTTTTAAATTAACGCTATAATTACTATAATTCACTGCGATGACTGTTCACATTATTCGGTCAGAGTACGATTTAGTTACCGGGTATTCTATTTTACTGAATATCCGCGCTTTAATATGTTTGGACAGGCATTAATGTCATTTTCTCAACTGTATTAACGCAAAAATCCACACGAACGAAACGAAAGAAAAGGTTACTAAACGGCTTACTTTGTCACATAATTGTTAGGACCAGGTATCATATTTTGTTTTCGAAATTGGAAGATATGGAGGGTGAACAAAATTTATGTTTCACTAAGTTATCGGAAGTAATTACTGACTTTTTTAGATTAATAGTTTATTAATCCAAAACAGTTTAAAATGATAATGAGTTCTTATGATAATGTATTTTACAGCAAGTTAAATCATGCATATTAAGGTTAAAATAAGAAAACAGAGAACTGTTTGGACTTCACTATCCAAACTAACATTGCTTTTTTTGTTGGTTTTATTTGTTTGGTTTGCTTAAAACAATTAAAATCGGTTGTTGGTGGAAGCTTATCTTTTTGAAGCAAGTTCATAACCAGGTTGAAATTCATCTATTTCCGAAAAAAGCAATTAAATAATAAATGGTTTGGACAAAACAAAGCTATAAAAGAAACAGTTCTAACACGAAAGCAAAATATTAAACACGCGGCAATACAAACTGTCGCTATAACAACGGACGTCAGTTGAATACAGCACAAATGATCAACGTTGCTGAAACAAAGTTACATCGTGTCTCTATAGAAGTTTTGAACATTGTTTTTTCCTATTTCTGAAGACACGTCTTTTACAATCGTAATTTTGGCGAGATATATTAGTAGTGAATTATGTCTTTTTTTGCTTCGTTTATGACCTCCTACAATAAGGATCGATGCGTCAATCAATTTTTATTCACTTAATTTCAAGATTTCATAATTATAAAGTATTATGCCCGAAACACACGTTTGTTGTTGCGATTTCAGCACCTCTGTGTACTGATATAACAAATTAAAGTATCATACTCTGATGAATGAAATTGTGCAGATTTACTAAAATGTCGAATTGTTCCTGCAGCAGTAGTTTGTGTCTGACTGTTAAAATTGGATATAATGTCTTTGTCGCTTGTTTAAACTGCAATGGAAAATAATTTAGATTCATCGTTTGAACGTGTAACGAATTGTACGTAAATGAATACTTACTCAGAAGTCATGTTTGCTCACACTAGTGGGTTGATATGATGATGATTACGGGGATTTAACGAGCGGTTTTGTATGTTAACTGAAATACATTTATACACTACTAGATTAATCTCACAACCAATCGGAAAAGAGTCTAGCAACAGCAAGCTATTTTCGACCAATGAGAGCTGTTGGATCCCGATGATTGATGGAACCATGTGCACGTATTAACTGGATAAACATGCAGACACCCCACAGAGACGCATTACGACTTGACTCCATGAGCTTGGCATAATATTATCTCAAGTCACCGAAGCTCAGCTATACACATGATACATTGCGTGCTGATTAGGTCCCATTATGCATACATCCCAATCTGCCTACGACAAGTAGTTAAGGCATTTTGTGAAAATGAATTTTTACCCTTATCATAATGGAAGAACCCACTTTCCAGTTACAAACATCACAACAGAGTAACATAATTTTACCCTAGATTATATAAGGTGTTCAATAATGTTGTATCATCTGTTTTTCCCCTTCTCGGCTACAGCAGTAAATGTGTCTGTGTTTTAGAAAAGGTGATATGAGAGACCTGAATAATTATCGCAGTGGGGTTTGGAAGCTAACTTCATGAAAACTAAAAGTGTTTAGGGAGGGAAGGTAAAAACATCTGAATGGAGGTGGTAGTGATGCTGTTGACAATTTTGTAAATTTTGGCATTGTTTTGAATTATAATAAAAGTCTACTATTCCTTAAAAAAAAATACATTAGGCGTTGAGAAATCAACCTGCAGTGCTATGATTTATTCTGAACTTGGGCGCTGTCCATTAAACTTTAAAACAATGTTTAATTTGATAGAATATTGGCAGAAGTTATTGGGAACAAATAATTGTATTTTAAGCGGCTGCTATGAATATGTCTGTGGTGAAGCGGAATCGCGTTCAGTAAAATATGGGTTTTTCAGGTTAAAAAATTTATTGGTTTTGCAGAAATATGGTATAAACCAGAACAGCATCAAGTTATAAAGCAAATCATTAATGACCAAGCCGTTCAATTATATTTAGTCAAATATCTACATCAAGGAAGGTGTTAATTATAACTATATCAAAGAATATATCATAATAATAAATATATAATAAATCAGAAATATGTACATTATGTACAATATTAAAAATTATGTATGTATATCAAGTAGTCCGCATCGGAATTGTCAAATCCGTCAACATGCTTCATATGTAATTCTATACTTTATGTAATCACCGATAAATTGTACAACTTACGGTTAATAAAGAATTAAATTGAATTGGAACCGATAATTTGGTTGAGTTCATTTTAAGAGGTAGAACAGGTCAGCATATAACCCTTACTTCCTGGTCACTGGACCCTAACATGTTTTAATCTGTAGGCAGATTGGGACTGTAGGCAGAATGGGACGCTACCTGCGTGCTTACTGGTGCCTTCTTTAACTGGACTATCAATTAAGTAATAGTTTATAAGCTGTTACGTTTATTGAATTTTGTATATGTAGTGAATTGGTTTTACTTGATTGTATATATTAGGTATTCGCGATTTCCGTTTTTACCATCAGTTTATATATACGAACCAACATGTGACTGTCAACTTCTTTTCTGTTTTACAAATACACATACACACGCATTGCACAGTTTCACATGATTTTCAAGTTTAAATTTAGCATATAACTTCCGCTATGCTATTAATCTACATGTATAGAGAAAGTTTTCACCTAAATCTTTGAAAGTTTATGTTACAGTTGTTTAGACATTCTGATTTGGCCCAAGCACTGGTACACAATGTAACATGCCAGGTTTTTTTATTTTATTCAATTACATGCATATTGTCTTTAGCTACAATCATGGTATGTCATAAGGCATGAGGCATAATTCTTTTCAAAAGAACAAATCGAAAAAATTACTTTCGTAAACGTGTAGTTTAAAGGCACTGTAGCACGGTTTTTCGACCTAAATTAAGCTATATTAAGACATATTGATACATACGCATATATTTTAGCTTCCTATTGATGCCATAAAATATTTAATATTGTTTCCAGTTGACTTATTATTATAATTTAAACGCGGGAGCCGACCGCCCTTAAACAGTTGCTCCGTACATTGAAATCTGTCGCACGCGTTGTTGTGATGCTTGTTTTTCTGGTTTCATCTACACGTTGCGCGTCTTGTTTTGCGCCCGACTATCGTCTGCTTCCCTCAGCAGCTATTTATAATCTAGATTCAATCGTCACAAGATCTTTCTTGGATCTTTCTTACCCGGAAAACTGACTCATCCTCCATATTTCAGTAGAATGTTAAAGGATTATAGATAGTGGATACTAATTTTCATCATATCGTTATAAGATAATTGAAAACAATGTTCAGATTATTCAGAATGAAAAAATAAATAAATACAGTATCAAACGTGCAATAGTGAAAAAGCAGCCGTTTTCTGATACGCTGTCCAAGCTTACCTGTAAAATATGTCTTCCCAGTACCACTTGGGCATTACACTTTGATGCAATAAAATTTCTTTTGGATGTTGCAAATATTATTTTAAATGAAACGTCAATGAAAAATGATTTTGACCTGTTTCTGAATAGTAAATTACTTCATAAAATTATTTGCATCCATGATCATGATTTTCAAATAGGCCTACCCCGATAATAGGGACGCTTTTGTTGAAATACATTGCATAAACAATGATTTTTCTCAACCATGTCATATATGTCATTTAATTGTCATATTTTCCGTAGATATGAGTTGAATTTTAGGCCTATATATTATAGGATACTTGCCCAGCTTTACAAAAACATGAACATTATATAAATTGTTTATTAATTTGCTCAACATGAAGAGATGTGAAAAACAAGATGAATTCTTTGTCATGTTATGTTGGTAAAAAACATTATATGTGGTAAAAAGTGAAGTTGAAAGTTAGAAATTCTTGCCAATTAGATAGTGAAGAAATATAACATGCATGGTTATATTTGTGATAACACTACCTTCAATACCTTCACTCGGGCAGGATTCGAACCCACAACCTCAGAGTAAAGCAACTATATCGCCAGCATTGACTGTACCAACAGCTTACGACACGACCATTTCGCCTCGAAGAATGTGTAGGCTTACTATTGAAGGTAGTGTTATCCAAAATATAACCATGTAAGAAGTTGAAAGTGTTAGTAAAATATCACAAATAAATTTTCATGATCGGAAGTGAACGAAAACTTATGAAATTCAACAAGATTGTAATCTAACATCTTATTATTTTTAGACACATTTCAAATTCATTAATTTTAAGCATGGTTTTGGAAAACAGCAAAATAATGACTTGGTATTTTTACAGTAACGTCCCACCATATATGTAAGCCTAAAGGGCTGAAGAAATGGACATACCTCAGTAACCATTTAACTGTTTTATTAAATACCATTGTATCCAAAATCAGATAATTGGTACTTTTGCGGGGTAGATCTGCTGTTTCCATGTCAATTTTCAGTAAAATATTTTGAAAATTGAGATAATTAAAATTATCCATGAAAAAACATTGAAATAACATGGGATCGAATGGGGAAACAGCGATTCCTGTAACACGTTTGGCACATTGCTGTAATTAAATGAAAATCATTAAAGTTGCACAAAATGTAAATGTAAATTGTAATTTTGGAAATACCCTCAAGGTAAGAATACACACCACTGTGCACTTGTGTCGAGATGGATGTTGGGAAAACAAAACAAAACGTTTTTTTAATACATGACAATATTTATTAACAACATAGTTTGGTAAAATAATAGACGATCGTGCTCGCCTCGGTCAAGCTCCCCTACGCTGGGCTACGCTCCGCAGTTACCGAGACGAGGAGCCTCGCATTGAAAAAAGTGGAAATTTTCCTCCGAAATTTTCAAAGTCGAAATAAAGAAATAATAGGAGTTTCTCGATCAAATTATTGTCATATACCAATATAAAATTATGAAATCTAATCATCCAGTCAGTGTATTTTTTATTATTTGCCTTATTTTTTCAATAATTTGCCGAAATCGGCGATTTGAAAAACGGGCCCGACTTTCATAACGTTCAGACGTGTTCTGACGCCGAGAATTGTATCGAGATTTTATTTTTGTTTCTTTATGTCATCGATGCCCAAGAACTCTTTTGTAGTAAGAGGGAGTGTTTTTACTCTGTTATCGTACACAATTTTTTTTTCTTTTTTTTTTTTTTTTTTTTCTAAACATTTGCAGAGTGATTTTGACGTCCGCAATGGCCGACTCTGAGAAAGAGAAATCGGCGTCGGACATTGAGTGTAGCCAAAAGGCACAAAATCATGACAGCTGAAAAAGCCAAAAGGCAAAGAATAAGCATGATCGAACGAAAACATCGACTAGCCAAGAGGCTCAATCCAGTGATCATGAATACACAAGGGATTACCCTAAAGACTGTGATAACAGGCTTGAAGAGCGAGGACGATCTCGTTACAGAATCCCTCGCAAGAGGAAACGTTCCAGAACAAGATCAAGTTCTAGGTCATCAACTTCTAGTTGTGATTCTGATTGTTCAAAGGATACAAGTGACAATAGCAGTGACAACAGCAGCGACTCTGACACTTCTGACAGCGATGCACGTTATCGCCACCGTAAACGTGATCACGCTAAATCTCGTTCGCTAACGCGAGACTCGAGCCAAGATGGCGACAACAACAATGGCGGCGCCCAGTATGAACGATTCGCTCCACGCGAAATTGACTTAAGACCAACATTGAGTGATGGCATGAACTCTTACATTGACAAAAACTTTACCGAATATCTCAAGGAGAGTGTTATTGAAGATTCTATTCTAAAAGATTGTCCAGTTCCCGGTAATCGGGAGTGTGAAACGAAAACACTCGATGATGAATGGGCAGATATGCTTGAAGAGAAACATAACGCTGGAACTAAAGCACAGGATATTGCCTTTCGAAGAATTCATCAGCGTGTTGTAAACATCATGGGACCGCTGTCAAAAGTTTGGTCAGCTGTCGAAAGTGCCTGTGAAAACGGTGATGAGGCTGATTTGGACATGTACGATTTTCTCTCTGCGATTGAACAGACAGTTTGTCTTGTTGGACAAGCGGGTGTAGCAGTTAACTATCACCGAAGACTGAACATTCTGTCAAGATTTCTCCGAAATCAGAAGAAAGCTCAGAAATGTTTGACTAAACATAAGCACCTACTGCTAAAAGGTAAAATGTTGTTTGGCAGCAAATTCTACAGAAAACTATCGAAACAATCCAAAGACAAAAAGAAAAGAAAACTTTTGCAAAGAGAACTGAGCGACAGCAAGAAGTTCTCAAAACCTCCCTTTCAGGGAGAGCCCACTCGTACAAGTGTGCTCGATCGGGTGGGCTTCCAATCAAGAGGCTATGGTGGATACAGCAGAAACTCTCTCAGACTGCGTCATCGTGGAAGCCGAGGTGGTTCCCGAGGACGTGGAGGCCTCAACACAGAAGGCAACTCAAGAAAAAACAGGTATGTACCTAATGGAAAACCAAAACCTAGTTTGGGAAAACAGGGTTCACCCAGAAATAGAAAAATTCAATTTTGTAAACATCCAAAACAAACTGGCACCAAAAATCATTGGTGGCAGACTAAAATATTTTCTGAAAAATTGGGGAAAAATTACAAAAGATGCTCAGATTTTGAGTCTCGTAATGGGGATGAAAATCGAATTCATCAATCCACCAAACCAAACAAAAGAACCAAAGCCACTTGTACTAAATCCAGAAGAAAGCAAAATTCGAGATCAGGAAGTGAAGGAAATGATACTAAAAAATGCAGTGAATCCTGTTCTCCCAGACAAAAATCAATTCATAAGCACAATGTTCATAAGACCAAAAAAGTCAGGGGGTTTTCGTCCAGTGTTCAATGCCAAAAAACTAAACAAAAACATTTCACACAAACACTTCAAGATGGAAACAATGTCAATGCTATCAGATCTAATTCAGAAAAAAGACTACATGATAACAATAGACATGAAAGATGCATATTATTGTGTTCCCCTAGCAGAACATCAGAAGAAATATGTTCGTTTCAGGTGGAACAAAACACTGTACGAGTTCCAATGCATGCCTTTCGGCCTAGCCCCAGCCCCCAGGTGTTTCACAAAGATTTTAAAACCTGTGGTGGCAATTCTTAGACGGTTAGGGATCCGCCTACTCATCTACCTGGACGACATTATTTGTCTGAACCAGAGTCTATCTCAGTTACAAATAGACAGAAATTCTATTATAAAAACATAAGAATGCCTGGGCTTTGTAATCAACTACAAGAAATCCCAGTTGATCCCATGCCAACAGATAGAATATCTAGGGTTCACGGTGAACAGCATTCAAATGACACTATCATTGCCTGGCAAGAAGGTTACACACATAACAGAGAAATGCAAAACATTGCTAAGAGCAGACAAGATATCAGTGCGACAACTCGCACAGATAATTGGCAAACTGTCAGCATGCATTCAAGCAGTGCTACCAGCACCTCTTCATTATCGATACTTACAAATGAACAAAACCAAAGCCCTCCTAAGAAATCAAACATACGAGGCACGTGTAACTCTGAGTCCGGAGTCCAGAGAGGAACTCCATTGGTGGATAAGCAATTTGAACACATGGAACGGCAAAGCAATCCTAGCACCATGTCCAGACCTAACAATTGTAACCGATGCGTCGAAAAAAGGGTGGGGGGCAGTGTGCGGACAGACTCGGACTGGAGGCAGATGGAGCACATTGGAGAGCACACAACACATAAATGTGCTGGAGATGACAGCTGCCCTATTTGCAATTCAGGCTTTTGCCAGGTCAAACCGAAAAATTCACATTCATTTGAAAACAGACAATCGATCAACAGTAGCAACAATCAACAGAATGGGAAGCCCACGCTCAACAAACCTCTTGAAAGTGGGAAAACTTTTGTGGGAATTTTGTCTCCAGAGGGAAATAACAGTGACTGCCGAGCACTTACCAGGGAAAGACAATGTGATAGCCGATTGGGAATCGAGAAACTTTCACGATGCAAGCAGTTGGATACTGAAGAGAGTTTTCTTCAAGCAAATAATGAAAGTAATGGGCTGTGTGAGCATAGATCTCTTTGCAGACAGACTGACAACTCAAACAGAACAATTTGTCAGTTGGCACCCAGACCCAATGGCAGTAGCGACAGATGCATTCACTCTGAATTGGAAAGACCGT
Organism: Gibbula magus; assembly: GCA_936450465.1. Lineage (NCBI taxonomy): Eukaryota > Metazoa > Mollusca > Gastropoda > Trochida > Trochidae > Gibbula > Gibbula magus. The sequence continues at coordinate 86,042,223 of OW388291.1, read as the reverse complement.
CATGCATATGCGTTTCCACCCTTTTGCCTAATAGGCAGGTGTTTGACCAAAGTACGCAAAGAGAGCAGCACTATCATAATAGTGACACCAACTTGGCAAACGCAACCATGGTTTCCAACCATTCTAAGCATGACGATATCGAGGCCAATCCTCCTACCACCAGACCCGCAGCTTCTGATGTCCGTGACTGGGAAGACCCACCCACTAGTCCTAGAACACAATCTGACGCTAGCGGCATGGAAAATATCAGGGAACGCCATGTCGCATCAGGAATTTCTGAAAATGCTGCCGAATTGTTGTCAAGATCAAGACAACAAGGCACAAGGAAAGCTTACAACAGCAGTTGGAGAAAATGGGTTGGCTGGTGTGAGTCAAGGGAAATTAATCCATTACAGGCCACTCTGGTCGATATAATTAACTTCCTCAGTGAGTTATTCACAAAAGATTACTCATACAACACCATCAATGTAATGAGATCAGCAATTTCTGCAATACACCCTCACATAGACGGTTTGCCAATTGGTCAGAATCCAAAAATCAAACAAACTATGATGGCGATTTTCAAAGAAAGACCACCATTGCCTAAATACGGGGATACATGGGATGTAGATAAACTACTGAATTACATTGTGTCACTCGGTGAGAATGAAGGGTTAAGTGATCAGACTCTAACACACAAACTAGCTACACTCATAGCACTTACCACAGCTTGTAGAGCATCAGAGATCCAAAAACTTGATCCATTATACTGCAAAATTCAGTCAGATGAAGTAGAGTTTACCATTGTCAAGATGACAAAGACCAGAAAAGTAGGTCATGCACCACAAACAGTAGTCATACAAAGTTATAACATTCCAGAACTTGACACAGTAAAAACATTAGCTGCATACAACAAAAGGGTTGAACACTGGCGAATCTCACCTGAACAGAAACACCAACTTTTCTTAAGTGGTCCAAAACCTCATAAACCAGTACAGGTTTCAACCATCTCTGGATGGGTTAAAAAACTCATGAAAGAGGCTGGAATAGATACTGAGCAGTACCAAGCTCATTCAGTCCGTGGTGCAAGTACCTCAAAAGCATTTAAAGCAGGGCTTTCAGTAGAAGAAATTCTTGATTTTGCTAATTGGACTAATGCAAATACTTTCCACAAATTCTATCACAAAGAAACTAAAAAGAATACTTATGTCACAAAAGTACTGAAAATATAAGCAATTAAGTTTACCTGCATGGCTTTGAATTATCAAGTTTAGACCTTATTTCAGTTCACGAAGTAAAATTGTAAATTTCATAAGTGCGCGAAGCGCATGAGAATGAAATTATAATTTTATAAGGGAACTGAAATAAGGTCTAAACTCCCACCCACACCTCCCATATAATTATCATGTTGTACTAATGATGATAACTGTGTTGCAGTTAAACTTCTATGGACTGACTGGAAAGCAAGTTTCGAGTTGCAGTGTTGGTTCATCACTGAAGATTTGTTCGTGAATGTCACAAGATTGTGACCAGAGACATTTAACTTGTTCATACTAGACTTGGTGTATAAGTAATAATGCCATACAGTCAATTTTATTTACCAGGATTTATTGTGTTGATAAAAGTTTGAGAGAATACATTATTGTTTGTTTTTATTTGAGTGAAACAATGCACGTCTGAAGCCATTCAAAAAGAGGATGATCATGTGACCTGTCACATCTCGCGAGATTTCTTTTAAAGGCTGAGATCTCGTGCCGAAGCCAGAGATTATCAAGTTTAGACCTTATTTCAGTTCCCTTATAAAATTATAATTTCATTCTCATGCGCTTCGCGCACTTATGAAATTTACAATTATTTGCCTTATTTTTTCAATAATTTGCCGAAATCGGCGATTTGAAAAACGGGCCCGACAAGGATCCTAATCGGCCTTTGGCTATTAATTACTACAAGAAATACTACAAATTCACACACGAAAATTTACCCACGTGTTCTTCATCAAATAAATTGTTGATTTGAATTAAATCAAAGCTCTCGGTGTCAAAATTATGTTTTAATTAGTAATTTTCTAGAAGGTGTAAGTTTACGATTTCGTTTGTTTTTTCATCAATTGCGCATGCGCACCGAACCGGAAAGAACACTGCAATCATGACTTGACCTCTCAAGGAAAACAAATCTCGCACTCTTTGGCTAATAATTTCGATTTTCAAGACTGGAGACAGTAAGAATCCATTTTGAAAACTAAATCTTTGTAATAATAAAGGAAACATCGATTCAATTACAATTGTTCAAGCAGTGACAGTTGCCAGTTGTAGAGAAAACTACGAGATATGAGATGTCAAATTGACCCAAACTCAACATGTGCTTTTTGTATTATGACACTGTGTCAACACAATGCTCCTTGATCGTCAACAAACCCAGAAATTATTATATGGAATAATTAAAGTTATCATGTGGTATTTGATAGGAATTATATGTGACCATAATTCTATCAAAATGTCAATTGTCATTGAGTACTGTTTTTTCCAGATTAAGTGAAGATTATTATTTAGAACTTAATTTGATTTTTATATAACAATATTCATCATAAGTGTATATTATTACAGAAGGCTAGTTAAACTCAATGTAGGATAAGATAACACTTTATTACCCAAAAGGCAATTCTTTTTACATCATCCTAAGGAGTAAACATTGTGGAAAGAGAGTGACATTACATTACCAAAGACAATAATTAAATTTATACATTACCATGACATATTATTAACCATTATTGTTGAACTTTTTAAATAATTTTTTATAATATATTAGAATTAATTAATTAGAAATAATTTTGTTTACATAGTATTAATTAACTTAATTTATTCATCCATAAACTCAGTTATCAACAGATACATGCATGTAAGGTGTGCTTTTGTTACAATTATCAATACATTGCTCATATACAGTATACACTTATCTTTCATTGATTTGTAAACTTATGCTAAAATGTCTTTGTGTTTGGTTTGTATTTTCTCCACCAATTTACATATATTAAACTGCCAAATAGTTTTCACATTGCAACTTGCTATAATTAAAATAACAAACAATACAATTGTGAAAATAAAATGGAATTAAATCACATGTATTGTGGATATCATTTTCGAAAAATTGTGTTTAATTTTGATTTAAACATATTTTATTCAATAAAGAAAGGGATTAGGAACAAGTTATCCAACTTAGGTAACCTTCTCCCAGAAGGTAAATTGTGTTTCATTTGATTTCTTTTGCTTATTCATTCTGCAAATGCTGTCACCAGCTTCAAGGATACTTAAAGTAAGATTTACTTATCCTAAACTTACCTGTATTTCAAATTGAATATTGATGGCCATAACATCATAAAAAGAAAACATGGTACACACAACATTCTTGAAATTTATTAGGGCACTAAGTTAAATTAAATGTGAAGTTCTTGGAAATGGGTGTACATATACACTAGAAGAAAGGGAAGATGTCTGTGCCGTGACATTAAACACAAAATCATGTAGTTGGTCTGCTTTTCGTCTGACTGATTGTAACTCAGATGTTCTTATATCTGGGATTGATACATCATGAAACTGTGGAGAAGATGAAAGTATGAAGCAGCTCCATCCAAGCAACAGCCTGTAACACAAGACTCCCTGATTCAAGTGAATAAACTCGGAGGGAAAAACATTGCATAACATAACATTTTCAGAAGCTGAATGAACAAATATTTTTAAACAACATTTGTTGTAGTAATGCCTGTTTTGGCTATTTCTTGGCTATTTTTTTGGCTATTTTTTGGCTATTTATGGAGTGGACCGATTTGTTTAAAAATTCGGTCAAACTGACCTCATTTATCCCCCATAGAAACAGAAATATGGTCAGTGACTTTGACCTTATTTCCCCCCGACAGGTGCGAAAGTGAGAGGAGAGAAGCGTGGCGGATAAGTTCATGACCCCCAAGGCTATTCTTCTATTGATTTGAGAAGTAGAACAACTCATCCATGTAGGGATGTCTGATAACTATCTGACCCCCACAGGGCAACTCTCATACTTGGTTTCTAACAACTAACAAGAACTTGGCAAATAAAATATTTTGTCTTTCACTCAATTATTAAAACGTATTTTTAGCAAATTTTGAATTATGATTAAATTTTAACAATCAATGACATAAACAGAACATAAAGGTGTCACTTTCAGTTACATCTAAAACATTATCCTAATTAAGGGTGTATTTTGTATGTCTCAATGCGCATCAGTCAACATGTCACAATGTACCCAAACCTACCCTTACATTTTAATCTTTAATTTTCTTTTGTATATATGTTGTAATCATTTAAAAGAAAGAATAAAAGAGATTCATTCATTCAGTCATTCATTTAAAAAACATATCTTTATAACATAACTTATTTTATGAAATTATGACCTTAAGTCATAAGAATTTCAATTCAATATCAAATTTCAGGTAAACAACTAGATAGCTTAAACAATTTATATGACTATTGGTGTCTATATGATATGTTGATTTCTACATAGTAACAAACACGTTTCTTCATGCTTGAGGGCATAACTGCATGACCAGTACAGGTTTGAGAATGTCTCATAAACGCTTGAGCGAACGCATGGCTTTTAAGAGAATAACCTTGGGCTAGCAGTGGATTGTTAACTGATAAAGTTGGACACTGGACTTTCTTCGTCTTAAGCTGTTCATGCTTGAGTGAACTTTAGACAGGTTTATGATAAAGTACATGTACCAGTTCTCTTAGTTAAGCAAAACATGACTGTTTTATTCTGTGTATAATTCATTTTTACTATTGAAAGTACACAAATCTATGATACAGTTTTATAGGCATTTTTACCAATGTAATATTTTACCCCATTGTATTTTTAGTAACCAGTAAATATAAATATGCAACTTTTATTTTAAATATACATGCTTTAATAATTTATAATGTCTCATAGGGGCTATTGCAGATGGACAGTGTTACCAAATGTATTTTGTATGTATTTATTGTTTTATTGTAAACTGAATGACACTTGAATAAAAGTTAATTTGTGCAGTTTAATTTTTTTTTGTGAACAATAAATGAAAAAACGAATTACTAACAGCTTCCAACTGCTTTGTTGGAATAAATTTTAATAGATAATTTGTTTATGAGTCATGACCATTTATTAAGCAAGTGGGAAGAAAAAAGTTCAGTCATAATGTATGAAAACAAGTCAAGCAACTAACCCATTTTGAAAACATAATACTTTCAACTGATCTAATTTGTTTATTATTTCACAGATGCGGTAATGATGTCATAATCTATTTTTAGGTGATGTCATATATGTTGCTATGGGTGACTTAACTGAGTTATGAACATAATTAGGGTGACCCCATTTTCTATTGTATACCTCCTAATTCTTGAAACAAACAAAGGCTCTCGGGCGCGTGTCACAAAGAATAAAAGAGATATTCATTCATTCATAATAATAAAAATTATATCTTTATAACCAAATGACAGAAAAAAATAATATGAAACTATGACTTTTATCATAAAACTGTAAACTGGTTTTTAGACACTAGTTTTCCAAAATCTTCCCCTGAAAATATATAATAAATAATAAATTAAAAATAGAGACATCAACTATGTTTATGTGTGCTTAAGTAGTGTACTTCTAAATGCTTATTTATATCAGACTACCGCTTGTATATGTGAAACTAGAGTTACTTCAGTTTATGATTATTGATGTATATCGGAATTACTCCTGATAAAATTGGTTTGATATATCTCCAACCTTAATACACTTGACAATATGTTTTCCTGTAAGACAGATCATTTAGTTAATAATAAATATTCTATTACAATGTGTTGACGCATGGTATGACCATGAAAAAGGATAATATATTACTTCTAACATGTACTAAAATACTTCAGTGTTGTTTGTCAATTCTCAATATATGTTTTATGTGTAGATGACAATACGTAGCCATTATATTTATAGCAAGTTATCCCGTTTGCAATTCAGAAATGTAAGACAATGGGCAGATGAATGTAAATGCTTGAAATGCCACACACTGTATTTGCTAGAACAATGAATAACATTTTCTGAAATGTCATTTGATAATGGTTTTACATAATTTTAAGACAGTAATAGTAAAGTTGAATTTATTCTAATCCTTCAATTAACATACATACACCATTTGAGGTACATATCCGATATTAGAATGAAATGTGTTTAATGAAATTTATAAGATGTTGTTATGGTTGAAAAAGTATCTGAAATATTGTAGTTAGGTTATATTACATGGCAATCATTTTATGTTATTCAACAATTGTTGAGAGAGAGAGAGAGAGAGAGAGAGAGAGAGAGAGAGAGAGAGAGAGAGAGAGAGAGAGAGAGAGAGAGAGAGAGAGAGAGAGAGAGAGAGAGAGAGAGAGAGAGAGAGAGAGAGAGAGAGAGAGAGAGAGAGAGAGAGAGAGAGAGAGAGAGAGAGAGAGAGAGATTGTTAACTAGTCATAAAGGTCAAACATGCTCTTGGTACCATGGAAAGAAGTGACCCTGGTGTATAATAAAGGTACACTTCACGTAACTACATAAAATTGGAAGAAGTCCAGTATAGTGAGTTTGCCCTGTAGAAAATGTGATTGATTCATCTGTTTTCACATTCAGAGATTATATGTGACAATTGCTATATAGTAATATATATAAAAAGAATATTTATATTCACACATTTTATTTGCCCCGTTTCAATGAGAAGACTTAAAGGCCCACTATGCTCCTGAATAAAACACTGGAAGGCGTAAATTCAATTAGTGGGAAAATGGAACTAGCGTTACTCCTACGCAGCTATGTTTCCGTTGCGCAGTGGCCTACTCGCCACTACTTGCCGTACAAGCGCGAATATGAATGCATTTTAATCGAAACAAATACTTCTAACTGTCTGTTTTGTTTTACATGGTAATTGTCTCTTATCATAATAAAAAAAAAGAAGGGAATCGGCAAACTAGCTAAAGGACTTACGTATCGCTCTTCAAGAAACATGTATCTATATATCATTTTGTAAATAACAAAAGTACAATTGTGATGATTTTGCTAGTATTTCGCATGCGAATATAGCAATATACAATGATGACAAAGATTAGAATAACGAACCTGTTTTCTCCATGAGCCTTATAATCCATGTACTATAATAATCGTCCTATGTCAGCGATAAGTTATTCTTCAAATGCCAAATCTGCTTCTTGGAGGTTTTTCGCCAAAGAACACAGAATACAAAGCTCATCCTATCCCTAAATTCCATTGGTGGAATATATGTTCCAACCTTTCAGTGAACGTTTAATTGGCTGACAAATATCTAGACTGACAGTCGCATTAATGTTATTTCATGATTGTTTGTGTGTCACCTAGACCGGACTTTTGACAATTAACATGACAATTGAAATGCCGCGGTCACCGACATAGCATTTGTTATATAATTGAACCGGTCCAATAAACTTGTTATCTGTAAAAACATAATTACACTACTCAGCGTATATGACTTTGTTCAGCTTAATTGCGTAAACTAATTTGCTGTCACAACACTTCTCTCCTTTGAAGAAACATCTATATGGTATGTTAAATTGAGAATTTGTATTGGAGCTATCATCGTATTTACCCTACCATTACGTTTTCATTTACGAGAGTGTGTATTAGGCTGCATCTGGTAACATAATTCATTCATTCGATCGTGTTCTATAAATGTGTATAATCATATTGTATATGTGTGCGTGTACAATGGTGCAATCTTAATGTTAATTTCACTGAGCTTGTTGAAAATCTTATACATAAAATATTTGGTTTATGGTTTGCATTACATTAAAATATGTTGATTGACACACTTATAATTATAGTAACCTTTTATATCTGATACACAATGTAACTTTATTACACTTATTGATATACTTTGTCACTGATATCAAACGTATAAACAATCGTACAAGAGTAAACGAATGTTTCTTTACAACATGTTTCAATATAGCATCCATATTGCAAGGAAATGCTTGAGCAAAGAACCACGAAAATCGTGTACTGCTAAAATCCATCCACAATGTTATCGTTAAATCTAAAAGATTTTCGGATTTTTCATAAATCTATCTTTGTTTCTTAATTATTTCTTATCATCTATTGCCTTGCTGATATGTAACGTTCAACATCTTTACAAGTTTAACGCCTTCAATTGTGTCTTGTAATCTGGTACCATATACATGCCTGTTGGTTTAATATTTTATGATTGTTCAATGTATGCAACTTATTTGTTTGTTTGGTGTGTTTGCAGTTTGTAGGGAGAGGCATTTATGCAAGCATTTTTTTGCTTGTTTGCCGATTCCGTCACTTTTTCAGTGTTTTAATACGTTTAAACTATATCAAGCGTTATAGCAACAAATAAAAAAAACTTTAAATGAAATGTAAGATTAAACCTTGATTGTTCGCCAAACACGGAGACATATTTTCAGGAAATCGATGTCACACTTTTACCTCTCTTATGCATTCCTTGAAATCATCCAGTAGCATTTTAATTCTATTATTAGTATTATTAAGCACCTTGATAAACTACGGCTTTCTTTGTGAAATATCGTAATAAATTTGTTGAAACACAATCATGGATGAACATCACATGAAGTATGGTTATAATAAACAACATATACGCGTGTATATGTACTTGTAACCCTGTTTGTCAACCCATCTTTCCATGTAAGATCCTGAAATAAATGCCGTTTAAATAATATACGAGTACTTACATTTACATTTAATCCCGTATGTGAAGTTGTATTGTGGAAGAAGACTCCGTAATATTGTATCAACAACCTGTCAATTAATTGCGAGTTGAAAATGGTTATATTAATTTTGTCTCATGATGATATAATATTATCAGTAATAATAATGTTAATAAATATATAAAAACTTACTCTTCAAATACATCATCTGAAGCCTGAACAACTCAGGAAGAGGTGTACATATCGGTGTGTGGTGAGATGTTTTGGGTGTCAATTACTTTGTCGGCGACTTATCTTATTCTCTTCACCGGCATTTTCTATTCGTAACAACTTTGCTGTTTTGTCAGACATATGATTTTATCTATTTAACATTTTATGATGCTAATACAACCTGTACCCACACCGTTTTATTATTGTACTAATTGTCTGCAAAGGTAAGGATAATAAATGAATCTAAATCTGAAATGTCTCGTTTGTTTGAACAACCAATCGTTCAGTTACCTACCAAACTATTTATTAATACATGCAAAGCAAAATATAACCTATATCCAGGCTTTTTAGCACGAGTTACGTTTTGATTACGAATCCCGATTGAGACGAGTTTACTTTGGATACGAAAAGCCGGCGATCGCTCGCCTGCACCTAGTTTGCGTCACGTGACCTCGTTACACATTGCGTAACGGTCTCTACCGCAGTCTCAAGATCGCTTGGACCAGACTTCCTTTAAGGCTAGGAACAATCCCTAAGTCTTCTTTACAACCACGAATGTCTATTGAGCTACTTCTTCTTCTTCCTCATCCTCACTACCGTCTTCAGATTCGTCATCACTGTCATCATCAACATCTTTTATGATTTCCATGATCCATGGCTTGTACTTGTAGAGTTTGGAAATAACTTGTTCAATCATATTTTCAGCTGTGTCTTCCATAGAGTTAAGAATGTCCAAGGTATTGGGACCATGCCTCAAGCCAATGACATAGGCAACAACTTGCCCATACATTTCTTTGAATTTTCTCCAAACTATATAATTCATTTTATTTTCAATCATATCTCCTGACATGTTTAGCTTTTCATACCGCTGTCTCTTTATATTCAATAGATCTTCATTCTCCCGACCAACTCTCTTTATCAAACTTCTTATAACCTCTTCTTCACTATCTTTGCTAGTCTTTTGTAATTTATTATGAAATATCTTCATGTCATCATCATCATCATCAATATCATCCTTTTCCACTTCTGGGCATTGCTTATCGTGGAGATGTTTCTGTAAACAAATACTATTTAGAAACACCTGTCCACAATAACAACAGCTTTCTAGAGATTTCTTTGGGGGAAAGGCGTCATCAAACTTTCGTTTCATTGGCTCATTGGCAATTCCGGGAGGTGAAAGTGAACTTTCATTCCCAGGACACCAGGTTTTTCTGTGTTTCATGAGGTCCGTAGTAGATTGGAAGACTATTCCACAACTATCACAATAAGGCATATCACAGAGATTTTCGGCACACGTCTGCACGCTTCGGAGGGTAGACTCTTTCTGAGGATGGTTTTACTCACTTTACAGCCATTAGGACGAAGTCTTTCGTCTGCTGGTGTATCAGGTTTTAAATCAATTAAAAGATGGCCATAGGGTTCGCTCGTAGCCTCTTCAAATGTTTGCATAAAATGTTGAGATCGGGTTGGATACATTTGACGACCTAAGGTCATGATGGATTGTTGGTCTACTGGATTGTTAAACATGACTATATAATGACAGTTTCTACGTTGTGTTGGGTTCCTATTATAGAAAAGGTTTTGATTGATGGCGATGACAGAGAGGTTACGATGATGGGAACCTTCTGTAAATAGATCTGTTATTTTAGGATCTTTACTAGCCGTTGACATGAGATCGTCAAGAACAAGGACATTTCTTACTCCTGTGTCAAAAAAGTAGTCTTGGTCCAAATCTATGGGAATACCTTGAACAAACTCTACAGGAGGATACACGGATTGTAGAATGTCATCATAGAGAGGTTGCCAGCGACGATAAAGCCATAAGATCCGTTGAGGGTAAGGTTTAATCTTGAGGCTTTCCAAAATGTGTCGAACAAGATACGATTTTCCTGATGATGTTGGCCCGGAAACGATCATGGTGAAGGGGTGTCGTAATGAAACCTCTTGCGGTGGTTGTTGTTGTTGTTGTGGTTGTTGTTGTTGTTGTTGTTGTTGTTGTAGTGGTGGTGGTGGTGGTGGTTGTTGTTGTTGTTGTTGTTGTTGTGGTTGTTGTGGTTGTTGTGGTTGTTGTGGTTGTTGTTGTTGTGGTGGTGCTAGTGGTTGTGGTTGCAGTTGTTCATGTTTGATAGTCATATGTCGCTTTAGACTATCTGGCCAAGAATATGTCTTGAAACATACTGGACAGGAGTACATTATGCCTTCTTACTGTAACGATCTGGCTTTCCCTGTTTTGGAAGAGACTTCTTTTTGTGTGATGTGTTTTCTTTAACGTTCTTGTCAGGAATGACACACACTTTCTGTGCTCTCCTTTGTATAGCCCTTTCGCGTTTCTCTTGAGCTTTGGCTTGCTCCACGACTTGTTGTGTTGGAGAGACAAAGTTAATTTTGGGTTGTTCAGAATAAGGCATGGCCAGTGCCTGTTCTTTTCGTTTCCTTTCTTCCAAAATTTTAGGCCATTCTGGATCATAAAGCTCCAGTGTTCTGTCAACAGACAAGTTGCCGTGCTGTGCACATTTACCCTGTACTTGCAACATATAATAGCGAGTCCATTTCTCGGTGTCTGGGACAAAAAGTTTATACTGACTCATGGTGATGTGTCCTCCCTGAATGTTCTGAAGCAAATGAGGTTAGTCATTATCTCGACCTAATATATATATATATATATATATAAAAGTTCTGTCAACTTATATTGAATTCAGATCCCTTATCAGATTGAACCTTCAGCTTTCACAGCTTCGAATAACTTCTTTGGTACGGCATAACTACCAGCATGTTTTGGATCATAATAAATATCATGTAATGTAAGGTGCCATGATGGATAAATCGGCCTATCCTATATCATTCACTGTATTTATATATCTACAAAAAGAAGAAGACCAACACAAGAAAAATACATACAATATGTTTATTACAATATCATGATCACAATGTTGAACCAACAGCAGTATCACTCTTTTGGTTTGGTTGTCCTACCATATACAAATAGTCACAGTCTGGTCTTATGTTCAAGCCAAGGGTCATCTGTATAGGACAGTTCTTGAATGAGTCAAGTCTCAGTTCTACCAGTTGATATAGTCACTAGGATTACACTTCCAACATTGCAAATGCTCCATTTGACCCTGATGAAAATGTTCATCATCTACACCAAAATCATCATCGTCAACACTATCATCATTATTATCATCATCAGAAAATGGTGGTGACCTTAAATTGAGGTATATTAGCGGCGATTCATCTGATGTATTGAAAGGTGTTGCATCCTCATATTGTGGTCTTCCATCAGATGCCGTGGTTTTAATATAACCAACAGGATAATGATCAGGTTTCTTCCCCTTAACCAAACTGCTATACCCTGGAACCACTAAGTCCATCTGCTGATCAAATCTTCTGTAGTCTTTATCCATCTCCTCACGGATCTGACGTAAGTCTCTTTCCAACTCAGTCTCCTCAACCTGCTCATCAGTCTCCTCTTCTTTCCTTACATCCTCAGGATCATTAGGTATCTCATTATCAGCTTCATTGTCGATCTTGGAATCACTCTCCTGCTTTTTCTTAATGGGTTTATCAGATTTCACATCAGATAACTTTCTCTTCCCTGACCCTTTTGAGACCATCTCCTTAAGTTCAGGTACAAAGTCTGGCATCACATCACAACAGTCTCTCAATTTCTTCCACTGATCTTGGGATAGTAGAATACCTTTTGAGGAAGGTACTAGTTTATCATCATTAAACACCCAGTGTCTGAGATCCACACCATGATCTTCTATGGTGGCATAGACACTGGTTCCAACATGTGTATAGAAACTTGTCTTACCATACTGCTCTAAGAACTTGAACACTCCTGGTAGTTCTGACCAGTGTTTCAGAGTCAACATAATCCCTCGTTTGGTAGGATAGCTCTTGCCATTAGGGAAAACATCATACTTGCGGATATGTATACTTAACATTCCATCCCAAGTCTGAGCAGTCACATACACCTCTCCACCCAAGTCCAAATGACAACGAGGATCCTGCATCTCTGTCAACTGCTTATCTGCCATAGTGGCTAGTCCATATCTCTCCATAGGGTCCTGGGGTAATTTTGCCATTTTCTATCTTCCATGTAAACAGCACAGAGCACCAATAGCGTCAAGAACATAAGACCACTTCTCAAGATTCGAATGAGAATGAATGTATTCATGAAACAAAGTGGCCTTTTATCATACCTTGAGAGGGTATAAATGATATCAGTCTGACCGAATTTTAAACAAATCGGTCAATTCAATTAACAATTAAATTGGTCAAACCATATATACGACACTGAGAACACCTGTACTCTGGCATGTCTGAGAAAATCAGTTTGACCGAATTTTCGGTCCACTCTATAAATATCCTATACAAGCCCTAATTAAAAAATATCCAAAAAATATCCAAATTAAAATATCCAAGAAAATAGCCAAACAATAGCCAAGAAATAGCCAAAAAATAGCCAAAACAGGCATTACTACAACAAACATTTATATTTTCAGGACACTTTGAAAACCATGAATTTGAATCACAATTGACTGTAAGCCCGGACACTAATTTACTATTCTCAAACTACAGACACATATATAGCTGGTGTTGACTGGTACGCCTATAGTTTATGTAAATTATATAATTAACAGATTACAGTATCTTAATACTGAAAGCAAGTCAAAACTTCAATGCGGTATTTCAATAAAAAAAAAATTAACACTACAAAAATGTGCATGCACATTAATTTAAATATTTAATTTTATTTTGGAAATGATAGTCATATTTAATGAAGTGAAAGCCCATGCAAACTTGATATTTGTTCAAAATTGATTGCTCAATATTTAGAAGATTATTGTACATTTAAACAGTAGACTGGGTTACTTGAATAAAGTAGAATATGCAATATATTATAAAATATGGGGCCTAAAACTAAATACTAATTAATTCATTGCTGTAGGCCTACTGACTGAAATTATGTTTTAATTATTTATTTTTCACCTTTGTCAACAGTTCATTGCGCTTCACTTAGCTAATGAAATTGCATAAGAAGGGACAAATATTTACAACACTACGATAGAAATCTAGACATGAAATCTAGCTTGGCTTCGGGCATGCGCAATCAAGCTTTGTTATCAAAGCTCTTCACACCATTTTAATCTTATAAACACCGAAGCGACTTTTTAAATCTGTGTATGGAGTATCGGCTTTGTTTAGATCTTATAACATGGCGAAAATTTACGATAGATTGTTGACTGTAGTGTTGCTAATCTCGCTTGAACTGACAAGAAAATGACAAATCATTAAAAAATAAGAACAAACACCGTAGGAAACCGTATGTAATTTTTATTTTGGTACATTTAAAACAATTTATTTGAAAAACAAACGATTATAACAAAACATTTATGTCATGTTACTTAAAAATTACCTATCAACTTACCGTTACCAAATCTTACCAACGTGTTTTCCCATCATGGCATGTCGACCTGTTTCCACGATTGCTAGAAGGGGGGTCGTCTTATACATGAGATACATGGTTTTTACCTGATTTTAGGGGTCTGAGAAAGGGGGTCGTCTTATACACAGGGTCGCCTTATACACAGTAATATACGGTAATTTCCATTTAAAATATCTTTCAACTTTATAAATATATTTAACACGGACTCCTTCAATTGCAACAATTGTACACATTGATTTGTTATTGCTGTTTGTGTGAAGTGAGCACATTCAAATGTGCATCACTATTATCATTATTTATTAGCATTATATGTTTAGCGCTTTGAGCATGCTTTCGAGCGTGGATATGTGCGCTTTATAAATATGCACTATTATTATTATTATAAATTTACCATAGGCTAGTAGATTAGACTTTGTAACTTTTAATTTGCCTGTCAAAAATTGCAGCGACGTCCAGCTGATCGTAGAATCTGCAGTGCGCATGCGCAAACTAACTTTGCAAATGGCGGACGTTTCAAACAAACAAACTGGGATCGCTTGAAACATTTGATGCAGTATATGGCTCGTTAGCGTCATGATCAAAATCTCCTAGTTAAATTATCGTCGTGAACGGTTTGGATTTTATTCGTTTTTGTGCATAAGAATAAATAAGAGCTTCATTTGAGAAAGTCCCGCTTTTTAGATAGGACGGCACCTCGTCGTGGGAACGGAGGTTTACCGGAGATAGTCACGGCGAGCATTACATCGTCTAGTAAAATAATAACATAATAAAACATTTTGCTTTGTCACATGATACCGAATTTCAAAGGAAACTAATACTTCCTCTACCTGGTCTACTAGTACTTTCATCAGCTTCTGGAAATACTTTTCATAAATCATAAAATTTGAAATGTATGATTAGTGAAACTCTGACTGCGTATCTTTAGTCTACACTAGTTGACCTATGGGAATAGTCATTTGATCACTGTTGAATATTTTTAGCGTCAATGCATTTAGCAACTCTACTTACAATTTCTACATTAGTGTTATTACTGAAAGACTTAATTATCATCTTGAGATACATTCTGCTGATATAAATGTTGCGCTTAATTCTTAGGTGCGTAGGTTTACCCGACAGCACTGTACCTGGCTTGTTCGACGATCGTGCTCGCCTCGGTCGGTTTACATCGTCTACTGGCTTGTTCACTTCCCATCGGCACACCTGATATCGCGCTTCGAACTCCTCGAACTTCATTTAGCCTAATGGTTGCTTGATGTAAACCATCTGTTGCCGCCGTCCGCTGCATTTCTAAGTATTTTTCTGGTATTTGGCGAAAGTAAGGGTCTTCACGGGTGTAAACAATAGGGGGCACTTGATTTGCACTATCCCGAGCATAGCCCGCTATAGCTATCCGGGTGATCCGAGCAGACGAACCAAATCAAGTTGATTCGGGTTACTGTTACTTAGTTGCCCTGCAACTAATAATTGAAATTTTCTAAAGTGTTTGCGACAATGACAACGATAAGTCGACAACCGGGTTAAGGGCGACCCGGGCGATAGCCCGTCTGGCAAATCAAGTCCCCCCATAAACTGGGTACCATCTAGCATCTCGAAAGGGAGCTAACTCTATCTAGGTTTCGCTCAAGGCGTCACGTGATTTAATGCAACGTTGCATTAAATCAAGCAAACTTTTAAAATTAACTTTAAAACCTGAATACTTAAAAATATTTCAAATTGACTATATGGTAGAATACATTAGGGCTGATCAATTTCATATACGAGCAATGGGCAAGATCGCTGAATTAGTGATATTTAATAACATTTGCTGTGACACAGTGCCTTTAAAGGCACTGTAGCACGGTTTTTCGACCTAAATTAAGCTATATTAAGACATATTGATACATACGCATATATTTTAGCTTCCTATTGATGCCATAAAATATTTAATATTGTTTCCAGTTGACTTGTTATTATAATTTAAACGCGGGAGCTGACCGCCCGTAAACAGTTGCTCCGTACATTGAAATCTGTCGCACGCGTTGTTGTGATGCTTGTTTTTCTGGTTTCATCTACACGTTGCGCGTCTTGTTTTGCGCCCGACTATCGTCTGCTTCCCTCAGCAGCTATTTATAATCTAGATTCAATCGTCACAAGATCTTTCTTGGATCTTTCTTACCCGGAACACTGACTCATCCTCCATATTTCAGTAGAATGTTAAAGGATTATAGATAGTGGATACTAATTTTCATCATATCGTTATAAGATAATTGAAAACAATGTTCAGATTATTCAGAATGAAAAAATAAATAAATACAGTATCAAACGTGCAATAGTGAAAAAGCAGCCGTTTTCTGATACGCTGTCCAAGCTTACCTGTAAAATATGTCTTCCCAGTACCACTTGGGCATTACACTTTGATGCAATAAAATTTCTTTTGGATGTTGCAAATATTATTTTAAATGAAACGTCAATGAAAAATGATTTTGACCTGTTTCTGAATAGTAAATTACTTCATAAAATTATTTGCATCCATGATCATGATTTTCAAATAGGCCTACCCCGATAATAGGGACGCTTTTGTTGAAATACATTGCATAAACAATGATTTTTCTCAACCATGTCATATATGTCATTTAATTGTCATATTTTCCGTAGATATGAGTTGAATTTTAGGCCTATATATTATAGGATACTTGCCCAGCTTTACAAAAACATGAACATTATATAAATTGTTTATTAATTTGCTCAACATGAAGAGATGTGAAAAACAAGATGAATTCTTTGTCATGTTATGTTGGTAAAAAACATTATATGTGGTAAAAAGTGAAGTTGAAAGTTAGAAATTCTTGCCAATTAGATAGTGAAGAAATATAACATGCATGGTTATATTTGTGATAACACTACCTTCAATACCTTCACTCGGGCAGGATTCGAACCCACAACCTCAGAGTAAAGCAACTATATCGCCAGCATTGACTGTACCAACAGCTTACGACACGACCATTTCGCCTCGAAGAATGTGTAGGCTTACTATTGAAGGTAGTGTTATCCAAAATATAACCATGTAAGAAGTTGAAAGTGTAAGTAAAATATCACAAATAAATTTTCTGGTATTTGGCGAAAGTAAGGGTCTTCACGGGTGTAAACAATAGGGGGCACTTGATTTGCACTATCCCGAGCATAGCCCGCTATAGCTATCCGGGTGATCCGAGCAGACGAACCAAATCAAGTTGATTCGGGTTACTGTTACTTAATTGCCCTGCAACTAATAATTGAAATTTTCTAAAGTGTTTGCGACAATGACAACGATAAGTCGACAACCGGGTTGCGGGCGACCCGGGCGATAGCCCGGCTGGCAAATCAAGTCCCCCCATAAACTGGGTACCATCTAGCATCTCGAAAGGGAGCTAACTCTATCTAGGTTTCGCTCAAGGTGTCACGTGATTTAATGCAACGTTGCATTAAATCAAGCAAACTTTTAAAATTAACTTTAAAACCCGAATACTTAAAAATATTTCAAATTGACTATATGGTAGAATACATTAGGGCTGATCAATTTCATATACGAGCAATGGGCAAGATCGCTGAATTAGTGATATTTAATAACATTTGCTGTGACACAGTGCCTTTAAGACCAATATATCCACAGCGCATCGCACTCACAAGCGCGCTTACGAACTGTGTGAGCGCTACACGCAAGCACATACTGGTCGATAACACTTGCCCCGCTAGAAGTGCAATAAGCGGTTGTGAACTAGCGACGTCCCAGGAAGGTGTCGACGTGTCGTAAGTATTGTCAATAACTACATTATATTGCAGTGTAATACATGTGATATCGTAACGTTATGCATATACTTAGGAAGCCACCATTGGTCAGAGGATAAGTATATCCTCGTCATCGTAAATAATACAAAATGTCCTGGTAGGCACCGCACCACCCGTCGCTGCTGTAGCTATCTTTAGAAGCAGAGACAAACTGGGGTCACTAACACCGGTGCTGTGTTACGCGGTTTTACGCTTATTTCTGTGACGTTTTTCACAATGTTTTTTGCATATTCATGGACTAGAGGCATTGTTGATGACGAATAACACATAAAATAATTTTTGGAGCAACTTTCGGCGGGTAATCGAGGTGAGGGAAAATTGACATGTTCGAAAAAATATTTTCCTGTGCAAATAACAGAAATAGTTAGTAATATTCGCAAAGTTTATATTTTTTATAATCTAAAACACATTTTGAAAAAAAATTACAACCTTGACAAAGTGTTAAATAATTACGTAAAAGTTTTTTAAAATGTGAAAAAATTAGAGTTACCTCCCTGTAGGCATGGCCTACACGCCACCTAGATCTATAGCAGCGAGATCAGCGAAAGCATGTGGAGCTTTATTTTCTTACTGCGCATGCCTAGCTTTGGTGTCCAGAGCCAAAATAGATTGGAAGCAGCTCCAACTTGTTGCCAGGGAAGCGAGCTGCTGCCTAGCAGATAGCGACCGTTCTGTGTTGTGACCTCTGGGGCAATGTTATCACCAAACAATGCTTCAAATGTAGATCACAAGAGTTGCACTCTGAAACTAAAGCTAAATATAACATAAGAATAAACAATAATATAGAGATACATACTCCTTTTCCTTCTTACTTATTTTCTTTCTTTTGATTCTTACTGTGATAATCATTAACAATTAATTAATCCCTGTGTAGCCCTGTGTGTTTCCGGAGGGAAAGTGCAGAGTAACCTATGTCCGTTTAATAGGCGAAAACATTGATAGCAATCATCTGAACTGAAAATAAGTTAACTTTTGGGAATTTTATCAAGTACGAAATAATTATCTTTAAGTGTATAAGGTCTATTTCATATATCTGCTTCATCATTTCAATACATTTGGTGATGAATCTCGGACGTCTCCGGTTACCAATAATTATACTAGTATATGAAATAGATACAGTGGCTTATTTGATATAGCTTTTTTATCCCACCGGTATGTAATACCGTGGGATATAGTCATCGCCCTGTCCGTCTGTCTGTCCGTAATCATTTCGTTTCCGGAGCAGAACTCCAAAACCGTTCATCATATCTTCCTGAAACTTTGCATTTGTATTACCCACTAACTGAAGTGGTGCCTTTTGATATTTTCAGATTTCTGAAGACAATTTTTTTTTTTCGTTTCCATAGAAACTTGTTGAAGTTGGACTTTGTTCAGAGACAGGTTCATTTCCGGAGCAAAGCTCCAAAACCGTTCATCATATCTTCCTGAAACTTTGCATGTGTATTACCCACTAACTGAAGTGGTGCCTTTTGATATTTTCAGGTTTTTTCTGAAAATTTTATTTTTTCGGTTTCCATAGAAACATGAGAGGGATGTTGGTTGTTGTTGATTTTGACTGCTTCTGGAGCAGAAGTCTAAAACCCTTAACTTACCTGAAACTCAGCATCTGTAATACCCACTAACTGAAGTACGGTAGTAGATACACAAGTATCTGTCAAAAATGTGTTTTACAAATTTTGTGGAACTGGTGGGATATGTCATCTTCTGATGACTCTTGTTTTAAAACGGCTACACTCTCAATGTATTACTTGCCAGCACATTGTGTAATGACATCGCTTGCTGCCGATTGAGGTGACATTATAATGGCATAAATATGACGTCACATTGTTAGCGATGTGGACGCAATGGTGTGTGTCCCAATCTTGACGTGTTTGTGGAATTAAGTGGGATTGAAATCAGTGAGTAATAAATAAAGTACTAATGAACTTGGAATGGTATCGGCATCGAACTCGCTGTCGCTTATCAAATACCAAATGTACTCACTCAGAATCAATCAATCCTTATTTCATACTGAAAAGGCCACAGGCCGACAGTACATACATGATGGATAAATTCGCACATAAATACAGGTTACAACAATAATACGTTGTTTCTATACAGCATTGCATAATGGATGAACATGGCAAGATTTTGTAATATAGTTTGACTTCTTAGCCAACAAGAGTTGAGAATTTAATGGTATTTGGTTGGACATAGTAATAATTTTTAATATATTTGCAACATAATGTATAATACGACGGGCAAATGAGAAGGAAATGATATTCATCTTCAATTTGATTTTAATCACAAAGTTTACATATTCTGTCATACTTTTTAAAATTTATATATCTGCAGCTTTCGATGTAAAGGTCGTGAGACGAACATCTAAATCTTGCTAATGAATGTCTAAATTTCTTTATGTTAACACATGAAAAATATAATTCATCGACTAGATCATTTTTGAATATTGAATAATAAAATCATTTGTTTGGAAACGGAATTTGTTCACTCCATGTTTGAAGTCTACGGCTGGTATCCACCTTTCATCAGTTTCAGACATGTTACACAAGGCACAGTTTTGTATTAACCCAATCAGTGTTAAACATACACCACTCTGAAGTTACTTCATATAAAAACACTTTTCACACCAGTCACTACAATTTGTTTGCTCTACACGTATTGGAAGCCTTTTTGAAAGGCTGACACTTGTTGTTTTTGAGCATCTCAGATTGAGATTAGGCCTATATACAGGTCGGGGATAACCTAAAAACGAGCTACAATAGGTCGATCTAGCTTAGGCGATGTATAGCTGCAGAACTGTAGCTATATGTAGAGGATATCTATATTTTCTTGACTAATACCATATTTATCTCATTGAGTGAGGTAGAAAGGTTATATTTTCACGAGTGGCTGTGCCACTCGTGAAAATATATAACTCTTATACCTCACGAGATGAGATAAACGTGGTATTTGTCAAGAATCAACAGATATTCTATTTATTTTATGATGCTATCCTTGTATTTACGTCCGAATAGGGTCCTTTTCATGCCGAGCGGCCGCTAGGATCATCCCGTCAGCACAGTAACACTGTGACGTCATAAGCCAATTCAGACCATTGTTTCATGATGTCAAATTATATCAGTCACTGGTTGCAATAATAAAGTCTCTTTTGTTTTAGGTCGTGTTGAAGCTGAGTTGATCATCTCTTCGTGCAGGGCGAGCTAATAACTTGTCTAACATTGCTGAAGAGTTGAATGAAAGTCGAAGAAACTGCAATACTGATGTAAATAGATTTGTAATATTTTTACTTTAAGTGGTGTATGTATAAAGTAAAACAAAATAAGGTTAAATTTTGTATGATTTGATGTTTTATTGACATATGAAGAGTTCCATAATTTATTGAATAATAGAACCAGTGTACACAGAAAAGAAACTCCAGAACTTAACAATGATAATGTTGAAGTTCAGATAAAGAATCCCTTCATTTCTGACATCCATTTTGTTAAGAGATATAGCAGGCAAGTTATGTTTTTCAGATTAATGGATATTAAATGGCTTCCAGTAGTCCTCTATCGTCAATAAGCGACTCCCTGCCAATCAATGAGGATGCTCCACCCACCTTCGTAAATCTAGACGACCGCTACAAGTGCTCTGTGTGCCGCAACATCTTGAGGAGCCCGGTCCAAACTAAGTGTGGCCACAGGTGACTAGCTTCATCTGTACTTCTCACATGGAAAAGAATACAACAATAATCTTCATACACCAACACTTATATGAATAGCACTATAAACAATCCCAAATCTTTTAATGAGTAGCAGTGACGGTAGATTCTGATTAAAATAATTTTTTTCCCAGGAATTAAATCTGCAAAATAGTTCATATCAGGAATCGGGATACAAACTGGTTCTATAGATCCCTCGCCACAAGGTCTGAGGACACCCTGTATATGTGTGTGATCCGTACCAGTTTAGTGCAGACCAATCCCAGTCACATCATAGTTTTTAAACGGTTGCATTCGAAACAGACAAAGTGATAGCTGTTGCTGTCCCTAGCTCCTGGCATCTTGTGATTGGTTAACTGAATTGTGTCAGAACATGCAAGCATACAGGCTGTTATCAGAAGGTTTTGCGAGGAAACCTCCGAAGGATATGAGTTTGTATCCCGATAAATGTACTATTTTGCAACTTTTATTCCTCAGAAAACTATTTTAATCAGGCTGAGGGACTGTAAGTCAAGTCCACTATTAGGAATGTCTGGTCCAGCTAGAGGCAGCTACAAATAAAAATAAAGTACTTTCAGTAACAAATATTGACTCCCACCAAAATTGAAAAACATACTTTTATCCTTCTACCATTAAAGTTTTGTCCAACCAGTCCTAAGAATTATTCTTCCATTGTAATTTACCCTTGACTTCCGTAGTTTGATTCTATTTAGTGTCATAAATTAATATAACTTTCCTTCTCTTTTAAATATTTTCGACATTGTTACATTTTACCACTTCGCAGTTTGATGTCAAATATCGCCACTTATGGCTTGGATACTGCCGAAGGGGCGTTTAACAATAACTCACTCACATTTGATGTCAAATAAAAGAGAAATACCTCTAGATCTCTTTGATAGTACTCCTGTACTCATAGTTTTATTCTGTTTAGTGGCATAAACAGATCTTTCCTTTTATTTCAAAGAATTGCTATGTAAATAACAGAACCCTCTTTTAGTATTTCATAAAAAAACTTGCACATATGACATTGTCAGTAAATCAATATATTGCAGTGTTATCACAATACAGAGTGTATTACATGAATATTAAATTTAGAGCAATATTCAGCCCTAGATTTTAATGAAATGACTAACCGACTCTGTCCCATCTCTGCCAGGTTGTGTGAGGGTTGTGTGGACGAACTCTTTCGGCAGGGCGAGCCAGTCACTTGTCCAAATGCTGATGAGTTTTGTGAAAAGCTCTACAGAAGTGATGTAAATAGATTTTCAATTTTCATTGGTTTTAGGAAGATGTTTATAAGAATTATTTTATGAATTAAATTCGATGTTTTGATCTGTAAAAAATATCAAATAGGGGTGAAACGGTACACTTCAGTCAGGTATGTATTACAGTACGGAACCATCTTTTTCGGTACAATTAGGGTTCAAATCAGTACATTTTTGGTTTGGACCAAAAGTGCATCAAACACTAAACTAAACATATTTTTCTTAAAAATAAAGTCTGATGAACCTAATACTGGAGACAAGATAAAGGTGAATAACATTGGATAAAGTGACTAATGCCGGTAACATAAAATATGGTTTGAGGTAGAAACTGATGCACTGTGAACTGAAACCGAAAGCAAACTACTATGATTCAACTAATGAAGTTGTGAACCCTTTCACCCCTAATATTAAATGTATTAAAATTTTATCATTGATCTTTTTGTGAAGATGTTGATAATTATGTTTTTGGTTTAACAATAATACATATGATCAGAACAGGCAATGTAGGTCACTTACAGACATAACCATAACATCACAACAATTAATATAAAACCATTATTTGAGTCCATAATTATATGTACAACTTACCTTTTCCATTGAGTACATGGTTAGAGTTGAGCATCAGTTCCAGATAATCTTTGTTTGTGTCTGTCACCACCTTTCGATGGCAAAGCTGTTTCAAAATTTGTGTTGATTAAAGTTTTAACATTTATTCCCAACCCACAAAGATCTACCCTGACGTGAGTGCGAGACGAGAGATCCGCAGTCTTCCAGTCTACTGTCCACACAAGAACCTCGGGTGTGATAAGACCGTCTCCTGGAAAGATTTACCTGTGAGTGCAGTAGTCAATGATGCCAACGATGTTGACAACCCTCCTTGCATATAGATATAACATGATTTATTGAGTAATCAACAATTCTAGAAGAGAATCCAGTGAACAGTTCTTGGTATCTTACACTGATACATCTATGGAGACCTTTCTCTCTCACTGGTGATGCTATCTCCAACATATGAAAAGAATACTATTAATATTTCTTTAACCCTTAACTTGCGGGTCCCGTAATTATCCGGGAGGCTCATAGAGAAAAATGTTAGACCCCTTGGCGAGATACGTACGTTGGACTTAGTGCATTTACCGGGTCCAAGAGTTCCAAAAGGTCTAGAGAGCTGAAAAGTTGTGTGCAGACTCCTTGGCCAATGGGGATTCAAAATTGTAGACTTCGTGACCTCATGACCCCAAATGGGGTCACCAGGGTTACATCTTTAAAAACCTATGTTCATCTTCTTCTCCAGTTCCAAAAGGCCTAGAGAGCTGAAAAGTTATGTACAGACTCCTTGGCCAAAGAGGATTCTAAATGGAAGAGTTCATGACCTCGTGAACCCAAATGGGGTCACAGGGATCATGTCTTAAAAACCTTTATTCATCTTCTCAAGTATGAGAAGCTCTAGAGAATGAAATGTTGCGTGCAGACTCCTTGGCAAATGGGGATTCTAAATTGTAGATTTGGTGAATCCAAATATGGGTCAAAGGGGTCATGACCTGAAAACCTTCTTTAATCTTCTTCTCCAGTACAAAAAGCTCTTGCAAGCTGAAATGTTGACTCCTTGGCCAAAGGAGATGGTAAATTGTAGATTTGGTAAATGTATTACTTGAGATAACTTCAGATATTCAACCTCAGATAATAAATCAATGATGTCCTTATGAGGTACAGAGCCAATGCCTCTATTTTTGAAACATTAAAACTATTATCATTCAGAAACACACAGCCACCTGTATCTTCAAGCCTGTGAAGTGTCCAAATGACGGGTGTGAGGAAGTGTTCCCTCAGAGTATTCTTGACTCGCATGTGAAGGAGTGTCGGTTCCGCCAGGTGACATGCGACAAGTGTAACCAGCTGGTGCCTGCAGAAGAAATACAGGTGTGTCATTACCTAGACTTTTTAAACAATATGTCATCAAACTCAAATTGTTTCTAAAAGAAGCAAACACTCACACTCCAGTGGTGGATCCAGAAAATTTGAAAGGGGGAAGGGGTTCACTCGTTTAAAATAGAGGGTTGGGGGGGGGGGGGGGGGGAGAGGGGGGGTCACCTTGGAGGTCCTACAAATTTACATGCAAACAGTTTTAAAATAAGGGGGGAGGGGGACCCGGAAACCCCCACTGGATCCACAACGGAAACTCTACATTATTGGACATGTTATTTAATCTTGTTAACTAAATTTAAAATTTATGAAAGTTTTTTAGGCATTTTATGATGATATTTGTTGAATTTGTTTGATTACTAGAAAAGTCATTGGAGAACGAGATTTGATTTCTTATTACCCAAACAAGTTATCGTGATAAAGAGCCATAATCAGTTTTATAAATTGTCATGCTAGAACCAGCATTAAATAAAGATATTGTTGCTTTGCTAGAAACACATAGATGAAAACTGCCCAGAGACAACAGTGCCCTGTCCACACAAGTGCAGTGTGACCCACATGAAAAGGAGAGAAGTAGGTTTGCTTCATCAGTTCATTAGTGACCATGATCACTATACAAAATTTAATGTTCAAATTCTTTTTGGAATAATGTATCTTCTCTCATTTGTTCAATTAGCATCACAACTTTCACTTTTATTTTGCACATTTCATTTCTGTTCTAGTTTCAGTTTTATTCAACATCCAAATTATTTCCTTTTTGAATTTATCAACTGTAGATCACACAACATATCAAAATATTACATTATTAAGAGGGTGTCCAAAATGTTTCTGGTCTGAATGTGAACCATCTTAACAATGACACGGGCGTAAAAAAAAGATTTCAAACTCTTCTCTCTCCGCGGGTAGAGTTGGTCTCAATACGTTTTCACCTTGCTGTGGGAAGATGAATGTAAACAAAAGTCCCAAACACAACCATATTGTACATTCATGAAGAACATTCGAATGGAGTTTACAAAATCATGAAATGCATACACTTCAGTTGACTGTAATAACCTGTTCTTCAATGGTAACCCCACATTGTCTGGATAATAATAAGGGTACCTGTACCCCGCAGACATCCACATGCATGGCACATGCTCAATGCGGCAGCATATACCCCGGGTATACACTTTATACATAGAATGAGAGGAGAAAGAAATCTGCTTACCGTAACTGTAACGATTGAAGAGATGGGTTTTCAGATGAGATTTAAATGTGTTTAATGAAGAGGAGTCTTTAGTTCAAGCGGAAGAGAGTTCTAAAGAACAGCAGTATTGCAGACAAAAGATATTTGAAGAAGGGTTCTCCAGTCAATGGCATGATGTTTCTTCAGTTTTCATGGTCAGACCAGAAACTTTTGTGACACCCCTTGTACCTCAGTGAAGAGGACAATGCTTCAATAATAGATTGACTGTGTATTGTGTTTTAGCTGGAGAGGCACTTCCAAGTGTGTGAGAAGAAACCAAAAGAATGCAAGTTTCGCTCTGTTGGATGTCACTTCACGGTACGCATCCCTTTTTTTTTGGCACACATACGTACATCTTGAGTTGACATCATTTGAGGGAAGCTGTCAAACTCGTACCAATACAATGTGTAATTGCGAGTAGTGGACCAGATCCCCCTTTGAAAATTTTTGCATGCAAATTGATGTGAAATAAAGTCTGTCATCACTCCAAACTGTGAGTTTTTCTGTCTCTCCCACAGAATATAAGGAGATTCCATCAAGTATCTTGTATTCCAATGAAAACATGTCAATTCCAGGCCCAAAAATCAGTGATGTTTTTTATGTTTTGACCTGCTCACATGACCAGATGGCAGTTAGCTAAGATTGGAATCTCAAGTATAGCAAGGTATCATTGTGAGGTAGATATAATGATCATATTAACTCCAAGCTGGGTGTTGGGTTGCAGGGCACGGATGCGGAGATTGCAGACCATGAGAAGCGAGACACAGACAAGCACCTTGAACTCGTCACAATGTACACTGGAAACATGGACCTACAGAGTCTGCAGATCAGGGAAACCCTCAGTGTACGTAGCTTATGCCTCATATCTGCTCATTATACCCCTCTACATCTGGGGTCTGGGGTCTGTAGTGCTTTTCAGTTCTGTTCATCCGTAAAAATTGTATCCAAAGCACACCAAGAAAACTATATAAATTTGGAAACTTCAAATTTTGTATGGAAGTTATCTATGTGGTGGTATTGTGCCATTTATGGCTACTCAAGGGTACCAAGTTTTTTGGTGAAATTCTGTTTAAAAAAAACCCCACATATTTCCTGACTTTTCATTTCCATACAGGAAGATGACTTAGAAACTGTAATATGATTTGGAAACTTCAAGTTTGGTTGATATTGCTGACATGGTGATGTGTCTATTTGTCCATAGACAGTTACGGGGTACTGTCATGCAGTAACATGATTCATAGTGCAGTTTTATCTTTATAATCAACTTGTGGGTCTATTTTCACAAAGGCCTTCAGTGTTATGGGCACCATTAGTCCTTAGTTTTCAAATCAACAGTTTGATAACTCTTAAAGGGAAAGTTCTATCACCGATCTATCGGCAGCATCCGCCATATTGGATTCTTGGCATTACGTGAAATGAAAACATGCTATATTTAACCCAATTTTACACAAAATTATACATATTCAATGATAGAAAATTCACATAGTAACACACAACATATAATAAAACGAATAAACAATTTGCGTTTAGTCCGTAGAAAAGTTTTCCCCACTGGCTTCAGTTCTCATTGTTTTTAATGTTCAACAAGTATGCGCTTGTATTTATTAAGTTGTTAAAAATAGAGTCATCAAAATATTTACTTTATATATATATTATAATTTTAAGGTGTTTTAATCATGTATTTATATCATATTTGTGTAAACGAGAACATCCTCTTGAATTTTGTTTCCACAAAAAATACCCCGATAGAACCCTCCTTTTAAGGTAAATTATTGTTACTTCTAAATGATGCTTTGAGTTAACATAATTGTTATTTTGGAATGACCTATAATTTGAGAACATGTATAAAAATCGCACAACCTTCAAATGAAAAATAGTGAACACTCCAAAATCGAATTTCAACAAATTAGCAAATCTAAATTTAGTTTTTCAAATCTCATATATGGAAAATTGAAGATGTATAGTACCGTAAGTAAATGAATATGTGATTCAAACTCTTGTTTACCTGTGAGTAAAATTATTTGCTTGCTAGATGAGGAACATGTTTTGACAATGCTTGATCACAATAAATTTTGCCACACAACAGTTTGTTCTTTTGGTGTTGTGACTTTGAGAGGTTACACCTCAAGGATACTACAGGCACAGAGGAAGGCATAAACAACAAAAGGTGTATATGAAAACAGCAAAATAAGAAAATGATGTAGAAAGATTGATGGATTGAGTGTCAACTATATTATTTCAACGAAAAGACAGGGATAGATTTTAGCACTAGCCCGCTAGCCCATGGCTAGTGAAAAAGAAACTGGGCTAGTAGAGTGTAAAAACTGGTACCGATAGTCCGAAAGACTAGTTAAAATTTGAGGTGAAATGATCATGGTGATGTATTTGGCTAGATGGAATAAGTCTGGACTAGTACTTTTAGAAATGCTACTGCATTGAAAGGTTAATTTTGACCCCCGTCGGTCCCTCTTTGAAAATTCAAGTCAATACTAGTAAATGGGAATATAATAATGTTGAAGTGAAATGAGTTAATAATTTGAAATTAAAGGAGTTTTCTGTATTAGCAATAAAGCAAATGATTCATTAATCATCTGTTTTCTACGTCTCCTGTCTGTTTGTTACTTGGCCAGAAGAATGATGGCTGGGCTAGTAAGATCTGAAAGCTACTAGCCCAAAAGGGGATGGTGGGGACGATGATGGCTCAGCTCCGCAAGGAGTTGACCGTCGTCGCCCTGCCGGAACCTGATGCTCCATGGTCGGCTGGCACCATCGGTGCAGGTAAAGACCTCGGGACCCCTACTGAATCGGGCGCAGGCCCCGGCAAGGTATCGGTACCCGGCGCAGGCATCCGTGAGAAAGCTCCGGCTCTACCTCGCAAGCAATCTAAGCAAGTCCCCCCGCCGGTGCAAGGCACCGAGGTACCGAGTACGTCTGGGGGCACCGGTAACCCCAAGGGCACCGACGCTTCGGCGCCGGTGCAGTCGCTGCCTCGGGGACCGGCTCCAATTGGTTCCGCATCCCTCTCAAATGTACCGCTCGTGATCGGTCTTTGGATACTGGGTCGTTGCTAAGCGGCTCCGGTTTCGGGGATCGGTCCGAGGACGATACAGATTCGGAGGAGGATGTGGAATCCGAGCATGCTGTCTCGCTCCCCGAGCTGCTGAGGGAGACGCGTGATCGGATGGCGATCGCTATCCCTCAGACGCTTGTTCCCGTCCCAGAGCAGGTCACCGAGGATTTCCATCTACCGGGGGAGGCTTTTGCTCCAAGCTAGCCTCCTGCGACCAGACTTCGCATTCTTGATAGTCTGTTGGTCGAGGCGATCAATCGTCTCCTTTCTGGTTCCCGTACAAAGTCTGATCTTCCAGAGTTCAACAAGAGGTACCAGTTGGGGGAGGACTGTCTTCGATCTTCCAGTTATCGACGAGTGCGTCCTGACCTCTGTCACCCTGTCTAGTGCTCAGGCGCAGCCTTCTCCAGGCAGACAGGGCCGGCGACTGCCTCCATTTACGGTGCATGCTGCCATGTTGAAGGCCAAGTTCCGTGCCCATGAGGACACGTTCAGGAATGGAGCCCAACAACTTAGGGTGGCGGTGCACGGGGCCTACCTTGCTGCTATGCAGGCTAAGGACCTAGCGGAGATGCATTATTCAATATTATTCAATCTACTTCCTGGTACCCAAGAAGGACGGGGGGTTCAGGCCGATCCTGAACTTGAAATATTTGAATCGCAGCCTACAGGTTCCAACGTTCAAGAAGGAAACCCTGAGGACGGTGATAGCATCAGTAGAGAGGGGAGATTGGCTGTCGTCAATTGACCTCAAGGATGCTTATCTGCATGTTCCGATGCACCCCGAGTTCAAGGAGTTCCTTAGGTTCTCCTTCGACGGGACGTGCTACCAGTTTCGGGTGTTGCCCTTCGGCATTTCAACTGCGCCGAGGGTGTTCACCAAGCTAATGTTGGTACCGGCACAGGCCGCCAGATCGCAGGGCAGGTGTTGTCATACGTACCTGGACGACTGGCTGATCAGGGCCTTATCTTGAGAACTGAATCAGGAAGCCACCCAGCAGGTGTTAGACATCTTGCTCAAGCTTGGTTGGATTATCAACCTGAAGAAATCAGACATCGCCCCTAGGCAGGACCTGGTTGTTCTGGGCGCAAGGTTCGATACGGTCTCCAGTTCCGTGTCCCTGGCCCCGGACAGGGTGTCCAGAGTGATTGGGGCAGTCCACTTGTTCCTTCAGGTGCCCACCCACTCAGCCAGGACTTGGCTTCAGTTACTGGGTCACATGGCGGCGACAGTGGACGTGGTTTGGAGAGCTCGGTTGAGTATGAGACCAGTTCAGTAAGCGCTGGCACGAATGTGGTCACACTCGGACAGCTTCGAGAGGGTTCTGATGTGGGTGCTAGAGCATCTTCGGTGGTGGGTCTCCGAGAGCAACCTTCTCAAGGGTCTTCCGTTAGAGCTTCCAATGCCTTCGGTCACGATCCAGACAGACGCCTCCCTATCAAGCTGGGGGGGTCCTGGAGGACCTGACAGCCTTGGGCCTTTGGTCACAGGAGGAGTTGAAATTGCACATCAACGTGCTAGAGCTCAGAACAGTTCAACGTGTGTTCGAGTGCTTCAAGAAGCGGATCTGGGGGCTTGTGGTTCGTCTAGAAATGGACAACCAGACAGCCCTGTCTTACATTCTGAAACAGGGCGGCACAGTGTCACCATCTCTCCTGCTGGAGTCGTGGCAGTTCCTACTGTGGTGCGACCAGTTCAGCATTCAGGTGATTCCTGTTTATCTCCCGGGAGTGGACAACGTCCGTGCGGACGCTTTGTCTCTGCGCATCCTTACACCTCATGAGTGGATGCTCGACCAGGGGATATTCGGAATTATCTCCCAGTTGTTAGGGTCATTCCAGGTGGATCTGTTTGCATCAGGGATGACGAATCAGATGCCCGTGTTCTGCTCAAGAATCCCAGATCCAAGGGCTCTAGCCAGAGACGCCTTCGCGATTGACTGGACGGACAGAGTACTGTGGGCGTTCCCACCGGTTCCTCTGATCCCCAGGGTCCTTTCGCAGTTGACCAGTCAGCCGGCTTGCCTCCTGGTGTTTCTTGCGTCGCTTTGGACGGCTCAGAGTTGGTTTCCGTCAATACTCAGGTTTCTAGTGCAGCCTCGTGTACTGTTACCCTCGAGACAGGACATCCTATTTCAGGAAGGGGAGCCACATCCGAATCCAAGGATTCAGTGGGTGGCTTGGCCACTGTCCGGAATCTTTGGGATTCTGCCTTATGCTATATGTACCCCAAGGAGGATCCCTTCTGAAAAAGAATCGAACCAACCTGCAGAGGTTGCAGATTCTTTGAAGGGATCCTCCTTGGGGTTAGGCCACCCACCTCCCCATATTCTGTCTGGAGTGGTTGGATTGATAAGTGGTGAGAATAGAGTTACGTCCCTTGGTTTGCACTGGGATGGGGCTCTACACAGGGTCGTCCCACGTTCGGAAAACACTTATTTTGTGTTTTTTTAACTTATTTTTACTGTTATTTAAAAAAATTAAGTTACATTCTGTCATCAAGTTAAAAATAAGGATTTTTATGCTATATGTACCCCAAGGAGGATCCCTTC
Source organism: Gibbula magus (assembly GCA_936450465.1). NCBI lineage: Eukaryota > Metazoa > Mollusca > Gastropoda > Trochida > Trochidae > Gibbula > Gibbula magus. The sequence goes on along the minus strand of OW388291.1, from coordinate 86,010,305 downwards.
AAAGAATCTGCAACCTCTGTAGGTTGGTTCGTTGGTTCAAGGACTGACGTCAAACCCGGCAGATACGCTAATTAGGAGATTAATTTTAAACACTGTATATAAGTAATTTATGGGGAGATTTCAGAAATTGGGTATTTGCCAAATTGAAATCCCCTTTTAATAAATTCCAAAAATAACCTTGGGCATTTCAGTTGACCTTTCAGAAGTGGTTGATATAATCAGGATTGCAGATCCAAATTGTTGTCTGACATTTCATCTTCGACTCAAAAGACAAAACTGGAAGTTAAGAATATAGAAGTTAGGAATATAAGAAAAAGGAGACAATTGTCCTTCAATCTTTTTAAGAATTGAAAATTGGGTGGTACTGTATGTGGTTGGGGAGGGGAAACATTCTTCGAAAAAATATTAGAACAGTATATTTCTTATAAGCTACTGGCTGATTTATCTCTTTGATGTTGAGTTCTACCCTTCTATTGTTCAATTCATATGTAATACTATTGAACATAATCATCCCGAACAACATGTCCGATAACTATTTGGATAAACTTAAACATTATAAGAAAGAGATCTTCTAATGTTAAACATTGGTGTCTTAACTGCCTTACATTCTCTCAATGTTAAAGAGTGAATCATTTTCAAATATTAAGCACTGAATGGGATGTTAATTCTATGTTAAACGTTTTGACCTCAAGTTTACAGGGGTCGAAATTAACCTTTTCAATGCAGTAGCCACTCGGACTAGTGCATTTCTAAAAGTACTAGTCCAGACTTATTCCAGCTAGCCAAATACATCTCCATGATCATTTCACCTCAAATTTTAACTAGGCTTTGGACTACCAGTTTTTACACTCTACTAGCCCAGCTTCTTTTTAACTAGCCATTGGCGAGCGGACTAGTGCTAATTTTGAACCCTTAGTTTACCAATATCATTGAATATAACTCAGAAATGCTTACATAACGGTAGGGAAAAATATAAAAGAATTACATTATTCTCGACAAAGTTTATGGATAACAATATTATATATTTCATTATTTTGTAGCTTGGTTAGAATTTAGCAGAAAAACCCATTTCTCCTGTATCCTATCAATAATGCATAGAAGTATTACTGCCTGTCCTTTATACCATATACCTAGAAAATAATAAGGTGAACCACCCTCTCCCTTCCCCTCTGGATCTACCACTGCTAACTAATATCTGTAACTGACTAGAACTCAAGAAAAGACTATGGAGCACATAGCCCAGATGAATGAGTTGTTTTGAGCCAGTGCGTGAATGGCTAACAATATTGCTGCATGGCTTCCAGCACACAATATGAACACAATGAACACCAATTGATTGCTGTAAATGTACATGAAAGCTGATAAAGCTAACTGCCAACAAAGAACGTGAAACTAGTTTCCCTACCTTGTGCAACCCTCCTGCCCTGATCTACTTCCCTGTGCCACGTGTCGCTTGTAAATGACTTAACAGTAGGCCGCGATGATAGGGAGCTATTTATATCGCCATCCAGATGTGTGAGAAATTTATCAAATTCAATGCCACAAGTGCCTGCCTCTGAAAACTGATTTGTGTCATTTTCACAAAAATGAAATGAACTAATGAAAAGCTTAAATGTCTTGTACAGACGCCTTGGACACTATTGATTACTGCCTGTAAATTGTAAATTTTTACATTCTAGGCTTCAGGAATATTAAAATGCTCTAACTTATTATCCCTGATACAAGCGTGATATATAGAATTCGGCTACGTCCATCCATCCTACGTACGTATGAAATGGAATAACTCAAAAACTATTTACTGCTTTCGTTTCATATTTTGCATATCTTCATCATAGGGAGAATAATGTTCTCTGAGTTTTGTGACCTTGACCTTCATTTCAAGGTCACAAAGTGACTTTGTCATCTTACCTTTGTCAGCAGGATATCTCAAGAACTGTTGATTTGATTTTCTAAATATCTTACTCACAGCTTCTCCTAGGGAAGACACGGGGCTGATTAGATATTGGTGACCTCGACATCATTCTTAACCCTTACGTTGCGTATATATATTTTACCATTTTTAGCCCCTGTGGCGGAATTTACAGGCTGGCAGCTCGCAGCAGTAGTTTGAGCTTAGGCACTAACTAGCTCTGCTGGCGGAATTTACAGGCGGCGATTCCGGTACCGTTTTTACAAAAGATACCGCATCTACATGGCGAATACGGCCTATATACGGGCGTTGAATACAAATTCAAGTCGCGGCACCCGTACACAAATGGTTGCCTCATACCCGCATCTTTGGATTATTTTTTTACGATTTTTCTTTACTTTTCTATTACTTTGTAAAGATTGTCTTTAATTCGGGCCTTATAACATCATGAATTTGGAGCGCGCTACTGAAATTTTTTTTATGGACTTGAAGACCAGATGTTTGTCTTTACAATGATATAAAAAATATTAGAATGCGACCTATGGTTATAATTCTATTGTCATCTAAAGTTTGTCTTTATTTCCAGCTTCATGAAATCAAAACTCCTGAGCGCGCATATTGCGAAATTTATATGTGCTTGTAGATAGTTTATTCCTCTTTACAATGACGTAAAAATTATTAGAATACGACTTATGGTTCAGAAAATATAACCAACCAAAGGAGAGTGACGCTACCCCGACAGTACCACGTGAATGGTCCCGACGCGCACCAAGTTACTGGCACTGCTTGGACCCCCGGGACTGTGCTAATTACAGTACCGTTACCTCCTCGAGACCTCCTCGAGACCTCCTCGAGGGTGCCAGAGCCGAGCGCGCGTGGAACTAATGGGTACTAATGAGCACAGCATACACTAATCACCGCGGCGAACGCACTACATGTTGCGCGGTGTAAAGTTTGTCTTTATTTCCAGCTTTATAAAATCGTAAATTATTTCGCGCGCATGCGAAACACGTATGTACTTGAAGACAATTTATTCCTCTTTACAATGATATAAAAATTATTGGAATACGTCAAACGGTTCGCAATATATGAAGAGCGTAAGGAAGGCACCCCCAGTACTTAGAAAATTCATTTTTGAAAAACTAACTTTTTGCGACATCTGGCGCATCATTTGCCGCATGTTTATTTTTCGCTGCGCATATACATATGATACATGGAATTGAAGACAATTTATTGCTCTTTACGATGATGTAAAAAGAAAAAAATGCGCAACTTCGTTCGGAAGCTATAGCGGGCCAAATGAAGGTACCCTCGGTACTTTGAGGCAACTTTTTGACTATCGCGCATATCGGGGCACGTGCCGCAACTTTAGTTTTTCGTGCGCATGTATAAATTTTATATTGAATCAAAGCCGAATCTTTCCTCTTTACCCCATGTAAGTTTTATGAAAATCGGCCACCCGGTTCAGCATTTATGGGTGTTTTTTATGATGCGGTTCTGGCTGAACTTCCAATGAAAGCTCGCATTCACTTTCTCTGTCTCTTTGATAAAATAAAAAATATTTTATTTGCAATGACATGTATTACAATGAAATTACAATGCATTTACGTACAAATATACACAATATTTACCTGCGGTTGTGCGCAGAACAGCTTTAGGGAGCTAACAAGGTATGTATATAATGTGTATATACTGGTTGTCCACACTTCGGCTCTCTTTACTTTCAATTTTCTTCTTCTTCATTCCCTTCTTCATTTCTTTCTTTTTCCGTGGCAGTGATGTAAGCCCTGGAATAGTCAGTGGCGGTGTGGTACAGTTTGAAGCATGGTGCGGCGCACAGAGAAACATTACAATCTGTACATTCATAAGAAGACTCTCTGCCTACTCGTTTTTTCTTCCTTGCTGGCCCATTGCCTTCTTCAATCTGTTTTGCGAGGACGGCGCGTTTTGCCTTAGAGCATACCACACACATCCTTGTGACGTTTTTCTTCCTTCCGACAGGCTCAATCTTCGTCGGAAAGTGACGTCCATGAAGACGAGTGACACTCTCGTCGCTCGTGCTCGGCCGACCACGGGGACGTCTGCAAAGTGATGGAACTTGTTCCTTGTCCGCAAATGTTACTATATGTTGCGCCAAAGCCTTCCTGTATTCCCGACTTGTTTTTAGAGGTTTATCTTTGCTGTATTCTTTATAAACGATGTAAGAGTTCAACATGGCAACGTTGAGAACGTGAAACCAAACCCGTTTCCACCACTTCAGGGTCTTCACTCGGAACGGCGTGTACGACAACATCTGGTCGGCCCGATCAACACCTCCCATGTACTTGTTGTACGTTGTTACAATGCGCGGCTTGAGAACTGGTTCCCCTGTTGCCCGGTTCTTCTTCCCTGTTTGTTCAAGTTGTTTATCTTCAACAGTTGACATGAGAAGCACTGATTTTCTATCTTCGTAGCGAAGAACGAGTAGGCCATGGTTGTGAGAAACTGTCATGTCCCCTTGCTTGGCTTTCTTTTTAAGTTCTTGACTGAATCAGGAAGTCCCTTTCGATTGGCTCTCAACGTCCCCGTGGCACCTATTCCCCGCTCCCACAAATTTATGTACAGATTTGTGGACGAATAGTAGTTGTCCATAAAGATGTGATGCCCCTGTCCAACGTAGTCGTTCACCAAGTCCATGACTACATCATAAGTTTTGCCACCTTCAGAAACCGGTTCATTCGTTTTTCCAGTGTAGAGTTTGAACTTGCAAACGTATCCGTTGTGCGAGTCACACAACATGAAAGCCTTTATCCCATACTTCTTAGGCTTGTCGGGAAGATAAACTTTGAAAGATAAGTTACCTTTCCAGGGCACCATGCCCTCGTCGACTGAAATGTTTTGATGCGGTTTATACACTCTTGAAAAACGGTGAACTATCCGGTTATACAAGTGTCCCAGTTTATTTATTGGTGAAAAGCACGGGGTGTTACGGCCCGGCATCCTCCTGTTGTCAGCCAAGTGTAGGTAGGTTATAAGAAGCCAAAACCTGTCTCGGGGCATGCACTTGGCGAAGAAAGGCGTTGAGGTAACATCACTTGTTGACCAGTAATCAGCAAAGTTTCTCTGCACAACCAATGACATGGCAATTGTCATGGCTACAAATACCTTCATCTCTTCTGCATTAGTGTCTTGCCACTGTTGCATTCTTGAACGGGGTCTTAGAATTTTGTCCTCCATTGCTTGTTTGAAATATCTATTGGTTTCCGTTGCCATATCCTCATAGTCATCATTATGTATAAACAAATTGAAAAAGTCAATAGGTTCAGGGTTCTCAGGAAGTTCTATGAACTGGCGCAACCCAGTTTGACCAGTGAAAGGCAAGTTTACACGTGGCCGCGGACCATCCACCCACTCATCAAACGTCTGTGAATTATCATGATTATATTGTGGTATTTCGGCAAACTCCTCCTCAAAACCACTAAAGTCTTCTTCGGTGGAATTACCGGCGGCTAGAATCTTTCTGGCAATCTCTGTCTCTATATCACTCAGAGCATCTGTGTCACCATGTTCACTATCTATTACAGTGTCCCGATCATATGCATCATCACTGTCTAAACCACTGCTACCATCACTGTCAGTTGACTCCATATCAGAGGCTTCATCAGCATGGATCTCGTTGATGAAGTCGTCGTCGCTTGAAACGGCTTCAAAGCTGCGTGTCCTAGTATGCAACGTCCTAGGCCGTCGCAGGGCCTTGCGTCCACGTCCGCGCAGCATTCTGCTTCAACCTGTAAATGATTGAAAATGCGTTAGATGTATGCAACATATAACATGTGATTAGAGACAATAAACATACAGAGATAATGAATGTGAGCTTCATGGACGTTCATTTGCCAGTTTCAGAACCTCCCGGCGCATCTAGGACGACTGCGCCGCAAGCGCCGACGGCTTCTGACATCGCGCCGATTTTTCCGACGCATATGTCAAACGGACCATTTTCTGATTTCCTCGGCGACGTGTAGCACCGGGCGCGAGGCCCGGAAAATAAACTACTATGTCAGGGAAGCTCGGGTTGTCAGTTGCCGAATGACTTCTCTTTTCGAGAAGCAGAGCATCCAAGGAGCGGTCTCTCGAGGCGGAGCCCGGACCCATGGGAGCATACTCCCATGCTCTCCGGGAATTCCCGTCCCCGTCTTCCGCGGCGGACCCCTGATTCAATCGCGGGACAGGTTTCCCATGTTCTCTTTTGAGAACGAGAGACTCCGAGGAACAATCCTATGGGACGAACCCCGGATTCTATTGGGAATGGGTTCCCATGCCCTCTCGACATATATAGCAGAAACCTTCATACCTCGGAATGACACGAACCTTTATTTCAAAGTAGAAAAAAAATAATAATTTGCACAAAAAGTTTTGGGGGTGGCGACCAAAAGCGGGGGGGTCCGCGCACCCCCCGGTAGATATTTATACTTGTGGGTCGGTCCCGAAGATGACGGACCACGCCCATGTTCATGGGAATTTTTTCTCATTATGTCATGGCGAATCCCGTCGGAAATTCCCCTGCTCACGAAAAAACTAATACCTAAAAAAGTAATTGTGATACAAAAGAACTTTGGTAATAAAAGTGGTGAGGAATCAAATTCTCCATCTGCTCAGTTCAGTCCGCTACACATATAAATAATTCTTCAAATCTTATTGAATGAAACGTCTTTTATTCAATAATGTAAAAGATAAAATAATAAATTCAATTCAAATGGTTTGGAAAGGTGCGCCCTCGCATTTGAATTTTAGAAATAAAAACCTTTCGCAAATGGCATCAGTAACAAAAATGTTCACGCATTTTTAGAAACTCCGAAAAGTGAAATATTTTCCTGAGAAAATATTCCCACGAAAAGGCTTTTCCCCGAGCGGCGGGTCCCGTACTCAAATATATTTTCACTTTTATGTTATAATTTTTTTTCCAAAACTGGAAACAAAATTCCGTCATGACAGTTGTTCATCGTTTATAAAGCTCTATATTTGCGTATCAAAAGAACAGTATTTTAGTTATATATTATCATACTTCTTCACTTATGCGTACATCAATATTGCGGCTCTTCGCGCATGCATAGTTCTTCCCAAAAACATGCGCATTATATCTGGAATTAAAGACAATGTTTTTCTCTTTACGATGATGTAAAAATTATAAAAATCGGACTTGCGGTTCAAAAGTTATGAAGTGCGAAAATTATACCTTTTGGCGCGGCGCTTTGCGCATGCAGAGTTCTTCCCGAAAACATGCGCATTATACATGGAATTGAAGACAATGTTTTTCTCTTTACAATGATGTAAAAATTATAAAAATCGGACTTGCGGTTCACAAGTTATAAAGCCCGTAATGATGGTATATGCTAAGAGCGCCACTTATTCAAAGCCGAATATCACCTTCTGCGCGACACCTGGCGCATCAAAAGTTATTGCCGAAAATACACGTATTTTATATGGAATTGAAGACAATTCTTTTATCTATATACTGATAAAAAAATTATGAAAATATCCCAAGTAGTTTCTTAGAAATAGAGCGCCGAGGCATGTTGGGGTAAATGCGCCACATGTATCAAAATTCAAAAGTGCGAAAGTCGGCTATCTCTGTGCGATTGCTGTATTTTCAGTTATGTTAGCGCAATTGCGATTTTTATATGGGAATAAAGGCCATTCTTTCCTCTTTATTTTGGTATTAAAAAAAATGAAAACAACCAATTGGTTCATATGATACGAAGTGCGAGAGAAAGGTAGCTTATCGCAATATCTTCCCGTAATTAGAAGCTATCTGCCCATGTGGCGAGATGCGAGACAGATAAGCATAGGCTATCTGCCCATGTGGCGGGATGCGAGACAGATAAGCCTGTACGGGCCTATCTCACCCCGGGGCAGTGCAGACACTTAGGTGCTAATTAGCCGCCGGGCAGTGTAGCCATCGGAGCGAAGCAGGACAAAATTGGCCTTTTGTAAAGCTAATTATCGATGCGTTACGGGTCAACAATGCACACGCAAATTGGTGTGAATTTTGCTGGACGTTCTGACCAGACACTGAAGAAAGTTTTATTCTCATTGCGGGCTGCGAGGCATAAATACAGCCATTCTCATGCAGCGAGTCGCGGAAACAATCGACTCGGGACCCGGTATGGAGGCTAGCCCAGTACATAGACAGGCGTGAATTCTTCTAAGTAAGCGATCCGGGATTCGTACTGGAGTACCTACGAATCGCTTATAGCCCGCCCGGATTATTCCGTCGCCCGCATGTTAAGGGTTAAAGTCACACCTAAACTTTCAAGATGTTCAGCAGTATATCACAAGAACTGTTTATTGGATTCTCATCATCATACTACACAATGGTTCTTTCAGGGAAGTTTCAGGAGCCAGTTGATTTTGCTGACCTTGACATTGTTTTTCAATTTCGAAATATTAATCATGTCACTATATTGACAACTGCTTGTATTATGTATTATCTAAAGTCTGATGAGTTACAGAAGGTAATACTATATAGACATCAATGAAGATTATTACCCGTGGAAGTGTGTCACATGACTTTTCTAAAATGAGTGTGATTTTAGCTCATCAGGCCTGAAAGGTGTCTGTCCCTAAACTTTTCACACTTTTGACTCTTCACATATGCCCCCAAAGCTTAAATTATTTGAGCAGGTACCTTGCACCTAGAGGAAAACCATTAATTGGCTTCTTCTATGCTAGCTGGCATAGTCAGGTCAAATTTTCAGAATAATATCTTTCTTACATGTAGATTCAAGTGACCACCCATCAAATATGGGCGTGACAGGAGCCCCCAAGAATACATTATATTTAGAACAATCTAAAAGCAAAATAAACCCTGACAAACTACAGAGCCCATGGCTCTATTTTTAGCTCATCAGGATTCTAATTTGTAGATTTCGTGACCCCATGACTCCAAATAGGGTCACTGGGGTCACGACCGTAAAAATCTATTTTCATCTTCTTCTCCAGTTCCAAAAGGTCTAGAGCTGAAAAGTTGTGTGCCGACTCCTTGGCCAATGGGGATTCTAAATTGTAGATTTGGTGACTCTGTGGCCCCAAATAAGGGCCTCATAGGCCATGATCTAAAAACCTATTTTCATCTTCTCCAATACCAAAAGGACTTGTTGTGTAGAGACTCTTTAGACAATGGGGATTTTAAATTGTAGAACCTATTTTTGACTTATTTTACAATATGAAAAGCTCTAGAACTAACTGACAACAATTCATTTCGCTTTTGCAAACAATACAGATCCTGATGAGTTACCGAGCCCATGGCTCTATTTTTTTACCTTGCCCGTTGTTTGACCATCTTCCAAGTTCTACCAAGTCTCTTAGTGAAAAGACTTTTAATGCCAAAGGTGACGTTATTTAAACAAGTGTTTTAACACACACCATCATCAAGTTCTATCAAGTTCTATCATTTGTGGATTTTTAAGTTTAAAATTTGTGTTCTTGTGCATTTGGATATTCATATTGTTCGATTGAATACATTTATAAGGTAAGATTCTTACATTAATTGACACACTTGCTGAAATGTTAAAGTGGCGAAAAACTTTACAATAGCAAAAAGGTCTGTTTTAGTACTATGTTTATTATCCCCCGCCAAGAAGTGGAAGGGGGATATAGGTTTGGGCTCTGTGTGTGCGTCCGTGCGTCCGTCCGTCAGTCTGAGATAAAGGGGACAGCTTTTCTCAGAAAGTGTTTAAGATAGGATAACCAAATTTTGTGTGATGCTTGAGGGCATAAATACCTTAATGGAGTTCGAAAATGAGAAGCGTGCAATTGTTTTTTCCGGAGTTATTGTCCTTGATCATTTTGTTTACTCTGTTCCAGGTAATTTCAAAAGGGACAGCTTTTCTCAGAAACTGTTTCAGATAGGAGAACCAAATTGGTTGTGTGGCTTGAGGGTTGGAAAATTAGAACCGTGTGATTCAGGTATCTTCAAAGGGGATAACCTTTCATTAAAACTGGTTACGATCAAATCAATTGTGTGGCTTGAGGGTATCGATACCTTGATGGAATGAAAATGTGAAGTGCACAATTTTCTCTTCTCGAATTATTGCCCTTGTTCCAATTTCTTGGGTCTGGCGGGGGATGTTGATGACTATGTCTTCTTGTCATGTCCCCCGAATTTTTTTTCGGGAGACATAATGTTTTCGCCTCCGTCCGTCATTCCGTTATTCCGAAATGCTTTCTTTTCCGGGCCATATCTCAAAAACCGTTCAATATTTTTTCAAGAAAATTGGTATGTGGTTAGACCTAGTGGTGGAGTGGTGCCTTTTGCTGTTTTGGTTATTCTGAATTTTTTATTTCTCGTTATTAATGCAGTATTGAACTTAGTGCTTAGCATAAGTGAAAAATAAGGGTAATATGACTAGGTTGGATTGAAAGTTGGAGCGGGGGACATCACAGTGCATCACATGCACATATTTCTAGTTTGTTTTGATTTGATTAGCCACAAATTTGATTGAAAACATTATTTTATTATTTATTAGATTCTTAATGCAATCCAAAGCCGACAGCAAACCAAACTATTGGGTAACAACGATCCATACAACTCGATGTAATTGACAATTGTTATTTGAGCATCATATTTCTTTATTTCAAAAACAAACATTCTTCAAACAAAAGATAACAACAACACAAGAGTGTCTGATTGCTTTATTGAAATTTGTTGCTTCAAAACATACCTACATCGGAAATTGAAATAGTTCATAATTATATTTCGTTCTTATTACCACATCTTGGTCATTATTGTACTCTTATATCTCGTTAGCATTGATATAATTCTTATGTCTATGAGGTGAAGTGAAGATGTCTACGAATGCACCGCCCATCCTTCTATGGATACACTGGAAATGTACATCTACAAACTGGTCTGCGAACTCACAGTTCTACACACAGCCCTAATATTAACTATAAACTTGTTTGACCATCGGTTTTGTTTCCTCCAAAAATATTATTAAACCCTTAAACAATTTTACTGACAATGTAAATTAGATGATCTCAGATATGGTACCGTCTAATGAAATAAAAGTGATTTAATGTTATTGTTAATAAGTGATAACTAAAAAGTAAAATGTAACATTGTCTTTCAATATTCATATCAATTATATTTTATATATAAATAACGATTTTGGGGCACCAGGATTACTCAAACAGTTTAGAGCAGAACAGCGGTGTGGCATTGTTGTTAACGTGATATCCCATGACCGGTAAGACATAATGTCTTAATATTTGCTGACAGCCTATATTTGCGGTTTACGCAGACACCAGTCGATTTTGATGACCTTTACCTTATTTTCAAGCTCACCACAATGCTTTGACCACTTTTCAAACTCTCTTTTAACACAATATCTCATGAACCCAAGCACCCAAAGTTGTCAAAGTTGGTGTCGGTCTACATTGGGGGATGGCGCAGACACCAGTCGATTTTGGTGACCTTGACCTTTTTTTCAAGGTGACTATGACACTTGACCAAACTCAATGTTAACGGCGGGGGACATTGCCATGTTAGTGGCAAACACACTAAATCTTAATTTATGTAAATTTTCAGGTTTTGACAGCAGAAAGAGACCAATTGAAAATACACCTAGAAGAAACCCGCAAGGAGAATGAAACATTGAGAACAAGCGTAGGAAAACTAGAGCAGGCAAACCGAGATTTGAAGGTAAATAATATCTTATGTCATACAGAACATGTATTATATTTGAAATATGTCAAGTTCATATCAACTTTAACTATAGCTGAACTGCCCAAGAGGTGTTTAAGTAATAAACAAAAGATGATGCTTATATAGTTTTGCATAAAGTGAACCAATTGATACATGATGAATCTCAATTTATCGAAGTATAGATTGTTATGTCTTTTATTATCCCCTGCCGTGCGTTTAGCGCGAAGCAGGGGATATAGTATTCGGCTGCGTCCATCCGTCCGTCTGTACGTCCATCCGTTCGTCTGTACGTACATCTGTACGAAATGGAATAACTCAAATACTATTCTTAATTTGCGGCGGGGGATCATGTCACCTTCGTGACAACTACTTGTTAAATTTAAATTAATTGATGGGTATGATATATATTATGGAAAATGATCTCAGAGCAACATACAAATTCTTGCAAATCAATTAATTGATAGTTCACATTAGATGGTCTCTGGGCTATTTGACAAATTTGGAATTAAAACATCGAAAAAGTCTCTTGGTATTAATTGATTTCAAATCATTTCCTGTGGAAGGTGGTGTTCTTGTAATGAAAGAGTTTTAAGATAGATCATTGAAAGTTTTTCTTCATATCAAAATATGATAATTATGTTTTTGGATTGGCATTCTAGAATTTGACATTGACATTGGAATCTGTTTGGAAACATCGCCGTCATAGAATAAAGAAGTTGTTGATTCATAATCTTTGTCTTCATTCTAAGTTGACTGTTTGCAGCTGAAGATGGTGTCTCAGACGGAGAGAATCATCAAGCTGGAGCGACGAGTGGAGGAGTTGCCGCGTAAAGAACAGCTGGAGCAGCAGAGTCGCGAACTGAACACACTGAGAGAGCGCACACAGGCCGTGTCCGACCAGATTGCAGGCATGGAGGGTGGACAGACCGTCGCTCGATACGGCAGTCTGAGTACTATGGCGGGTTAGTAGCCTGTCTACAGTTGGTGCAAACTCAATGGACCAAGATCTTACAAAGGTTTCAGTACCTGTATCATTACCAAGACAGTGGCAGGTCGGTAGCCTGTCTGAATGTCATGGATGACTGTACTTTAAGAAAAACGGGTATAAAGTTATCACACAGTTATGGATTACCCATTGTACCAAAAGCAGTTGGAGCACTCTTGGTAATGTATCCTAGGAAATTACAAAAAAATTGTCATCTCTTGTCAAAGACAATCAGTGCACTATTGTATATCGCGAGCCTGATGGAAGATGTCATATGTTTCCAAGTGAGGGAGGACTATGCTTCCATTTGGTAACTCTTGAGCTTGAGTCCTGACAATGGCAGGTTAGAAGCCTGTCTGATAGTTTCAGATGCTCAATTAATCATGAAGATCTCATTTCATCTTCTTTTACCCCACTAGTCTAAATCTCAGTATCCTGGTACAGAAGTTGTTCAGTATGCTAGTCAAGTCAGCCAAGGATGGTGAGTTAGAGATTTTTCTCAATTCATATAAAGAACATTCTTAAAAGTCAGTCAAAGAACCAACACAGATCTGATCAAGAAAGGATTACAAAAACTTTAAGCTCCTTTAGAGCAAAAATTATGGATATCATATACCAATCTTTGTCCAAACACCATGATAAAAGATTCTGTCTAGATTTTTCATACGCTCAATCGAGCAAGTTGACATGAAGCACCGAAAGTGCTATGGTTTCATAACAAGGTCAAGTTTGTAGCCTCTGTGAAAGACGGAAAACATGGAGGTGATTCCTGTCAAAATGTTACACCCAATGTGTATAGAAAGAGAAATGCTCCCTACCATGATAGACCAATCAGAAAGTTTTTGAGATGGTCTGAGTTCAATGAAAGCAAGACCCAAGCTTCAAAGCTTCAAAGCTTCAAAGGAAGCAAACATTTGATCGCAATTGACAGGTTAGTTTTGTAGCATGTTGAAGAAAACTTGGACAAAGTTTAAACAGAAGGGCATCAACAACTGTCCTACTGTGACTGCCCTTTCCTCTCATACTGATCCGAAGAGGACAGCTTAATGTTCCTGGATAGGAGTCATGCTTCTAAGTACATGAATATGGTACAGTACATTATCAAATGGGATGAAAGTCTCCGATACTTGAGGGAACTGACACACAATGTAAACCAGAGATGTATGTAATGAAAACACATGATAAGATGATGTAAAGAAATAACTGTCTCCTCTGACTCAAAGGTTAACCATAACAATTTATAAAAAAATATTTTTGCTTTTTAGGATATATGTGCCATATATAACTAACTTCCACAGTAAATATTGCTTGTTGTCATTTCAGCTCAATGTTTTAATGTCATATGGTTGATGGCACAATGCTATCTTACAATGTTGATGGCACAATGCTATCTTACAATGTTGATGGCATCACAATGCTATCTTACAATGTTGATGGCACAATGCTATCTTACAATGTTGATGGCATCACAATGCTATCTTACAATGTTGATGGCACAATGCTATCTTACAATGTTGATGGCACAATGCTATCTTACAATGTTGATGGCATCACAATGCTATCTTACAATGTTGATGGCATCACAATTATTTGATTTGACTGAAACCAATGCTCAAGAAGTCATATAGTTGATTTGTGGGCAATATGTTGAAGAATGTTTTTAGATGATTGATTTCATATCACCCTTATGAATTATAACAGCACTCACTGATAAGTATAACCAAATTAACTTAAATCCACTTGTATGAGATTGTTATAGCTAATTATGTTTGATGTTTTATGTACATCTAGATCAAATGACATGTTACCTTTCAATCTTTCTGTACATGTCATTCAACAAAATGCCTTGGTTATCCCATAAAGGGATATAACCACATACACATATTCACACCACAGTTCAACTGACTTGACAATTCAGTTAAACTTGGCTGAATAAATCTATAGACTCATTGATGTTTTCATTTACTTACCACATTTGTAACAATATTCACTTTTAAAACTACATTCCATGTGCAATGACTGTCGACTTTAAGAACTCCTTGTCGCCAATGTGCCGGTCTAAGGTAAAATTTCGAATATATTTCATCAAGTGTAGTTAAAGATGGGTAACCATGATGACCGTCATGATTGAAGTAGCAGATTTTTCTACTTAATCCCAATGATTCAAGTGATGTTTATCATCTTATTTGAGAACATAACCTCCTTATCTTTATGCTGCCATTGTGTGTTTAGCATGAAATTGAGGATATAGTATTTGGCAGTGTATACATAGTACATACAAAATGGAATAACCCAGTAACTACTCACTGGATTCTTTTCATATTTTGGACACCATAATGAGAGTACTGTTCCCATTGAATTTTGTGACTTTTATCATTATTTTACCTTTGCCAACAGAATATATCAATAGGGAAGGGAAGGGGGAAAAAAAAGCTGATTAGATTTTAGTGACCTTGACATTTTTTTCAAGGTCACAGGAAAGCATTACATTGCATATTAAGTCTGTTAGCATGACCATGACATTGTTCAAGTTCAGAGTGAGTTTTAAAAATATTTTTTTAGTTTAAAAAACTTTCAATTACCACACTAAACTAAAACATATCAAGAAAGTTAAACTGTATCATGTATTTGTTGACATCTACTTTCTTAACACAAACTATACAACCTCTACTGACCGGATACTTTCTGGCGGGGGATCATGTCACCTAAGTGACGGCTGCTTGTTTTTTATATTATTAATTAACTATCAATGTTATGGCATGTATACGGCATTTACGGCCTAGACCATATGATTCGACAACTGGGCCAATATGGGCAAACTGGGCCAATACGAGACAAACTGGGCCAATACGAGACAAACTGGGCCAATATGAGTCTGAGCATGCGCAGTTGCACATTTGGTGAAAGCCCGAAGCTGTCGCTTCACAACTTTGACCCGTGCTATTTGTTCACCAATCTTGTTTATAATTATTATTTCAATATATATGAGATGTCTAGTGTTGTGCAAATAGAATGAAAAGAAGTTAATTAATAAAATTGTCATTAATTAAGTATTTCTGTATTGGCCGAGTTACAGGTCCTCTGTCCGTTGTATTGGCCCTCGACTTCGTCTCGGGCCAATACAACGGACCGAGGACCTGTAACTGGGCCAACACGGAAATACTTAATTAATAACATTATATTAATCATCCAAAAGTAGATTGACTTTTGAAGAGAAACCAGAGTAACAATAAACTAAGCATTGTCCTTACTTCAGAATATTCAGTTGGTTAACTAAGTTATCTGTTCTTTAGATGCTCTAACAACTCAGCTTGCTGCCCATGACCGCCAGATCGGAATCCACGACGTGCGAATAGCGGAGATGGACCTGAGGTTCCAGATCCTGGAGACTGCCAGCTACGACGGGGTGCTGCTGTGGAAGATCAGAGACTACACACGACGCAAACAGGAGGCGGTGAGTGGACGGACTCTGTCTCTCTACAGCCAGCCCTTCTACACACACAAGTACGGCTACAAGATGTGTGCCCGCGTCTACCTCAACGGGGACGGCATGGGCAAGACGACACATGTATCTCTCTTCTTTGTCATCATGCGTGGTGAATATGATTCTCTCTTACCCTGGCCGTTTGGACAGAAGGTGACCCTCTATCTACTGGACCAAGGTGTGGAACGACGTCATCTTAGCGACCACTTCCATCCTGACCCCAGCAGCAGTAGCTTCCGTAAGCCCCAGACAGAGATGAACATCGCCTCTGGGTGTCCGCTGTTCGTGAGTCACTCGGTGCTTGAGAACCCAGCCAACAACTATCTGAAGGACGACACCATCTTCATCAAGGTGGCTGTTGAGACCGCAAACCTCAGGACTGTGTAAGGGTGGGTGGGAGGGAGGAGGCAGGGGGTGGATTAATGTTGCCAGGTGGACATAACTCTCTACTTGGCAACATCAACCTACAACCTACTACCTCATCTCCTAGTGGCTTGGGACGGGGATTTACTGCTACACATCCATTCAAAGTTAAAATTAAAGTTGTGACATGCTCCATGGTTGTTTTAAAGCCGTTTATGCTTTTTAAAAAATTTGAAAGATGTATGGAGCCATCACATTCCTTTTGATCCAAGATCATTATTGATAATGTGTAAAGACATTTTGAATGACAATAATGACTAAATGACAAAAAATTACAATAATGACTAAATGACAAAGAATTATTTAAGAACATTTGCTGTTGAACCTCAAAACAAGCCACAACCCTATTCAGTGCCTGGCTGATCCATGATTGATGGTGAAAAGAGTTTGAAAATGAACATGGGTGAAGTATGTATGCATTGGCAGTTTGATCGCTGTTGGATGTCTTTTGCGGGCTGTTATCTCTGAGTATTTAGAAACAAACCTAAAGTTGGGAAACTTAAACCTATTGCCATTTCAGTGAATTTATCCTGTAGTTAGATGAATGCTAGGTTTGTCCTGGTATGACTGATATCTCTTGAAAACTAAATCCCACATCCCCCAACTTCTCCTCTACCCAACTAACAGGACACTTTCACTTTCCCTTAACCCTTTGTCTGTTTTTTAAACACACCTTGCTAGTAAAACCTGCTAGTTCTTGTAAAGGTTGTTTGAAATCCCTGAACCAGCAAATTCTTTTTGCATTGTTTGTTTGGAGAATGGAGATGGTCATCATTTCAAAGTGAGCACTCACTCTCTTCATTCAGAAGTCAAAGAATCATCAGTAGCATGAAAGGTAGGAAGCACCTTTCTGAACTATTGACAGTGATGTGTAAAGATTTCCTGAAACATCTCTGTATAACTGTTACCTACATATACAGTGAAGGAATGTTTATAGCTTAACTGTTTTCATACTCTATCAGTGAAGACGTATTGAAACATCTGAATACCAGCACACTCTATCAGTGAAGACGTATTGAAACATCTGAATACCAGCACACTCAGAAAGTGAAGACATATTGAAACATCTGAATACCAGCACACTCAGAAAGTGAAGACGTATTGAAACATCTGAATACCAGCACACTCAGAAAGTGAAGACGTATTGAAACATCTGAATACCAGCACACTCAGAAAGTGAAGACGTATTGAAACATCTGAATACCAGCACACTCAGAAAGTGAAGACGTATTGAAACATCTGAATACCAGCAGACTCAGAAAGTGAAGACGTATTGAAACATCTGAATACCAGCACACTCAGAAAGTGAAGACGTATTGAAACATCTGAATACCAGCACACTCAAACGTCTAAGTCTTACTGAAACACCTCATTACACTCAATCTATCAGTGAAGGATTACATCATTTTGAAGTGTTAATGTGATTTGAAACTTGATGAAAAGATATGTTTAAAGTAAGACATATATCATGAAATGGTCATTATGAACTTTGCTAGAGTAGTACTTCAATAGTTCAGAGGATATTCATCAAAATTGTGTTTCTATATAAATGCATTTTATAGTACTGCATATAGTCACTCATTATACATTTAACCCTCTTAAACACTAAATCTATAGGCAGTGACCATTTCTGGATACCCACTATGTTCACAAGTTGAGATTACAGTAAAGTGGTCTGACACTAATTATGAATCAACTGAAGCAACTGAACACTTGAAGCAAATGACACAGACACTGCTTGGGTTGTTAAGTGTATTATATATAAGTTGAATGTATTTAACACCATCAGTCAGTCAGAGAGGTGCTTCTGTAGTTATGCGCTTTCATCTGTTACAGTCTCTACCATTATGTTTTTATAACTTTAAAATCCTAATTGTTACCTACTCCATGTAAGAAAACTTCATTTTATAATCATTTAGCTTAATCTTAACTCATAACCCCAACCCTAACATCTACCCAAATCCTCACTTAATCCTAATCTTAATACTGAACTGTAACAAAAACCTTTAGCTAACCCAAACCGAGCTCTTAATCTTAGTATCATTTTTATTTCACCGGTGTGTAATACCATGGTACCATTTTGCTTCTGTAGCAGAACTCGAAAACCGATCATGATAACATTCCATGTGTATTACCCACTAACTGGAGTGATGCTTTTTGATAATTTCAGATTTCTGACAAACCAATATACTCCAATAAATACACTTTTAAAAAATTCATTTCCATAGAAACACTTTGGATTTAAAAGGTTCGTTTTTAAACAGAGCTCTATATCCCTTCATCATATCTTCTTGAAACTCAGCATGAAGATTACACACCTACTGAAGTGATACTTTAAATTTATTTAACTATCTTTCAAAAATTTGTTTTACAAATGATGTGGGACTGCGGGATCTTCTCATGACTCTTGTTGCAAAAAAACCCATTTAAGCTAACCCAAACCGAAGCCCTTGATCTTTTGTATCAATTTTACACACAGATTTATCTGCTCTTTTCTAATTGCAATCACAATGCACATGCACTTAGACCTCCCCAACCACTGGTGTTCCCAGTGATGAGTCGACCAGTGTGAACATATGTCATATGCAGTGCATTGTAAAGGCTCTGGTCTTGCGCTGTATGACCGAGCGTTACGATGCACCCACTTCCACATATCACCATGATGCATCGTAAAGGCGGGCTCTTGTCCTGGGTGTGTGTGTCTGTGTGGTGTGTACAGTCCACTTCCTCCACCAGTTACACTCTCCCTGGACCGGGGAACCAACACTACCTTACAGGTGTTGCATTAGTATTGTATCCCTGAGATGAATAGCTTGGTGCTTTAACTTTGGATCTCTGTCATGGGTTCAAATCCAGTAAGAGACTCTGCAAACTTGTCTGTTGAAGAGAGTCGTTTATCATACAGTAGCATTTGGGTTCAGTGCTTCATTGAATTTATTTCATTACCTCATAACCTCCATGGTGTTCTCCCCGCCATGATACCAACTGCTTTGAAAAACTCTGAATGTGACAACAAAAAAACAAATTCTGCTAACCTCACTCCATACGTTGAAAGTGAGACTCCCTTTCATTGAGATTAAGCTAATTGTCTGAAGTACTTCTTCTCGGCCTTCTCTGCACCTTATCAACTAAGTAGTGGTCAGTGGTCACCAGTACTCGCTGAAGCTCTTTCTCTGTAGGAGGGGTGATTGATAGGTAGTAAGCATGACACAAACAGATAAAAGGAAATCAGATCAAATTAATTTCGTTTTCAACAATGTGATACACTTCTGCCAGTGTTGGACAGCACTTTAACCAGTTCTGTGAAAGTTTTGGGTGTCTAATAAACATTCATCAGTAACTTCATCGTCGGAACAAAAAAAGTGCACATTGAGAGAGGGGTATCGCCGAGTTGCATGACTTGCTTTGGATGCTCACTGCTTATTAATCACCCTCCTTGTTAACAACAATAAATTCCAGACTTTTGCCCTATTCAAGGAACTTCAACTTATTTTCGTGGAAGATAACTGAAGTGCTATAGTACTTCATCCCACAATCTAGCATTCAGACCCAAGCAACTAACTTGAACTGCATCTTCTATAAGTCATCTACAAGTGCAGAATCTATCACTGCTTTACATGATGACTACCTTACTCTGTTTTAGTATTTAGTTGAGATCATGCATTTGTACTTTATAAGTATCGCCTCTATCAGCAGCATTTCCCTTCATAAACTTGATGCAAATTCACTGAATTGTGAAATGAGAAAAGATTTCCTTCTTGATACCTGCAAACACAAAACAAAGCCTCAGATGAAGGCTTTGGTTGTTCACGAGTTGATGATAACACCAATAACTACTGCAGTGCAGTGATGATTTCGATCAATCAGATATAGACCATTATACTTGGATCAGCCGGGTGTCATTCACCTTCACATTGCTTCCTGTCTTGCGTGTCCTGCCCTGTTGTTGTTTCTACTGTGGCATTATGTTAGCTGTAGATGTTGATGTACCTGTTTGCAGGCTTTATAATTATAATAGTCAGAACTTGTATTTGGTATTAGATTTACATGCATACTTACATGTACTGTAAAAAGTTTTTAAAAAATCCACTGATTGTGACATTTACTTATTGTAATGAGTTAGTTGTTATTAGTTTAGTAAGTAGAGAACTGTTCTACACGCTGTAACGTTTGGGTGCAATGCTACACTGAATTTCAGAGTAGTACCACCCATGTTCCAGCTGTTGCTCGCAGGTTTCACCGCAATGCAAAGTCACATGACATTGCGGGCTTTCTCCCTGTCGTAATACTAGCAGCCGCCATAGAAGTGAAATAATCTTGAAAGTGGTATAAACCCCAACTCACCTCACCTCAGTTTAGTAATTCTACAGATTGTGTTGCATTAACATTACACATGTTTGTAATTTTACATTGTATTACTAAATCTTTGTTTAAAGCCAAATTTCTATTTGAAGGAATGTACCCAAAGTTATAATTCAGAATTGTTAAAGACATACGGCCACGTTTGAGAAACAAGTTATGTTCACATTTGTCACTGTAAATAAGCAATCAATAGTCAATTCAATGATTGATATATGTTATGTTACATATGTTAGACTGCAGTTCTCTTGATCTAAAACAGGTAACAAAAAGTGTGTAGAACTGTACTAAAAAACTGACATTTCTAATTTCCAAAACATTAACGGAGATTGATTGTTTTCTTGTTTATAATTTGTTTGGTTAATAGATTTACCTACCAAACTTGTATATTATTATGTTTCTGTTGCCTCGGAGCTTCTCTAGTTTTATGCATTCCGCATTCCTTACTATTATAATTGTTTCTTCCTTGCACTTAATGTCACATTTCCCCGATTTGTGGTGGAGTATATTGGTTTTGTAAATGGGCTTTGTGTTGAAATAAAGACTTTATATGGTCATCATGTTTCCTTTCTTTGTCACCATCTGTACCAAATTACCAGTTAAAAGTGAAATTGCGTTAAAAGAATCTTGAAAGTGAAATGAATGCATTCGTTTGCTAATTTACCAACAAACATTTAATAGCTATTGTGAAATAATGTGCAAATTTCATGAAAGCTATGCCTTAAAAAGATAATCAATGTCTTGTCATTTTCCTGGCTTTTCCTAAATTAGTGAATCTATGGTCGTGTGAGTGTCATAAAGACATCATAAGTTAGATGATTCCAGAATTGAGATTTGGTTTAATATACACAAAGAACTTAATCAAGCACCACCTCACCACCTCACCACCTCAGATTTGTGTGACGATGCCCAACCACTGTGAAAATATTGTGAAATTAATCGAAGAAATGCTGTTATTTTATGGAAGAGCATCATCTTAGCTAAACGAAAAGACAACACTGAATACAATGTGTAACATGTATCTCATATTGCCAGATGAACATGAACAGTGGTTTTACTTGAAAACTCACTCCTATACAACTATTGCTCTGTGAACTTCAAAAACGGTGAAAATTTTTGTTTTAGCAGTTGGACATTGTTCTTTGTTGTTTTAAGGAAACAATTGACCATCACGTTATCAATAACTGGTGTATCCGCAACGTGCCCGAATGATTGCTTCAACCATCCTCCACATGCTTTTGGTGAGTCTTGATTCGCTGCAGAGGTAACAGCTGCCACTAATGATGTATAGCTGCTTCTAAACCGACTAAATCCTGTAATGGTGGGTCCATGGCTTGCACTCGGCGACCAATCATATCCCAAATGTGTTCCAGTGGATTGATATCCGGGCTCATGGCAGGCCATGGAAGTTTGGATACTGCATTGTTCTTTAGAAAATCAATCAAGTCGAGAACGGTGAGGCCGATTGTTATCATTCATGAGACAGGAGGCCAATGGATGATTGTCAAAATTTGGCACAAGACCAGGCTGCAGAATTTCCCGGATGTAACTATTGCCATTGAGATTACCTCACAGTCACCAAATCGAGCTTACAATCATGAGGGATGCATCCACTGACCATACAGATCCACCAATGAATGGGACTGATGTTTGGATGTTCTTTGGTGCATATGCTGTGTTCTTGGTTCTCCAAATACGCTGGCGTCTTTCATCTGACCAATGAATCTTCCTCCAAGACGCAAGAGCTCTTTTATGGAGATTAATCAAACGTGGCCTCTTAACCACTTTTCTTGGCCTTAGTCCTATTGACTTTAATAGATTTCGCACTGTTTTGTTGCAAACACGTCGGTTGGGCAGCCATAATCGCTTCAACACACCACTTTCGGCAAACGGATGACGTCGAACAAGGCCTGCTAAGTCGCGGTCCGCAACTCGAGAAGTTTTCCGTGGTTGACCACCTTGAACGATCCTTCACAACGTTGGTTTGACGATATTTCTGGACAAGACGGCTTATCACAGCGTGGTGTCGTCCAATAGCTCTACAAAACATTCCGATGGAACTCATTCCAATAATTTGCCATCTTTTTGCTTCAGTGAGTCTCCTTCGAGCCATGTTCAGAGGTAATGACACAATCATTTGAAACAGATTTATACTGATTTCAAGAACGATTTAAAACTGCAATTTCAGAAATTCATGGGTGGTGTGCTTCACATGCATTGTGGGGTGTGTTTGTTCATTGACCTCACAGAAAACCCGAACACTGTTGAGAAGAAATGCAGTTCCATACCAATTACCATCTAACAATACATATTCGTTACTATGTATATTTGTATCACTGAAAATAGTAGGTGGTGCTTAAAGTTATTTGTGTATATATATATTAAGCTTTGAAGAATGACAGCCACAAAATGAATGGGACGTGAGACTACACTGCACTGTGTGTGTAGCCATAAAGTACTGTACTGATAGGGAAAGGACGCCATCATGTTTTCAAGTTGCTGTGATCATCGATGTTAATACTTTGACGAGAATGTGTGTAAATGGAAAATATAATCCCGTTCATTAGTGAATCGACACATGTTGAAACAAACATTGGCCGCAACGACAGGGACCAAATGAGCAAACTTCCTTTAGATGCAAGGTTCTTCCCAACAAACATTTTAGCAGCTGTTCTGGAGACGAAGTCGAAAATGTCAAATGTTTACGGACGAAGCGCGACGGCAGCCTATGCCATAAGCCCTGTCTTAAAAAATATGGTGGTAACCATATCGATGATAGTCATTAGTGTGATTGTCATTGTATTTTGAAGTCATGCCATATACTGCTCTGCAACAGTTCATATATCGGGTTAACATGAAACTGGACGTTTCTTTGCACGGACATAAGGACGCTGCTTAATACATAAACGTCACGGCAGCTCACGGTAAACACACGAACTAGGGTTCACGTTTCATAAAGAAAGAATTTGTTTAGTTGTATGTTGCTTCATAGTAAGAAGAGATACAATCAAGTAATAATCAAATATACGATCAGTTATTTGTTGGTTGAGTTTCCTGAGAAAGAAGGTTATCGGGGACAGTATTGAGAGCTCGATGTGAGGGATAGGTATGTATATGCTCATTATTGGTAACATATTGCCAAAGTGGGTAAAAAGAACGTTTCGTAGTTTACACATGTACGTATTTATCACGGTAACTAAGCATATACCTATGAACAGATTGTTGCTAAATTGTATTAAATGATTAAGACATATAGCAACTGTATATAATACCTTCTATTCAAATAACTTAGCTTACCTTTACAAATGGTTAGCTTCTTGGATCCTGGTGGAACTCGCCGTCTATTCATCTGAAGCAAGAACGTAACTTTATTAGATTGACATTAATATTAACAACATATCACAATAGATTAAAATCGTATATAGTTATACAAGCATTGCAGTGAGTAGGTAGTACATACGAACACCTTGCTCAGGTGTATACATGTTAAATGATGTCCTTCATTTTGCTACATCGGAATTGATTTATCAACTTTAAAGGCACTAAATGTTGCCTTTTTAGCTCATCTTGCCTGAAAGGCCCGATGGGCTTATGGCATGGCATGGTGTCCGGCGTCCGTCCGTCTGTCCGTCCGTCTGTAAACTTTTCGCATTTTCAGTCTGACTAAAACCGACGGTTTTCCGTGTAATAAAAATGGCAAAATAGTGCATCTACCGGGATACGAACTCATAACGGTCGTCGGTTCCACGCCAAACCGTCTGATAACAGTCCGTAGACTCGCGTGTTCGAGCGCAATTCAGGTAGCCAATCAAAAGACGCCCAACAAATGCTTTCGGTGCGAGAAGCTAGGGGCAGATAACTCAAAACAGCTATATCCTTTGGTCTGTTCCGAATGCTTTCAAAACAGGGACCGTTTAAAAACTACGTTGTGGGTGGTCAGCTATTTGACTGGGCTTTGGCTGTGCTGAACTGGTTCGGAACATGCGCCTATACGGGGTGTTCTCAGACCTTGTAGAGAGGAATCCACAGAACCTGTTCGTATCCCGGTTAATGCATAATTTTGCAAATTTTATTCCTCGGAACAAGGTCGATTTTAATCAGACTGTTCGCATTTTTATCTTCTTCTCCAGAACCGCTTGGTCTAGGGTGTTGAAAAGTTGTGTGCAGTCTCCTTGGTCAATGGGGATTCTAAATTGTAGATTTGGTGACTCCGTTACCTCAATTTGGGTCACAGGAGTCACAACCTAAAAAAAACAATTTTCATCTTCTCCAGTTCCAAAAGGTTTAGAGAGCTGAAAAGTTGTGTGCAGACTCCTTGGCCAATGAGGATTCTAAATTGTAGATTTCGTGATTCTGCGACCCCAAATATAGGTCACAGACGTCATGACCTGAAAAGCTTTTTCATCAAGAGATTGTATGTGCTCTTTAAAGGGAGGTTATTTAAAGGAAACAACAGTAATGAATTAAATCTTCAAGTGTGACTTTATGTGTCGGGGATTTTATCTCTGGCCTCAAAGATAGATCAGACAGGACCTTAAGACATATTTCATCTTCTCCATTTAAAGTGCTTCCTAGGTGTTATACCTTTCACCTAGAAGTTGACATTTTGAATTAGTTAATGTATATAAGAACTGATGAGCCTCAGAGCCCATGACTCTATTTTTTCATTCAAGTGAGGGAGTGAGTGATTGTTTAACTCCGCGCGGCAAAATCAGCCTTAAAAGCTGCAAAATGTTTTCATTCAAACCTTGGGTGAGGGCTTTTTCTTATGCATATAAGAATATTACTTCAATACTCAAAACTTCCAGTTTCAATATTGAAAAGGTAACGTTTTCTATTTACTTGGGAAATGACGATTCATAATACATGTACGGGTATGAAAAAAACCTATATTGTCAAAGCGGTTTCAGTTGTACGAAAGGATTTTTAAATCATAAGGCCTGAAAGGTCGGCCAGAGACGTGTGGTCTGCATGTGTGACTTTCAGTTTGACATGAAGACGTGTCTTACTCATGATGAGCTACAGAGCCAATGGCTCTTCTTTTTATGTACAGACTCCTTGGCCAATGTGGATTCTAAATTGAAGATTTGTTGACCCTGTGACCCCAAATAAGGGCCACAGGGGTCAAAACCTAAAAAGCTATTTTCATCTTCTTCTCCAGTCCCAATGAACATAGAGAACTGAAATTTTATGAACAGACCCCTTGAATGACGGGGATTCTAAATTGTAGATTTGGTAACCCTGTGACCCTAAGTAAGGGTCACAGGGGTCACAACCTTTAAAGCATTTTTCATCTTTTTCTCCAGTCCCAAAAACTCTAGAAAGCTGAAATGTTATGTACAGACTCTTTGGCCAATGGGGATTCTAAATTGTAAATTTGGTGATCTTGTGACCCAAATATGGATCATAGGGGTCACCACTTAAAACAGCTGTTATAAGTTTCACAACTTGTGCCCAATTCATTTCTTAAATGAATAAAATATGTTTTCAATCAATCAAAATAAAAAAAGCTGTTTTAATGAACTGTGAAGATAATGAGATGTTATGTGCACTTCATATGTCAGCATTATGGACATGTTTGATGTAATCAATGTGAAATTAGAACTATTGATTAGCCTGTGAACTGAATATTGTGACAGGATGCATATACAATTTTTTTAAAAAGGGTTAAGAAATGTTTTATTTTACATTAGATATGTGAACTAAATATGACTGGTGATGAAGTAAGATAAGACTATTAAAAATAGCTACATGAGTTTGTGATACCACATCTTCTTTTCCAATAAGCAAAAATAAATAAAGATGGGGAAAACAAAATTTAAAATATATAATTTACTGGCTGTGAGTCCAGGGTCTGCATGTTGTGCAATTGACCTGGGAAGTGACAACTCCCTGGCAGAGATGCAAACAGCAGCTAATACACGGAGGTTTCAGGTTACTTCTCTGCTGTGTTAGTGATTTAGTCTTGCACTCAGATGCTCAATATAATTTATTAATTAAATATTAAAAAGGAGCCTATGAAACTATGAGCCTACGAGAAACAGGATTTTTAGACACAAATAGGGGCTCTTTTTCATTATGTAATAAATGTTGATAATTCCAGAATAAAAACAAGAATTAAAACAATAAACTGCAAAGGTCAACATTATTTATAATGAATATGGATTAGTGTAACCAATTTTGATAATAACTTTTAAATTTGATGACAGGGCAATGACTTATTATGTGATATCTTAATCTTTTCCTTAGAGATAATTAATAACATGATTTCTGATGAGCTTCAGAGCCAGTGGCTCTAAAAAAAATTATTTCAAAGAATGTTTTTTTTTACTTCACTGTTGTGATATTAAGGCGTCTTATGTATATATATTTTATATAAATCAAACAGTCCCTGACTATGGTAAGGATACCTAATCTTTAAGATAGTTTATTCTAATAAAATGTATTCATTATGAATTGTCATTCCTTGTGAATGTTTGAGATATTGAGAGGTGTTATGTATAACTTATTTTAAATAAAACACAAAAGACAGCGTGGTGTCGCCTGTATTTTAGCTCATCAAGCCTGAAAGGCCAGCTGTGCTAAAACTTATGGCATGTGGCATGTCGTCCGGCGTCCGTATAAATTGTTCACTCTTCCGACTTCTCCTGCAGAACCGCTACACCCCCACAGCTGTAATTAGGTGAGTGGGAACCCATTACCTAGGGGGTCAAAGTTTGTTCATCATGAAGTCCAAAGCTCACAAATATGACCGCCAGAGACGTTAGAGTAAAACATTTAAACGACTTCTTCTCCGAAAGCGCTTGATATAGGAATGTGAAGTATTGTCATTAACATCTTTGTTGGATGGAGATACAAGTTTTAGTTGAGATAAATTATGAAATATGAACTTTGCAGGGGGTTCACCCTTAAAGCTTCAAACGACTTATTCTCATGAACCAGCAATAGGAGATAAAAAAAAAAACCAAGCCAGGGATTTGACAAGATACCAATTTAAAAAAATGTATTTAAAGACCCCTATGAAAACCACTAAGAACGTTTTATGGCAGGCGTTTGTTATTGCATTCTTTAAACTGGTTCATAACGATAATAATATATATCAAGTAATTTACAGTGAAATGCACGCATAAGCCTACATTGCGTAATCTCAGGTTAGCTGAGATTAAGCCTGATATATTGATACTTATAGCGCGCTCTCCCGAGGAGAGAGTAAATAATACATTATCTGCTATAACATTAACATACACAATGTAGCTAGGTCGGTGTTTATCCGAGCGGTGCCTTGTTGACATGTCAGTTAGCCTTTAGTGAATTGAACAAAAATCTCAATAAAATCAAGATTGATTTACGAAAATTTCTTTGAAAGGGTTAATGGCCGTGAATTTCTCGAGTTTTCCCAGTGATGACTTAGCTATCTATGCTAATAGGTAATATCCTGTATTTATACCAAAATCTCTAAAATCACATACCGTATTTCCTTAATTACACGCCTGCCTTGAATAGACGCCTGCCTCGAATAGACGCCCTTCAAGGGTTGCACAGGGCTTTCTGAAAAAAAAGCCTGCCTTAATTAAACGTCGGGTAAACCGAATTTAACTTCTACTATTGCTGATCTTTATTGCATCCGTTTGTCTCTACGAGCCTTATTGTGAAATAGACGCCTGCCTCGAATAGACGCCTATGGTGTAGATCGTTGGAAAATAATAGACGCCCGGCGTGTAATTAAGGAAATACGGTATACGGATATAAACTTCCTTAACTTCGAAATTTATGAACGACTTGTCATTGAGAGTTTCCTTCCCATGTATAAAAACACTATCTGGCTGACACACCTGCGCAGCCGCTTTTCATCACGTGGTCAAGTAAGCCGCGGGTAGACGTTGGCGGGAAATAGCACGTGGATATCTTGGCTTCTGTCCAACATCCTCGGGAATAAGACGAAATGTTTTTTGTACATTTTTTTTCTACAAGTTGTTTTTAAAAATTGTACTTTCTAAATTGACGTTATCGTGCATTTATATGCCCAAACTGTAATGTCATAAACATTTTGATAAACCCTTACAGCCTTCAAATATCAAATGTCTTTTCTGAAGATTGTTAAATCTGAAAAATACAAGCTGCCAATGATTCTATGTTAAAAATACCATCTATAGATAACTTAACCTTCAATATCCTATACATATATATGTACAGTGTTGTACTCCCCGGCTTCACGGTTGTGAATACGTACCACCATCAACCATGTTCTGATATATAGCATCTGTACAGACATCCTGATTTACACTGTACTTGTACGTGACTACTTGAACTGATCACGGAGAGCCAAGGTTAAATAAGCTAACATTTTCTAGATACTAATATGCAAAATTATATAACCCATCACTTACATGACCGAAAGGCTCAACATTGATAAACCGTCTTTCTTCATTAGACAAGCTATGATCTCTGCAAACACGAGGCCACATGGCGCGGTTGTTGATGGCAGTTTGCCAAACTCAAACAAAGGACAATTCATTGCAGCCCCTTCAGTCCAAGAATAGACCGTAACGTCATTCATAGCTACTAGTTTTGACTGAATGGCCAACTTTGTTTATCGAAATGCATATGTTGCCAACTGAATGGTGGTTATAGATCCAAGTGATAGAGACAACGACAACCTTGTGCTAGCCAGATAGTGTTTTCATTTCATACTCTGATGTCAATGGTATTATTAAATTCGGTAAAGGTTTGTCCTGCGAACTTATTTATATCGCTGATGTGTATTTACATCTACCAGACTCAGTTAAATAGTGCCAAGAGGTGGTGTAGTTTCTCTGTTTTATAAATATTCGATACGGATTTGTGTTGCCAGTGCTTGTGACGGGATACCAATGACATGTCAGAGTATTTCAAGAAAGGGTATGTCTAAATGATGTTTTAATTAATTGATTTGTGTTTCCAGTGCTTGTCACGGGATACCAATGACATGTCAGAGTATTTCAAGAAAGGGTATGGCTAAATGATGTTTTAATTAATTGATTTTTGTTTCCTCACTATTGAGGATATATCATAATTATTTAGATTAGTTTGTATCAGTAATTTAACATTGAACACACGATGGAGTGTTTCTGTTAACATAACAATTATTGACTGCCAAAACAGGACTTTGTTTGGTACAACTAGATGTCAATATGAGGGTATTGACATTACAGTCATTCAATATTTTGTTCTGCCCATTAATCACTATATAAACTACTAATAAATACTAATAATGGATACTATTTCTATAACGCAACTCTCCATATGGACTCTTTGCCCTTTTCTCTCACAATAGTGGACAGGTAGCATACAGTACATTCTAAGAGAATGCTTGTTGAAAAAGAAATTTTTAAGGCCAGACTTGAATGCACTGAGAAAAGGGGCAACACGGAGTTCCTTTTGGAGAACATTCAAAACTGAAGGTGCACTGTATTTGAAAGAGCGCTCTGATTTTAGATTGCACTTTGGAATTATTAAAAGATTCTGACTAGAAGAGTGAAGAGTGCGTCGAGCCTGGTAGGTGGATAGCTCATTGGAGAGGTTTGATGGTAATGACCCATCATATACTATATATATTTTCTCTCACATGTTACAAATTTAAAAACAGTTAAATTGCAATACTTTAAATGAATGTAAGTTAATTGTTTTATAATCCTTATCGTTTTGGTGTGATGTAAGTTTTAGATTGTTTCAAAATAAGATATGACCTTATGTGAAATCCTTATTCTCGGACAGACATGACAAATTAAATGTTTGTTATACTTGATATGCTGTTACACTTGATACTTGGTTTGAATTAATTATGTCCTTCATCCGATGTTCGGATTTAATCATTTCACAATTGCGTACTGAGAAAATCGTTAATAAGGCATATAGTTAATCGTATCAAGTGGCCTGATAGTTAGAAGCAAGAATAGCACTGGTAAACCGTCATTGTGTAATCGAAGGTGAGGTGATATTACACCGAGAACAACAACATAAACACAATTACATGTAACCGAATCAACAACAACATCATCAACAACAACAACAACACCTATATCGGTTCCAACATAAGCATTAACATCATCGTCAACAATATTACTCATCACAATACCAACATCACCGCCTAAAAAACACTTACGTCAAGAACGGCATCTTCAGGATCAATCAAATATTGCCCAAATTAACACGAGCACCAACATCAACATCTTTATCTTCATCAACACCAACACAAAAACTGACACCTTCCTCAAACCACAACTAACATCAACGACCACATAAACAATGACACCAACAACAATACCTTCAGCAACATAATTAGCCCAATTAACATGATTATTGTTAGTATCAGCATCAGTTACCAATTAACTAACACGTTCATTTATACACTAGTTAAATTTTGAGATTACAACTTTACAATATGTCGCCACCTTTCGTCACTCGTCTTGTTCCTGGCCAACAGTGTGTTGAAATGTCCTTGATCTAACTTTAGTTTCATGTTCTCGATTGTTACATTAAAAACTGCGTTACTTATGTTAAGTTCAAATGTAATATTTCACTGGTATTTTAATATTCAACTATGCTTTACTCGTGTTTTCCAAATCTTCTGAATTTAAAAAAAAAGGTTATTTCAGTACAGTTTTAGCTGCAAGTTGGTTATTTACAGACCAGGTAGAGTAAAACAATCAGAGGATTCATATAGATCCAATGCTCGAAGTATCCTAAACATCACTCGGTGACAGACTGGCATACTTCTGGCAGTGAAGCTTGAAGACCATTAGGTTGAACAGTGACGGTGCTGATACCTGCTCTGTGGGACAAGCGTTAGTCTATGAACTGTAAATGTTTGAAGTGTACTCCATTCTGCATGTTTGATTTTGTACCATGCTTTTTTACGTGGTCTTCACATTTTACACACAGTGCGAACTTTTGCGTAGAACTACATGTATTCCTTTATACAAGATTATTTCGAAAAGGGTATGTAAATTTGGACTACAATGGGTTAACTATCCAAACATTTAACATATCCACACATCATAGGCTCATTCTATTGCTCTAAAGAACATGACACCAACGTTTCATGTCAGTGTTAGTGCAAAAGAAACACACTAACTACGTTACGAAACAGAAATTATTCTATATCGAATTCTACATACTAGTTCGTTACCTGAATCATCGATGTCTCAGTTATTTGACACACACGCCTCACAATGAAGGACCACGTGTTTACCGGTACTGTATTGTCGCTCCTGCAGTATAGAGAAAGTATGGCAGTGTGCCAGAACGCAATAAAGGACAACCAATTGCAGCTGTTTACACATATATACATGACTCAATACTTTATCTATTTTAAAGATCGAATTCGAGTGGACAAGATTCGTAATGTCACCCACCAATTAGATTTGAGGCAGAGTTTCCCAGGGCACATAGTGAAATCAATACAAAGATAGGGAATGAAAGAATAACTTTGTGATGGTCCACGTTGTTCATTGTGGTGTGTCGTAAAGTCATTATATTAGACTAGGATTTTATCATGTACTTTCACAATACAAAATTGTTTAGAATATTTTAACGATATGTTGACAATGGACATTTGTATATTTATACTTAGCTATAAGGCAAGTAAGGTGTTTCAGGCTGGTGTGTAGATCTCCTCAGAAATCTAGATGAGTATCTGTGTTAGGTTGTCATAGTCGTATAGATGAGATCATCGTGTCTCAATTGCAAAATGGAATAATGTAATTGAATATTTGATGTTTTTGAGGTTATATTATACACTTAAATACTAATGGTGAGATAATTATGTGAAATACAAGGACTTGAGAACTGACTCCCGAGGAGGTCTGACGTGACCGAGACCGCAGGTCCGAGAGTCCTTGTATTTCACATAATGACCTCACCGTGAGTAATTAAGTGTTTTATTATGCCGAAATTTTTTTTTTTCTTCAGACTATAGTATGTATTTTCTTATTTGTAAAATCAGGGAACCCATCAGCTGACGCCATCTTGAAAGCGAACGTCAAAACAAACAGTCACGTGACAAATCACGTGACGAGTCAATATCTCAGTTCAGTGAGAGAAATTTCTGTCACAAAAGTGACCTCATCACTGGAATCGGAGGTCAATATACAAACGTATTATTCGATCACGTGGTGTGAACTGGCCAATGATATTCTTACAAATTTAATAGAGGTATAATGAATCATACATGATAATTTATTCAATTTCAAACTTAACATGGAATGACGTGTAATTTTTCGGTTCTTTGCATTTTATTAGTCGTCAATGAGCTAGATTATTTAAGATCGGTTTTGTAGCGCGGCCTTTATTCACACATTTCTTTGTTCAAAGCAAAATTCGTTTTAATAACGACCTGCTCTTCAACAACACACTATATTCATCAGCTATTCTGTCTCTTATCAATAGTTAAAATGTTTCTCCTGCAGTGAATATACCACAATCTGATCATGGTCTAATTATCTCCTGTAATGGGTAGCCCACATTCCTAGCTTCCATCGATTACTCACATTGCTATTCCATTGAGAAAATTCACACTGACATATTATTAGAAGAAATGTTATATCTGAATAAAAGTGTGTGTCCATTTTTATAGTAGTTACGATTACAACTTATCTCTTAAATCAGCCGTCGTTTTATAATTGTGATGTATAGCCAGAGTATTTACCACAACCTTCCCTATGACATGCGCAATGCAGTATACAAGCAACATCCGGACTATATACTATGAAGAACATTATCTGCACATTGCTTGACATATGAATCTTTTCCCGGAGAGTTGATTGCACAATACATAAGATACTGAATGTGTACCTTTACTGACCTAAATTACATGAGCTATATTTCATGGGAAATGGTTCATAACGATAAAGAACCTTATCATCTACTATATGATCAAATATCAGTATTCGCAATGTTGATAGGATTTTAGATAAACACCCTGAATTCGCTACGCATCTTGAATGCATCAACAACGCGTATTAGCCCGGTGTTGCTCACAAGTGGTCCGCGGAAAAGCGCCATTGTTAATTGTAAAAGTCAATCGATGACCTAATCGCTCGTCTATCCACAAATTATTTTTTCAGTTCTGTTTATATATAACTATATGACTATTAGGTCGAGATGCCACAAATACATGCACATATACCTGAATTGAGGAAATTCGTTGCACACGACATAATATACTATATATTAATATTACTAGATACTTTTACTTGTATTTTTTACCTTTCACGTAATCGTGTCCAAATGATATATTTGTACTATCTGCTCACTTTCGTTCGGTCAGCATATATCTTTCTATTTGTGTTACTCTTTGAAAAAAATGGGGAGGTGATGTTGGTTCACCTTTTGGGGTCCATCACATTTAATCTATTCTACTACCAAATTAAATGCAGTAGAGCCTATATTAATCTATTTAAAACACCACACTAAATGTAATATTTTGATTTATAAGAGACGCCAACTTAAATGTAATAAACAAATTTATTTATGTGATACGACAACTTAAATGTAATATTTTCATCTCTTCAAATCACCATTTTATTTGTCATATTTTCATCGGGTTGAATCCCACGTTAAGTGTTTTTATTTCTTCTGTTAAACCTCTAAACTCAATTTTATTATTTTTATTTGTTTACATCTGAAAGTGGAATAAATCATGTTTATAAGTCTGTAATACTTAGCTTACAAAAGTTACTGTTTGAAAATACGTTAAATTCAAAGCTGAAATGTAAATTTTTTTCCATTATCAGAAACATACTCATAGGCTACAATTTAGTCTACCTCGACATGTAGAATTATTTAGATCGAGACACGCATGATTAAATTAATTAATTATTAGATAAAGGATATTGTCAACATGACATTATAGCTCGTTTGCATATTATATAGATGCATCAGAAACGTTCATTATACGATATGCGCTCCTGTAAACTCTTTTTCGGGGAACACTGCCAGGAGCAAAATTGGGGAAAATAATAGTTTAAAAATATTTCGCAATCAAACTTTTTTCTTTTCAAAATAACGACATGAACGCAAAAGTCTATTTCTTTTCCGTGAGTACAGCACAAATATGGCAGAAATAAGTTAGATCCGACACGGATATAGAATATCCATCGCCATATAGTTCTAACTGACACACAGTTAGTTGAAACCATGCTTATTTTTGATAATGTCAAAGTCTTACACTGACTATGAATTTATTTTATTCTGAAAAGATCACCATTTTAGCAAATATTGAAAAGGAGACTGTCAGAAATGGAATCTAAAAAGAGGCTCCTTTTCAATATATTATTTTCGTTTTTTTCCAAAGTCTATAAAAATAATGTAAGGACGTTTATGTAGACCTCTGCATAGACTAACTATTCCGTTTGATTGACAAAATTGATCTAATGACACAAATGAATTGTGCTAATTTATAAACAAACGTGTACAAAAGATAAAGTTAACAACATACTTAATCAAAGTGTCTGGTGCTGTATTTGAAAACATAGTAGAAAACACCACCCGTATATTGCATGAGTCCATCTAGTTCATTGGCGTATGCTGTGATGTCATTGTTATTATTGGATACGAAAGAAACAGTTAACTATACATTGTTCCATCTTGTGTATATACTGTCAGTATTTAGATCAGTCAGACTCATGTTGAATCTGGGTTGTAGACTGAGGGTTTTCAGTTGTGTGTAGTCATAGTTATGAGGTCAGTATATTTATGACAATTTTCATATATCAATAACTTTTTGTTTTCGAATTGTTAACGTTTACCATATCTTATGAAGACTACCTTTATGCCTATATACTTATATACTTATAAATTAAAGATCATATCTTATCAATGTCTTGTTGAAAACAAATGAAGTGTGTATGCTTATGTTTATTATTTTTCTATGTTTAAGTTATGATTGTTAGTATATTGGGTTCTCTGTATGTATGTATATGAGTTGAGACGTTATTTGAAATGATATGCATGCCTGTCTGCTTACGTGTATTATGTTGTGTTGTCTGATGAATGTTGTGCGGGATCCAGTCAAGTGTGTCTCCGCCATTTCCTTTCATGTCTGAAGAACCAAGTGCTGTCCCTCTGAAAGATGCACACCCTTCCGTCACCTGTCACACACTGTCATTATGCTCATTATAGTATGTCCTTTGTCTGTGTTAATTACGTTGTATTGCATGTTAATGAGAGTTCTTGATTCTTTAAATTTGTCGTCTTCTAATGTCTTTTCTGTCTCTATAGTTCAGTTTTCTTTTCTTGTCGAAAACGTTTGAGATGTAAAGGATTTATAAACACAGATTTATCGTAAAACACTCTATATTCGATCTGCAATACCTGGTTCATATTTCAGTTATAAAACCACTGTTCATTATGGTCATTAAATAAAATTACTTTTTCATATTACAAAATAGATAGCCTATAACGCAGACAATGTGTGATTATTTCCTTCCCAAGGCACATTCATTACTGGAAAATTGATCGACAATAATTCCATTGGCAGAATTGAATAACATATTTATCAGAATAATTGATTTCAGATGAAAGACTTTGGTTTCCATATACCAGCAGTGTGTAGTGAGTGTTCACCTCTGTAAATGTCCTCTGCATAATGATGAAGCAAAGCACTTACAAAGTACCGTTCAGTATGCCTGTGTAATGCCACTTGCTGACAACGTGTTGACTGAAATCTGTATACCGGAATACATGCTGAGAAGGTATAACCAGTTACTTCGTGAATTACCTTTCCCAGGTACTTGGTAATACAAGATATACGCTACCTTTTTCTGTATGGGTCTATATTTTTCAGAAACATGGTCCTCATAGATAAATTTCTATAAATTTAACATGCACATAATTTGAAATTAACTGAAATTAGGTTATTTAGATCTGTAGAGTTCATTGCACGACATGTATGATCACGACTCCCATGTACCTATACGTATTATTATCTATTTGTTTGACTAATTTAACTGACGGTAAGTATGACTAGGATTATTATGGGTTTGAAATTATCATCCCACATATTATGTCATGGATCAATATCAACATTAACAGTAGTGAATAGTTTTCCAGGTAAACCTTATTCCTGGAGATAGTATTTCAACTAGTTATTTTATCTAACACACGCACATTGTACATCTGTTTGACATGGAGCTTTAATATATGTAGTTTTAACATGGGTTGGTTGATTATTTTCCTATAAGAAGATTATATGAAAATATTATTCAGCGCGATAATTGTTGCAATTGTCTATGGCATGGCATGACGTTTTTGTTTTGTGGTTGGATGTTGATAGGTTATATAAAACATATTCATTTGTGTTTTTTTATTATTATCAAATTTGAGAAAAGAAATTAGATTTAATATCTCCATCTATTCAAATCATCAAATTAAATGTAATATATTCATATATTTGAGACTTCAAATTAGATTTATATTTCCATCTATTCAAATTACTGAAATTAGATTTAATATTTTCATCTATTCGAATCACCAAGATTAGATTACATAATTTCGTCTATTTGAGACACCGAATTAGATATAATAATTACATTTAATAACATATGAGACACAAACTTTAATATTTTCATCTTCAATTCACCCAAATTAGATGCAATATTTTCATCTATTCAAATCATCAAACTAAACGTATATTTTCATCTTCAAATCAACTAATTCGTTTTCATTATTTTCTTCTATTGACCAAATTAAATGTAATATTTTCACCTTCAAATCACTCAAATTAGATTTTATATTACAAAGTATTCAAATCAAATGTAATATTTTCATCTGTTTGAGACGCCAAACTATGTTTAATACTTTCATCTATTTGAGACACCAACTGATATATATTTAATAAATTTTTATATCTATTTGAGACGCCGAATTATATTTAATATTTGCATTTAATAACATATGAGACACAAACTTAAATGTAATATTTTCACCTTAAAATCACCCAAATTAGATTTTATATTATCATGTATTCAAATCATCAAATTAAATGTAATATTTTCATCTATTTGAGACGCCGAACTATATTTAATATTTGTATATATTTGACAACCCGAATTATATTTAATGTTTGCATTTAATAACATATGAGACACAAACTTAAATGTAATATTTTCACCTTCAAATTACCCAAATAAGATGTAATATTTTCATCTATTCAAAACATAATTTAAATGTAAATTAATATTTTTATCTGTTTAAGACGCCAAACTATATTTAATACTTTCAACTATTTGAGAAATCAAATTACATTTAATATTTTCATTTGATAACATATGAGAGATCAAATCATATTTAATATTTTCATCTTCGAATCACCATAATTAGATTAATATTTTCATCTATTCAAATCATCAAATTGAATGCAATATTTTCATCTATTTTAGTCACCAACTGATAGATATTTAATAAAAAAAAATTCTTTATCTATTTGAGATCCCGATTTATATTTAATATTTGCATTTAATAACATATGAGACACAAACTTAAATGTAATATTTTCACCTTCAAATCACCCAAAATAGATTCAATATTTGTATCTTTTCAAATCATCAAATAAAATATTTTCATCTATTTGAGACGTCAAACTATATTTCATATTTTCATTTTCACATTAGATTAATGTTTTCATCTACCCACATCATCAAAATAAATGCATTCATCTATTTGAGTCCCAACTGAATTCTAACATGTTCATCTATGTGAGACACTGAAGTAAATGTAATATTTTCATATCTCTTCAAATCACCTAATTGATTGTAATATTTTCATCGGGTTGAATTCCACGTTAAATCTAGTATTTATCTCTTAAACTTCTTAATCAAATCGTAATATGTTTATCTGTTTACATCTTCAAGTAGAATTCTTCCAAACCTTCTATTACTCCCCTAAAAGATATTGCTACTTGAATGGAGACGTTCAATTCAAAGCTGAAATTAAGAAGTTTTACGTTATTTGAAACCTTATCATAGACAAGTACTTGTATTTAAATCGAGACCCGCATTGAGCAGGACAACAACCATTGAGTATCATGTGACACTGACATTGGTATTGACACACCGAGAGGCATTCCTCAGGAGAGATCTAGAGTGTATGATTATCTAGTACCTAGTACCTACCTACATGGATAAACACAGGTGGATCGCTGATTCACCACTATTGTCATGTCGTCTCTCAGGGAGAATATCAATTTCTATAGAAGTGTCCAATAGATGTCATAGTTGTTAGTATACATAAACAGCTGATCACAATGGCTGCTTGTCAATCTTAAATATTTTTTAAACACGTTGTGATTTATCTCAATGAAATGAATTATACCTGAACCTCTTAAATACAAAGCAACATATAATCAGATGTTAGAAACATAGCTTCGTCGACGTCTGCTTGAACAACCGGATTAGTTTTATTCTAAAGTTATGCACTATAACAATTTTAACAGAAAAGGTTTACTCCTGAATCAACTTTCCACATAATTCTATATTCAATGCATCAATATTTATTTTATTTCTCCCATGGTTTTCATAGGTCTTCAAATTTATTGTTTAGGTCTACAATCAGAGTCGATTTCCAACTAGCCTCTATCCAGTTTTTGCTTTGTACAAGCTCTCGATATCTTTCAATGTCTCGCCTCAATTCTATACAACTATAAATAATATTCATGAACTTATGATATTAAAGATGTTTACGTGATTGATGTTCTTCCTAGATGCATCGATGTTATCAGATTTGTTGCGCAAACAAAGAAGAACTTCCGCACTTCCGTCTGTATCACATTATCTTAAGATGACCCGGACGCGACGCGGACGAGTAGGAGAATGCACGTGGTCCTGTCAAAGACAGAAACCTCCCCCGATGATGTTCAACGAATAGAGCAATTTGTGTTTGTCGTATTTCATATTTGAAAACAAATGCGTAACCTATTGGTAAACTCAAAATGAGATATTAAAATATTTTGACTTTTTAATCTGGGCTTCATTATTTGTGTCAGTGAAGACGACGTGTAAGGAGTTGGGAGTATCAGTCCCAACATACACCCCGTTCTCAGAAACAACCAGCGCGATACATAGCATGACACGTGGTGTACGCTAATGGTTTCAGCAAATATATTCACTACGATTTTAAACAGAAAATAGTAAAGCTGCATGACCGTACCTGAGTCGGTTTCCCAGTGAAAATAAACACCTGAAAATGGCCAACCACGTGGTGATAGTAAAACCTAACGTGGGCGCCTCCATTGCATCATGGGTTATGGCAGCGTGCCAGAATTCAAGAAAGAGCCATCGACGATATACTCGTACCCTCTCACAACGATTGTGACTCGCTGCCATGTTTGTGTTGTTAAATGTGATTGGTCCCGCGTTTTGTGACTGCCACCAATTAAATATGGAATAGTCCACGTCATGCTTTCGAGCGTGGATATGTGCGCTTTATAAA
Source organism: Gibbula magus (assembly GCA_936450465.1). NCBI lineage: Eukaryota > Metazoa > Mollusca > Gastropoda > Trochida > Trochidae > Gibbula > Gibbula magus. Next base: position 85,969,999 of record OW388291.1, on the reverse strand, counting down.
TATGCACTATTATTATGTTAAAAAGACAGGGGCTAACAGTCTCTTCATATAGTTGTCCCCGGCATAAAGCAACTATTAACTAAGGCTAAATTTGAGATAAACAGTACTCCTCCGGAGTACGGAGTTTCCAAGTGTAACAGAGGAAATTGTGGAACATGTCCATATTTACAAGAAGGTTCGAGTGTGAAATTTAAGAACAAAACAGAGAGATTTTATGTGCGCTTCAATACTGACTGTTCAGCAAAAAACATTATATATGTCATCGTTTGTCAAGGGTGTTTTTGTGAATATATAGGACAAACTGAGTGTCTCAGAGACAGAGTCCGAGTACATAAACAACAAATAAAATGTCCAGAGACTCGTTGTATACCACTCAGTGCGCACTGGACAACTGTGCAAAAAACAAAGAAATTAAATTTAAAATATTTCCCTTTTACAAAATGGAAACAAATGATAGAATGGTGAGACAATTCAAAGAAGACTATTTTATCAAAATATTAAAACCCAAACTTAATGTTTAATAATGTAATTATGTTATACATTATTTACTCTGTTGGGCCTACATATACAATGAGTCCGCTACCGCTTGCTATATTATGACGTCATACCATTGTTACGTCACTATCATTGTGACATTGTAACGTCACAACTGTCATTCTCCCTGATGATACGAATGAAACTAGTTGGAGAAAAAAACGGCTCTGTGTTTTTTTTACTTTTGAATATATATATATATATATATATATATATATATATCTAAGTAGTTAAAGGTCCATCCATTGTGTTGTTGTGGGTCACATATTCCAAACGTTATAAATGGTGTTACCGAAAACTACCATTTTGATATTAGTCAACTTAGTATATTGACGATTTGAAGGTAAAAGTAGTGATTCCTGATCGAAAACCGGACAATGTACCGCGTGTGGCGCGCGCCAATGAGTCAAACGTAATTTTTGAATCTTATTTATAACAAACTGATATATTTGGGTTGATCATGTTTAATAGGTCATATAACTTCTGTGCATGTAAATGGGACGCGTAGTTTCGGTTTCTGCACATGCATAATGATGTTACTCGATTTTAGTTGGAAACTAGTAATTATGATATATTTTGCGATTGGGGATGAATATACAAGCTGAGATAATTTATTTGCACTGTAAACAACACATATATTGAGTTGGAACGTATTAAAGACACATATTTTTTTTATTAAACACAATGGATGCACCTTTAAGGCTACTGCTATAGGCTGTGATGTCATTGAAATTATCAATAGATAATATTGTGCTTACTGTCGTACATGATGTGTATGTGTACATTTACATCCAGACAGACCCTGTAAGGTAATCATGGTTAGATGGAATAGACCTCCGGAATATAGACAGTCACAACAACCTTGACCGGGACCATGCAGAATGTGTTTATAAGCACGCTGCTTTCTTCAGTTTCTACATTACCAGGAGTTAGCTAGGTTGATATAAATATAACGGAATCATATTTCAAGAAGAATATTTGTATTGGAATTTATAAGCGTTATTAAATCTTATTGAGATTACCATATACTAGTTTATGTTTATGTTTTGTTTATGATAAACTTACCATACATTGAAGTCCAAATCAGACTTATGGTTGGTACATGCACTAGTGGACTTTCTGTAAATATAAAGTGAGACTTTATAGAAGTGAGGTGAGGTGTGCTGGGGTTTAGCACCGCTTTTACGAGTATTTCATTTATATCGCGACTGCTAGTATTATGGCAGGGAGAAAGCCCGCAACGCCATGCATTGCGGTAAAAAAAAACCTGCGAGCATCGAACCGTGGGTGATAATAGGTTGAAATTCAGTGTTACATTGCACCAAACCTTACTGCGTGTAGAATGGCTATATACTGCAGACAAAGTTGCCGGGCCCCTGGCGGAATTCGAACCCCGAACCTCTTGATCCAAAGCCAAACGTTTTACTAAACAATATTTCATGTACTACTTTTTTTAGTTACATATTAGAACATTCCTTCATTTGCCTGCATGGTCTTGTGGACAGACAACCTGTCTTTCCGTCTGTCTGTCATTTAAGCCGATGTAGTTATACTATTAGAATAGTTAGAATATTCAATATGGTCCACTCAAATATGTGAAATATGCACATTTTTTCCGTCATTTTGATTATCATTTTACTCATTACACACTGCTAGTCTTATATATGAGTTTTATTGCATTTTGATAACAGTGTTTGATGTGTTTATGTTTAATGTTTTAGAATTACTGTCCTGTTCTGTGGTTTTATTATCCCGCTCTCTTTTCAACCCAAACTTGTCAATAACGTTAGAATTGTTATCCTTTCACACAGAATTAGTCGTTCGATGATGTTGTCAATGGCAACCACCTTTTAATTAAAACAGTCGATATTTGCTTTGCAACAAGTAGTATATAATACAGCACCAGTAGTATATAATACAGCACCAGTAGTATGTAATACAGCACCAGTAGTATATAATACAGCACCAGTAGTATATAATACAGCACCAGTAGTATATAATACAGCACCAGTAGTATGTAATACAGCACCAGTAGTATATAATACAGCACCAGTAGTATATAATACAGCACTAGTAGTATATAATACATTATCTTACCTTTATGTAAAATCCTTTAATTTCATTGGACAAAGACGTTTTAACATGTTTCTGTGTCCCCCTCTCAGGAGGGTGACAACTGGAAAAAATATTACCCGCTGTCATAACGACGGCTATTTGCCGAACTCTGTCACTAAAACTCTACACAGCGACGCCGGCGTCGGCTAACGTTATTTTCGTTATCATGGCTGATAGAAGTTATGCAAAGAGCCTGTATGTAAACATTCGTCAGCTGGCGTTCTTTTGCAACTGACAATGGCGACAAATAAACGCTTCGCTTCGCATTCACATGAAGAAATCCTGGAAAAGCGTTCGAAAGTGATTCCTGATAATACAAAGAAATCAAACTACTCATCGGCAAAGATTCTTAAGGAGTACTTGAGAGAAAAGGGCCAAAATCCTAATTTTGAGGAATTCGACGCAGTCGCCGTAGCAGAGATGCTTTCACATTTCTACTTGGATATCCGGACAAAAACAGGAGATCAATACAAGACATCCACCCTGGAGAATATTCGGCACAGCCTTAACAGATATTTGAAGTCTCCCCCGTTCTGCAAAGATTTTGATATTATCAAGGACCCTAGATTTAGTGACGCAAACGAATCGTTCAAGACGTCGATGTTGGAGCTGAAGGCCGCCGGTAAGGGTGAAACTGAACACAAGCAAGTAATTTCCGAATGTGACAGAGAGAAGCTGTATTCTTCCATCCACATGAACACTAAAACTCCTTACGGTTTGTCGAATAAGGTTCAGTTTGACATTAGATTCTACTTTTTTCGTCGTGGTATGGAGAATATGGAAAAAATGAAAAAATCTACATTTGCCATTGTGACTGACCCAGAAACTGGACTGAGATTTGTGCAGAAGAATGAAGGCGAACTCACCAAGAATCATCGCGACGACAAGGAATCCTTTGGTGGCATCATGATGGAGCAGCCTGGCTCTCCCTTTTGTCCTGTGACATCCTTTGCTGCCTATATCAGTAAGCTACATCCAGAGAATGATAGACTGTGGCAGTATCCGAGGGAGAGTTTCTGTGATACCGATGATGTGTGGTACTGTCTCAAACCAATCGGCAAAAACACACTGGCTTCTTTCATGAAGAACATGAGTAAACGTTGTGGACTCTCCCAGATATACACTAACCACTGCATCAGGGCGACAGGGGCGACTATTCTTACTCGGGACAAGTTTGCCAGCGCTCAGATCATGAGCGTCACCGGGCACAAAAGCGTTAGTTCTCTCTCAGTGTACCAACGTGTATCAAACCGAGAAAAAATGCAAATGAGCCACGCTTTATCCTGTGGGATGCGTAGCTCTACTTCAAATCCAGCTATTGAGCCAACATCTTTCGAAAACAGATCTGCCGTCAAAGCCGTCACAAGTTCAAGGTCGGGGGAGACATCATTGTTGCCGATAACACCGAGACCTCAACAAGATGAAAACCAGCTGGATTTCTTTGAAAATATGGATCTAAACGATTTATTTTGTGACTATCCGGTACTCAACAGTCAAGCTAATGTGAAAATGAATCAAACATCGTCAATGTTCCAGAACTGCACCATTCAGAACATTAACGTCATAGTACGAAAATGAACTCTCAAAGACGCATAGTTCGGCAAATGTAACAGCTGATCGATCAGCTGATCTTTGTTATGGTTTGCGCTTTTGCTTATGAACAGTACTGAACACTGAACAGTAAGAAACGTTCGCATAGTTTGATTGATTTGGGCTTTTTATATTAGCCTGTGTTAGTATTTGTTGAGTTTATCAAATGTATTCCTCTCTCTAAACTGATTGTTTTACAAAACCTCAATTAAACATCTTATTAACATTCCATTCTGTTTTCTCGTTTATGAATCACGAACGGGTAGAAAATCAGGTTCAATTATTCAACATTTAAATGATACTAATATACAAATACATTTCACTTAAATAATTGGATTCATAGTAAATATTTATTCCTGTTTCACTGACATTCGAAAACCTAAGAGTTCGGCAAATCTCCAAGCCTATCAGTAACGGACAAAATCATGAAGTCTTTTTTCAAATATGAGTGCAAATGAAACATCGCGGTAAGATAAATACGTTGTATGCTTCTTCCTCGGGTAATACGGTCTGATGTACCATCTTTGAAGCAGTGTCACCCCTCGCCTGACGGCTCGGGTGACACTGCTACAAAGATGGTACATCAGACCGTATTACCCTCGAAAGAAGCATACAACTTATAGCACCAGTAGTATATAATACAGCACCAGTAGTATATAATACAGCACCAGTAGTATATAATACAGCACCAGTAGTATATAATACAGCACCAGTAGTATATAATACAGCACCAGTAGTATGTAATACAGCACCAGTAGTATATACTACAGCACCAGTAGTATATAATACAGCACCAGTAGTATATAATACAGCACCAGTAGTATATAATACAGCACCAGTAGTATATAATACAGCACCAGTAGTATATAATACAGCACCAGTAGTATATAATACAGCACCAGTAGTATATAATACAGCACCAATAGTATATAATACAGCACCAGTAGTATATAATACAGCACCAGTAGTATATAATACAGCACCAGTAGTATATAATACAGCACCAGTAGTATGTAATACAGCACCAGTAGTATATAATACAGCACCAGTAGTATATAATACAGAACCAGTAGTATATAATACAGAACCAGTAGTATATAATACAGAACCAGTCGTATATAATACAGCACCAGTAGTATATAATACAGCACCAGTAGTATATAATACAGCACCAGTAGTATATAATGCAGCACCAGTAGTATATAATACAGCACCAGTAGTATGTAATACAGCACCAGTAGTATGTAATACAGCACCAGTAGTATATAATACAGCACCAGTAGTATATAATACAGCACCAGTAGTATATAATACAGCACCAATAGTATATAATACAGCACCAGTAGTATATTATACAGCACCAGTAGTATATAATACAGCACCAGTAGTATGTAATACAGCACCAATAGTATATAATACAGCACCAGTAGTATGTAATACAGCACCAATAGTATATAATACAGAACCAGTAGTATATAATACAGCACCAGTAGTATGTAATACAGCACCAGTAGTATGTAATACAGCACCAGTAGTATATAATACAGCACCAGTAGTATATAATACAGCACCAGTAGTATATAATACAGCACCAGTAGTATGTAATACAGCACCAGTAGTATATAATACAGCACCAGTAGTATATAATACAGCACCAGTAGTATATAATACAGCACCAGTAGTATGTAATACAGCACCAGTAGTATATAATACAGCACCAGTAGTATATAATACAGCACCAGTAGTATATAATACAGCACCAGTAGTATATAATACAGCACCAGTAGTATATAATACAGCACCAGTAGTATATAATACAGCACCAGTAGTATATAATACAGCACCAGTAGTATATAATACAGAACCAGTAGTATATAATACAGCACCTCATCAATAAATGAAATGACCCATACTACATCGCAGATTACTCAGACACTGTTCGATTCTCTACTCAACATATGCATTCGTTATGTCAATTGATTACACTTCTTTCAAATAAGATAATAGAAAATAACACACTTAATTAATTTGATTTCAGATAAATATGTATGTATTATATTAGAAGTATAGTTACTTAGTATTTTACCCTGTAAATGTATGCTTTAAAATGACGATTACAGAGGCAAAGTAAACCACCAGTATGGTTCATTACACCTACCCAATGTCACGTACTGACACTTTATTGACTGAGATCAACCTACACGGTATTATAACGTGAATCACTATTTCTGCGAAGTGATTACACAACCTGTAAATACGGAATGTGCACTACATTTACGTCCTTTTTTTATAATGAATGTGGTTCTCATATATAACATTGACGTTTTAATAATTAAACTTTCTGAGAGGTTCTTTACCTGTATTCCTGGGGAGTAGGTTGTACAACCTGCATGCATAATAACGTGGCTATGTCTGACCTATATATAACTGACCACATTTATGAATAAGGAAAACGTCACTATTCACTATTATATCGATGACTTCATCATCTCACCAAATCGATGATTACAGATGTGAATAATTTCCCAGAACTTCCTGGAAAGCGCAGGAGAGCGTAGTGCGCAACTTGAACAATAGCAACAGTGTAACAATGTGCGAACTCTAGGTTGCTGACAAGTGTTGAAATAGTAAACGTTATCAATGAGTCAGTCTACTGACATATATTCATCCAAATATGTTTACAGTTCTGTATTTTTACCAGCAATTATGTCGAAATGATGTAGACCTACTGTTTGATTTGCTCTGGGTCGCCATATCATTCTGCTTATGCTGTGTAATGTTATTGCATACACTAAGTAGATTTAGATATTTTTTTGTAGACAGAATAGGATGTAGGCAGATTGGGACTGTACTGTAGGCAGAAAGAGAGAACACTGTAAATGATATCCAACAACTGCACACGGGGCGATACTTTGTTAAATAGTATTGCAATTGCTTATAACATGGTTCAATATCAAATGAACGTTTACTTTGCAAGTAAAGTGCATTGTTTAACATGATTCTACGGTCGATATGAGTAAATGTACTTCCTGGTGTTGTGGGTTGTGGATCAGTTTCGTCGTAACACTTGGTACTAGGTACAAGGTATTTCTGTCGCTGACGGTTTGTATTGTACACAATGTCTGTATATCCTTTTCTTTAACGCTACAGAAGGCACCCTATGCCTGCACGTATATGAACAATGTGCGCAATATCAATGTCTCCCCACGAAGTGTCTGGCGACACACGAGTTACCGTCGGGCGTCGGTGTTCCCATGGTTTCTGGAACGTTACTCTAAAACTACTTGACCATACCTCACACAATTTGACATGCTATCTATATCATGTAGATGTGCCTTAATGGGGTTTCCGGTTTTTTTTCAATGTTTCTGTTTCCATGGTAACAATTTGTCTTTTTGACGGACCAGGGTGTTTCAGAGGTTTAACTATAAAACTATTGGACCCATCTTCACCAAAGTGTGTACAATGTCCCTCCACATCATGTAGGTAGCCTTTTGGGGTTTGAACTGTTTTAAGTTTTTTTCTGTTGTTTTTCCATAGCACCAATTTGGAATTGGTAGTATGATAGTGAGTTGGTAATACCTCTTAAAATTAATTGTTTGAGCTTTCTACGGTGAATTTGAGAAATGGGAAGACATATGTTTTGATGAGTTAAACACATTCTTGTTCTCTACAGGAACCATTCCATTATTTTCGAGAAGGTTACGTGACGTAACTATCAGGTAGTAAATCCTTCGTATTTTTCTTTTGAGTTTACGTCCAAATGAATCTCCAGATATAAGAATTGAATTTTGTAATGTTGAAAGTAAGAACTTTAAATTATGAAAACACACTTTAATTGCAAAAGCGATATTGAATTTGTTTTCAGTTTAATGTATAATAGTGTAATTACATTTTATTAACACGTTTTAAATGTTTTTCTTTGCGTTAAAATGTAACATTTGTCTGCATATATAAAAACCAGCAGGAGTTTCACATATTTGGAATTGGTCATTATCTTCCCAGAGGTTACTCCCTTCAGATTTCCGATCCTAACTTCTCCATGGCCTGAATTTCAAGGCACAATCCCCAAGCGTGGAAAAGGGGAACCTCATAATGTATCCCTGCGTCTTAACCAATGAAAATCATCTTTCAGCGGCCTGTCGACCGAGTGACTTCAAAGGTCAGGGCATTTGACTCTTAAGGGTCTTGCTAATTAGCATATGTCTCTGATTTGGTCTTCTTTATTTATCAGCATGTATATGATCAATTGTTTTCACAAAATCAAAGAGCATATTTAGGAAAACACACTAAACGAGGAAACGTTTATCTTACGTTTATTGTATCATTATGACGTACCATGGCAAATGTCACTTTTACAACGGCGTCGCTGATTGCATAACTAGATTTAATTGCAATCAATCAGGACACTCCATGTCTTTCTTCGGATTCAGGCCATGTAGAACAGAGGTTAAGATCGGAAATCTGAAGGGAGTCACCTCTGTGGGAAGATGAGATTAGCATTTGCGGGACACCGCAGCCCCGAAACTGAGGGTCTCGTCTTTTCCTGTTCCGCCTTCTCCAAAGTCACTATAAATGGGGCAAATTTTTTAACAAAAACTTTACTCTGACAAATTTTGTTCTTAAACATGGCCTTACTCAATATCTTGTGATCTTGACCTTTGACCTTCAAGGTTACACGACCACTTTTCATTGTGTATAGCAATTGCGTAATGATTCGAAGTGTTCATAGTTAAATATAGTTAAAGGCATATTCATACAAAAAACATGCTCTTTTTAGTCTTGACCTCGCTTTGACCTTGACCTTTGATAGATTTTAGACTGAGAAAACCTTGGTCTTCTCCGTAGTTGATATATATAATAACAAATGAGAGCCTCAAAGCACAGAGGCTTTTCAATCTATTGTGTCGGGGTTCCTAAGAATAAGAATCGGTTAGAATCCAATGAACAAACTCTACGATGAATTAAATTATTTTGAATACGATGAGACCAACCGTAGCCTTGGACCCACCTAGGCCTACGAGTCGTGCGACAATAGTCTGCATCTATATATATATCCTGTCTAGACGAGTGTTATCTTCCTCGGGAGAAAACATTTATTACTTCCTGATATCGATCCTGATAATTGTATACAGTGTATCTTTGGTACATGCATGTTATGTTCATATAACGAAACGTATCAAATATCAATACACCATTTCAAAGGTAGAAGCCATGAGTAAAACATCACACGAGAGCATACGATCAACAATTTGAATGCAACATCGTTTGTACAGGACTATATTTATATAAACTGTTTAAAGGCACACACTTGATATGAAGGTAACACTGATACCCGTACACGGTATCAGTCTAAACGCTTGACCTCTTCAGGAGAACTGAATTCCTATTACATTTTCAACGAAAAGTAAACTTAGATTAATGTTAACATATTCGTTTGATTAAAATTATATTGATAACACTTAACTGAGTAGTTCTCTCGCTTGATCTTATAAGGATGTGTGACTCAGGTCCCCCGCCAGCAAGCAAACCATAGTGCTGGCTATGCTCACAAGGGCCAGGATCCAGCGTGTATGACGTGGAGACGAGGTCCGTCATTGTACCAAGATAAATGAATGAACTTACCTTTACCAACTTTCAATCTAAAACTTTCGTTAACTGCGTAACATTATGTACGATGATGACATGCATGCTCTAGTTTTTGCGTCGTAGTGTATGTGTAACACGTTTTGAATTATTCAAACGAAAATAATAAAGAAAACTGAATTCTACAACATTCTGCGGAAACGTGTCGATTTATCGTTTATTATTTTGATTATTTAAAAGGCACCACTTCAGTTAGTGGGTAATACACATGCAAAGTTTCAGGAAGATATGATGAAGAGTTATGGAGCGGTGATCCGGAAACGAACCTGTCTCTGAACATAGTCCAAATCTAACACGTTTCTATGGAAACAGAAAAATAATAAAATGTTCGGAAATCTATCAATGGTTTTCTAATTCTGCTCCGGAAACGAAATGATTAAGGACGGAAACAGACGGACAGGGCGACGACAATATCCCACGGTATTTCATACCGGTGGGATAAAAAAGAGAGACCACTAAATATGAATACTTACCCCCTACTTATAATCTATTTAAGATTATAAGACACATCTTACTTGACACACCTCATTTATTTGCTACACAAAACCTCGCCGGAAAAGGCTGCAGTTGTCTGCTGTTTTGTGGTCGGTACACGAACGTTTGACTTCAGTGAAGATTGCACTTGGTAACTTGTACCTGTTCCGTCAATCTCAAACAAATGTCTCAATCAAACACACACTGCTGATATATATATATATATATTTAAGAAATAAAGTTCGCTGTACCCCAATGTGTTTTGTAATAAAGTATAGTTTTGCCCTGAACTATTATAGTTAAAGTACGAGGACGGTAGTCCGAGTACTTTGACCTTATAATAGTTCAGGGCAAAACTATACTTTATTACAAAACACGTTGGGGTACAGCGAACTTTATTACTTTTCTAAGATAACCCATAACACAACATTCTGCTTTGAGTAATTTTGCAAGAAAATTATAGTTTACTTCCTTAATATTAATAATCCATGTTCAGGGCCAACTGACAAGCCGTGCGACAACACGGTTCAAGTACAAATGTAGCTTAAAATTTAAGACTAATTGGGATACAAAAGAACACATTCCTTCAATAATTGTTATAACAACGCTACCGTTGTTTTAGGACATTATCATTTGCAGAAAAACACGGTCTTTTCAACTGCCCTCTTTCGTTGGGTTACCATGGGCACACGTGACTACGAGGGGAGCGGAAACGTCATTCAATTGTTACGTCATCACAACAACTATACCTTTATCGTCTGATAAAGTACTTTTATTTCGATTGTTCTAGCCGCTAGGCATCTTAGAAATATATATAATATGTTTGTACAGCCACAGTAGTCTTACACTCAGACTATGAAAAAAGTATTTATTCTGAAAATATCCCCATTTTATTAAATATTGAAAAGGTGACTGTAAGAAATGGAATTTTCATTCATATTTTGTACAAAAAAAGGCTCCTTTTTATTTTTAAATTTTTTTTTTTACAGTCTAAGTGTTAGGCAACAGTCACAGGTGCGCCACAAGGCTGCGTTATTTCACCTATACTGTTCATACTCTATACAAACATATATACTGATGTAACACAGACACAACATTTACTGTTAAATTCGCAGATGATGCAGCATTGGTTGGACTTATTAGAGAATCTGAAATGTGTTACAGGAATGAAATTCATAATTTCGTAGAATGGTATAGTTCAAATTTTCTATTTTTGAATGTTAGTAAAACAAAAGAAATGATAATTGATTTCAGAAGAGGTAAGCCATCTCACTCAAAAGTAAGCATAGATGACAAGGATACTGAGGTTGTTGAAGAATACATATCTCGGCACTATTTTAGACTCAAAGTTATCATGGAATTCAAACACTGATCATATATAGAAAAAATGCAAGCAGCGATTACATTTTTTTAATGGAAATTAAAACACTTCAAGTAAGATCAAAACATCATGATGCTATTTTTATAAAAGTTTTATCCGAAGTGTTCTTACTTTCAGCTTTCTATGTTGGTATGGGAATCTGTCAGTTCAAAACAAAAATAAAATTTTCAGAATTCTTGATACTTCTTCAAAAATTATCGGATTACCTTCAGAAAGTATTGGCTATTTCTTTGAACAGCAAATTATTAAAGAGACAAACAAAATTTTAAGTGACTCATCTCATGTTTTGTTTTCGGAATATTCTATTCTTCAGGCCGAAGATTACGCATGCCAGCATTAAAAACAAACAGGGCTCGCCATTCATTTGTACCATCTGGTATACGAGAATTAAATAAGAAAAGAGACTGTGTGTAAAACTGGGGTGCGGTGTGATTGGGGCGGGTTGGGGGTGTGGGGTGGGTGAATTTGTGACTTGATTTAACTGTGATCTAATTGTGAATGATGTAACTTAGTTTATACATGTATGTATTGTATATATATTTATCTCTATGTAATATATACATTTTTATGTATTTTTGTTTTGCCTGAAAAAGTGTACAACAAATTTCCAATGGACATTAAAGAATTATCTTATCTTATCTTATCTTATCTTATATAGGTTCAAAATTCAGATATTTCATTTTATTTTCAAATTCTATGCAAGAACATGTTAATACGTTTATTCCAATACTTATATATGACGCCATTCACATATAGACACTTTTATGATAATTGCTGACAGAGCACATTAAATGTTTTGCCACCTGTAAGTGTCTCTTTTGAAGGGTATATGTTGTATCTGAAAGTGTAAGAGTTGGACTTATGCATGACAATAAAAACTGGAATATTCAATATTATTTTCAGAGTCTAAGTGTTAGGCTAACCTCCGGCTCAAAGTTGAGTTTCCATGGAAAGAGACAAATCGTATACGTATTTTCATATATATAGGTCAAACCAACAAAAGACACTTGAACGAGGAAACTGGTTGATATGTGAGTAAGGTTACATGAACCTAGTATGCATAATTTTGGATATATTTTCGGGACAAAATAACGTCTTCATAGGGTTTATGAATCCATTGACATGACAAACAAGATGTGTTGTACCAAAGTTATGGCAACGGTTAAAGTTTTCTGAAAATGTCCACTGCGGCAAGATCAAGGTCACAAGGTCAAATATGATGACCCCATCTGAAAGGTCTCATCACAAGGTATCCACATGCCAAGTATGAAAGCCCTCGCTCTGTGCAATCCAAAGTTATGGCCAAGGTTAAAAAATGTGTGGACAAACACACAGACGGACAGACGGACGGACAGACAGACAGACGGACAGGTGAAAAACACTATACCCCCGGAATCTCCAATTCGGGGGCATAAAAATACAGTTCATATATAAGGCTGAACCTCCAAAGCCACACCAGGAGATCATGGTTAATACGTGTATCAGATTGTTAAGGTTAGCATGTTTACTTTAAGGAATATGTTACCGACAAACATCGATCTTCACGTGAAACATGTGAATCAAGTCATCTATTATTGGGGTCAAACTTGATGAGGTGTAATGATAAATAGAGGGAAACTACAGATATGTGATAATCTAACACTTATGGCATATTGAATGTCACAGAACACGTAACAAACAATCTTCACTTTCAATAATACAAACATGAACTTACACATCATTACATCACGTGAAATGGTGTCAACCTACTTTCAGTTTGTCTATATTACCAATCGATATAAAATATGCTCGATTTGACTTTACATGACCACCATACAAATCTTTGTATTTAGAATGATGATTGGTGGTGCCAACCAGAAGCAGGAGACATGGTTTAATGTACACATAGATCTAACCTAGCATACTCACGCGTACGTTGACGCCGATAATGTGTCACTGTGACCTGACCTTCGTCTTCGAGTTAAGGTCAATATGCAGACTTATTCCACAATTCACTAACTTCATGTTCAGTGTGTCTTGAAACATCAATATTTGATGCGGTCAAGTAATTTCATCAATACGTACATCCATGCACAAAGCCACTTTTTAAATGAAGGTTGATATTATTAGTCAACCGTGGTCAAAATTGAATACAATGGCCACAGTCGCCAACAAAGTTTTATGTGGAGACCATTCAGATATCCAAAATCGACCAAACATGCAAACAAGAGCGTCATTGCAGGTATGTGGTCTCCTGGGGAATCGAAAGTATCTTTCTAGATACGTATTTACTTCTGAATGATTCATTTTGGACATCGAGTATATCGATGCAAGGTGTGGAGCAAAGCTACTATAGGCATTGGTTGAAATACGTTTGTAGGTAAGAGAATACAATGAAGTTATTTAGACATAATTCTTAATCGTTTTCTAAGAATTACATATGTCATTCTCCGGGAACTATGATGGGTTTCTTCAATAACACAGTTTGGCAATGTGTCAACAGGGTGGGTCATGTACACGACTGTATTCAAACACAAACACACAAAGTAGAAAAAGCGAACATCTTATCAATGTAGAAAATAAAACAACTAATGTAAGGCTGATGTATTTTGAATCCTGCCTCTTATCATTTAGAAATGATGGAAACAATATTCTGGAAGATATTTCCGTGTGAGTATATTTGTGCTGATACTACTAACACATATGACGCCCTAACCAATATGTTTCAAATAATCGTGTTACTGAATATTGAAGTACGAATATTGTATTAACAGTGTAAGGACTATAAGGAGAGCAAACGGTCTTACTGTAGGAACGTCCTTCCCCGACGAGACACGATGGTGTTTTGTTTTCGGCTGGATGCACCACCTGAGGTGTGTGCATGATTTGTGACCAACTTTCACCAAATACACAATATCGGTTAAAAGCGTCTTTTTGCTTTCTAAAATGCAGATCTTAGTCAATCCCTGTTTAAATATGGTTAATGATAGAATTGATTTGAAACAGATTGTATAATGTCGATTATTTAAAGAAAAAAATTCAGCGTTGCCCCTAGTGACGTATGTCCTGTTGTTGTCGCATTTCACAGAACTTCGAGGAATCGCACCGTGTCGTTCAAGGGAGAATGCGCTACATTTAGCGCTACATTGAACGATCAATGAGCGATTACAAGCGCTCGCTGTTATGGAACGTAGCCAACGCCTGCGTGTGAACCAGTTTATGACTTTCTCGAGACAGTTGCTCCAGTCAACGCGGGGCAGTCGAGTCTTCCCGGTTGCTTAGGCCATGTTTACAATACACTAACATATCGACGACTTGCATATACCTGGTAGCTTGAAAATCATCAGGCTTTGTACTCTAGTCCATGTAGTTATGATTACAACATATACTGGCTGTGATACTACCAAAACGGCGTTAAACAATAACTCACTGTCACTCACTGTACCAGTTGAAACCATATGTCATTGGCATTATTGTATGATTTGTATTAAACAGAATAAATCATTGAAGACAAAGTAACTTAAGAAATGTCATATTCATCATATGTATACATATTCATATTTATTATCTACGAGGGCAATCATATCGGGGTTCATATTTTTCATACGATGCCCTAGGGCAACATATCACTTTGTCATGGTGACGTAACGTCATAAACAATGCTATGACGTCACGTTTCGTCTATGACGTTGTGTTCTAAATGCGCGAGGGCGGGTCGCCAGCCTATGGTTGAAAGTGGATTTTAGCGTGTTTTCATTAATTTTACGACTTCGGTAATAAACAGAATATTGTATTCGTGTCTATGCCATACTATGTTTACGACCCTCGTGCCTGAATATCGGTATATCCCTAGCTCTCGCTCGGGAAATACTAATATTCAGGCACTCGTGGCGTAAACATAGTATGACATAGACACTCATATAATATCCTCTATTTTTTGTCCAGGAAATATAGTTTCTGCGGGAGATCCCACATTTAATAGGTTGTGACGGCATTAAACAATTAATCATGCCGTCAATGAAGATAGCTACAGCTATATCGTCTGTTTTACTGCGGAAATTACATTATTTGTTTGTATGATGTTATCTGTACCTTTAAGACATTCGAAATGATATATCAATTAGTTAAATATCAATAGTTTGTGAAACAATCAATTATAAGAACCCTTAATAATGAGATATGTGGTGAGGGTGTCATATCACATGTATAATAATTAAGGCAAATGAATAGTTATATACAATCAAACCGATGCTAATAATCAGAAAGAGAGTCTAAAAAATTATCTTTAAGTTGTACCCATGGCATGAGTACAACTGGTATTTTCAATATTGTATGAGTAATCTAACACTTCTTCCATTATGGTTTATGGGTGTGATCTCTAAGGTTCTGGGAAACGTTCCCAACGGTAGAGGTATTTTATATCTCAAGGTGAATATTATGTTATGATATATATCACATTTCTGCAGCTGGAGTAAACTTGTTGGACTTGGTGGCGATCCTTAGTAATACGTATTGTTTATTTCATCTCCTCCAAGATTACACGTAAGAAACATTCATCTACATGTACATGAATTGACAATTGAAAAGTTTTCTTGTGTTTTCAGGTGCTGTGTTTTTACATCTCACGCCGGAGTTATCTGAAGACGGACTGTGTTTTATTCGGGACAGAATTAATCTACCACTCACTCTCTCCTTCTCGATGTTTCTGAAGGAGGTTCCCTGCCACTGTTACTGCACAGTTGTCAGATTCAGATGGCGCGCAGCCTTGCAACTTTTGTGTCCATTTCAGTGACAGTGTCATGAACGTTCAAATGACTGTTTGTTACCTATATAATACGATTATTTCATCATTGT
This sequence comes from Gibbula magus, assembly GCA_936450465.1. Lineage (NCBI taxonomy): Eukaryota > Metazoa > Mollusca > Gastropoda > Trochida > Trochidae > Gibbula > Gibbula magus. The sequence goes on along the minus strand of OW388291.1, from coordinate 85,953,426 downwards.
GCCAAATAGTATTTGTTTTATGCTGAACAAGAATTTTTGCCTTATAATCTAGAGTGTGAACGCCTTGTCGTTGAGATTTCCCTTCCCATGTATAAAAATACTATCTGGCTGACACACCTGCGCAGCCGCTTTTCATCACGTGGTCAAGTAAGGTAGACGTACGCGTTGGCGGGAAAAAAGCACGTGGATATCTTGGCTTCTGTCCAACATCCTCGGGAATAAGACGAACTGTTTTTTGGACAATTGGTTTCTACAAATTGATTTTTAAAAAATTGTACTTTATAAATTGACGTTATCGTGCATTTATATGCCCAAACTGTAATGTCATAAACATCGAAACGATAACCCAAATTTGATTAACATTTTCATCTATTCAAATCATCAAATTAAATGCAATATATAGAGATTATTAACAAAGTGTGTTTCCGTATCATTAATATCATATTTTTGGAATAAAAATTGTATTATGCGAGCCTCTGGCGAGCATAATACATTATTTTTTATTCCAAATATATGATATTAATGATACGGAAACACACGAGGTTAATAATCTCTTTATCATATATGTCATTATTAAAATAAGCGTGTTTTTGTAGTAAAAGTGGAAAGAGAATTGACCTAGTTTTAGCGGAGTAATATCCCTGACGGTACATCAAAGTGATGGTCACGACATCGGCTGTGAAGTGCCTAAAATAGTTCTTAATAAAAACAATGTAAAAACACATGTGCGCGATTCTTTCAAAAACCAACCGCCCCTGGTTTAATATTAATTTCTTCATCGAGATATTGTCAATCAGTTCATAAGCATCTATCTAAAGCACTCATACTAATTTGATCACGTTGCTAGAACAAGGGAAGTAACTCTAGTTTCAACGTTTTGGAAGCTGCGTTGCCGGGTTGATTCGGATTGCTGCATAACCAGTATCTTTCGCATTTTAAAGGTAATTATTTGTGAGGTGGGGTTGTTTCCTTTGTTAATGACAATAAGTACCTATTAATGTACCTAATAGCGTGTACTCATCCCTCAAGAACAACCAAAATGCTAATGCGATCGACTCGGCGCGTCGGTAGGTCACACACCGACACATCGAGATTCATGTTGTACACAGGACACTGCAGCTACTTGTTGCTCTTGGTCAATAGCGCACTGAAGTTTTGAATGGTTTTTAAAACAAATCTACAATTATCTTGACTTTTTTAACACTATAAATGCACATACACATGTAGTGTACTATCAGATGATTTCGTGTTTTCGAATATCAAGCGGAAATACTCGGGTAAACTCCCGGTTTCGCTTTTCAACAATTCGTAAACAGTTTTAGGATTCGCATGAAACGAGTGGAATTCTGCGAAAGTAGTTCGTGTATTTGACCTTTGACCTGTTTTGCATATTTATCAGATTTGGATACCAAGTTTATCAGATTGCTTTATTGCATCGATAACACTCTCCATTATATGATAATTTCATCTATTTGAGACGCCAAACTAAATTTAACACTTTCATCTATTTGAGACATTAACTTATATTTAATAAATTCATTTGTTAACATATAAGATATCAAATTATATATTTTCATCTTCAAATCACCCAAATTAGATTAATATGTTCATCTGTTCAAATCCTCAAATTAAATGCATTTATCTATTGGAGCCCCCAACTGAAATCTAACATGTTCATCTATGAGAGACACGGAATTAAATGTAATATTTTCATCTCTTCAAATCACCTATTTGATTGTAATATTTCCACGTTAAATCTAGTATTTATCTCTTAAACCTCTTAATCAAATCGTAATATGTTTATTTTTTTTATATCTTCAAGTGGAATTAAGTGTGTTCATAACTCTCGATTACTCCTCTAACAGATCTTGCTACTTGAATGTATACGTTCAATTCAAAGCTGAAATTAAGAAAAGTTTTACATTCTTTGAAACCTTATCATAGGCTATTCATCTAACTCCGACAAGTACGTGTACAAAGTATTTAAATTGAAAAGTGGTTCACCAAAAAGGTGAAGTTTGATTTAGTTCGACAGATAAATATAAGAACGGTTTATGATTTTCTCAAGAAAGGTGTTCTACTGCACAGGAGCATTAGGGTCTTCCTGAGGAGTTTGCGTGTGTCATGTTTACAATACACCCACATATCCACGACCTGCACATACGTGTGTATTATACCTCACACCGTTACTGCAGAAGACAGAAGAAACTGTCGACCTCGGACAGAAAATAATCTACAGTAACTCATTCCTGCCATACCCGGTAAACGTATTTCCTTGGCTACCTTTAATTAACGTTCCTGTGTACGGTTGTCTCCCATTAGTTACACATGCCAGCTTTTACACACTCTGATATTGCCAGTTGTTACAGTCAGCTTGCGGGTAAATTACTGCAATACCTAGAACAATAATAGACTGGTCCAAACTGTTTACTGAATGTGGAAGAAACTATGTACATATTGACACCCTTCAAAGAGTAATTAAATTTTAGCTTAAAATATTAGAATCACAAGAAACGAGGTATCCAAAACAGTGTTATAAAATGACGTATAAGCTTGAAGTAGTAGGTCGGCACAACTGGGCTTCGGATGTAAAGAAGATATTGTTCATGTATGGATTTGGTTTTGTATGGGAAGCTCAGGGTGTCGGCAACAAAAGTGATTTTCTACATAATTTTGTTTTAAGAATTAATGATTGTTACAAACAAAGCATATTTGCAGATATTAATGGCAGTTCATCTTTAGATTTATATTCTAACATTAAACACACTTTCTGTATAGAACCATACTTACTTCATGTTAAATCGAAAGAATCACGACGAAGAATAACTTTGATCAGAATAGGTGCACTATCTATTAGAAAAAATAATGGAAGAAAGAAGGAATACCTAGATTTTATAGATTTTGTAAGCTTTGTGAAGATAATGTGATTGAAGATGACCTACATTTTTTTTTTCAAAATGTCCAATTTTTAAAGAATTAAGACGGAAATATATCCCACATTTACCTTATCATGTTGATATTTATTAGCTGCAAAATATTTTACAACGTCAAAACTTTGAAATTATTTTATCATATTCATATTTCATAAGAGATGCACTTGCCCTACGCTCGAAGGTTTTATTATCAATTAAACTCACAATGTAAACTTTATTTATTCTTCTCTCTGATGTTTGTCTGTTTTTTGTATATAATGTATTTTTGTACTTGGGCCTAAGGCCTTTTACTGAAATAAACGAAATTGAAATTGAAACTGGAGGGTAATTCTCGCCATAACAATATGCGAATATCAGACGTTTACCTATTTTTAGCTCATCAGGCCTGAAAAGTTTATGGCATGGCATGGCCTCCGGCGTCCGTCCATCCATCCGTAAAAGTTTTGCTTTTTAGTCTTCTTCTCCAGAACCAAAGACTCTAGAGAGCTGAAAAGTTGTGTGCAGATTTCTTGGCTAATGAGGATTCTAAATTGTAGATTTCGTGACCCCATGACCTTAAATGGGGTCGCAGGGGTCACAACCTTAAAAACCTATTTTCATCTTCTTCTCCAGTTCCAAAAGATCTAAAGAGCTGAACAGTTGTATGCAGACTCCTTGGCTAATGGGGATTCTAAATTGTAGATTTTGTGACCCCATGACCTCAAATGGGGTCACAGGGGTCACAACCTAAAAAACCTGTTTTTATCTTCTTCACCAGTTCCAAAAGGTCTAGAGAGCTGAAAATTTGTATGCAGACCCCATGCCTAATGGGGATTCTGTGACCCTGTGATTCCAATCTAGGTCACAGGAGTCATGATCTAAGACCTATCCTTTGCTTGTAAACAATGTAATACTTGAGATAACTTAAATATTCAACCTTAGATGGAAAATCAATGAAACACTGATGAGCTACAGAGCCCATGACTCTATTTTTCACTTCTTCTTCTCAATAACTTATACTTCCAGAGGACTGAAATGTTATGTGCAGACTCCTTGGCCAATTGGGATCTAAATTGTAGATTTCGTGACCTCATGACCCCAAATAGGGTCACAGGGGTCACAACCTTAAAAACCTGTTCACCTTCTTCTCCATTAACAAAATGTCTAGAAAGCTGAACTGTTCTGTGCCGACTCCTTGTCCAATTGAGATTTTAAATTGTAGGTTTTGTGACCTTTTGATCCCAATTGTGGATCACAGGGATCATGACCTAAATACCTTTCTTTTTTTTGTTAACAATGCTTTACTTGAGAGATTGCTTTGATCTTCAACCTTAGATAATAAACCACTGAAGTCATGATGTGCTATATAGACCAATGCTCTTTTTTTTAGTATTTCAAGGATTTTGTCAGCAAGTTTCAGCAAAAAACGGCTAACGCAAATTTAACCAAATTTCACATGAAGATAAACTCTTTTTTGGGGGGGGGGGGGGGGGGGGGGGGGGCCAAATCGGCCCAGGCATTAAAGTTCGTTAAAGGACATTAAAGTATTGTAGATTAGACTTTTCATTGTTCATTAGGAAAATCCAAACACCTTTTTCACAGTGAATTTTTTACATATGGTGAATTTTTAAAAATCGCAAACTTCCAGGGGAGTTTACTTAAAAACCTAGCCGTCGAATTACAAGATTTTCATGAATCAATAATAAAATTGCCAACAGTCATGTCACATTATAATATTTTAAAAAACGAAAATATTGTTTAAAACCATACACGGTGAGAGGGTGTATATCAATGACGAATTCTTATTGAAATTTAATTATTTTCATTTTTATAAAATAATTCCAATTTCAATGAGGATGCCATGCACTATTTATTCCTTTGCAAAAATGTTCACGCATGAGATCAAACAGCCAATTTTATATAAATGGATTCAATTTAAAAAACGTTCTTAATGGTAACCAGTATCTGATAACATTAATCGGTGATTAGTCAGATCGTTGAATGTCATATTTGTAAGCACGCAAACGCCGATAAATTTCTGATTTTTCTCTTTTTAACGCATACGCACATACATTTTGTTCATTGTTTATCTTACATATTATGTATGATACTATTATGTTTAAATCAACTGTGTTGCGTACACTTTCTATGTAACGAATTTAGACCATTCCGTTATTCATTGGTAGGTAATAGGTATGACCTTGTGTGTGCAGTGGCCCGGGTCTTATGTCCTATGCTACAATTGGTCTCAAACGCATACAATGTGAAGTTTGCTGATAGCTAAATTAGGTTGAGGCATTTAAAGATCTCAACTACTGGATGCAAATAACGCAATAGAATGAAAAAAAATAGAGCCATAGGCTCTGTAGCCCACGATCATCAGAAATTGCATTATTTAATATCTCAGGTTGATGACTTAGTGACTGAATTGTTTAACAACTGCTTAAATCAGAATAAGAGATTAAAAGTATGTAATTATAACTGAGATTGGATTTTGATTAGTAATTTAAGGAGTCAAATTGCAAAAAAAAAAAAAAGTTCTAACTTGCTTAATGTCTATGATACAAATAATATGAAAGTGTGTTAGAAAGTTCTCGAAAACACCTTTAATCCAAATATAAACATTGCTAACGTGTTTCTATGCTGATTTGAAACTAGCCTCGGCCAAGTAGACGAAAACTTGAATTTTAGGTACTGGAGAAGAAGGTGAACATACACTGTAAAAATCGCGTTTAGCAATTAAACACCACCGTTACATGTTTAATGCTATACATGTTTAGGATAGTGCTTAATAGCGAAACACAAGAACGATATTACATCTGTTATTAAAACATGAATAGCTTTTAAACACATTTCTAAACGTGTTTAGACAGACATTGCACCAGTGGCTAAACACTTTCCTAAACATGTTTGAGAATCTCCCCAATGGGTCGGATTACATCGGTCAGTTTGGGCGGGAGAGTTAATTAAGAACAGATGTGTATCCCTGTGGCCGCCATATTTCGCCAGCATCCTCTTGTCTATTTACACGTTGTTGATGCACACGTTTCTGGTCATTCGAAGTGCACATGAAGCCAAAAGTTGATGCTACTGCGAATATATGTCTCTATGTTCCCTGAACGACACAATTATGGTTCCAACCAAGACTTTGAGGTAGGTTCATTTGAGATTTCACAACGTCGTCCGATTGCTTTCTATGTTGTTTTCATTTGTCAAAGGAGTTTGTATAACAAGTCATTTAACGTACGTATATTATATCTTAGCACCAACAGTAACATACATTTTTAAGTAATATTTGTTATTTATATAAATGATATATATGAGGGTTGTGATAATGTTTATAGATCTAAAATAAAGTAATGTCCATAAACCACATGTTACTATCACATTCCAGTGTAGTGACGTTTGATGAGTGTAACTGGTTGTGTTGAATTACTTGAATTAAGATGTGTAATAAGGGTATAGACGTTTAACAATTGTATTTACTAAATAAGTTCTGAAAGAAGCATATGACAATATGTTCATTAAATACTTGGTTGATGTTCATATAGCTCATTTAGGACCAGACCAGTATATTTAGATGTATCTATGTTATGCAGTTGGAGAAGAAGTTTTCCTGATGACATTCTGCCTTGACAAGAAAGATGCTGTGATGGAGAAATAGGAGAAACTGTAAGCATTCACTCAGTTGTGGTGAGTAAATATTAAACTAAATTCCTCTATTTAAGGACTTTCACAAATGAACTGTATTTAAGTAATATATAGACTATTACATTTCATTATAAAGACCAACTATTGTATAAATATGCTTCAAATTGGTAAAAGATTTGCTTGTATCTGCAATTTTATTCTGACTTTTTTTATACTAATTTTTGCCCTTTTTGTAGGAAACAAGAACTGACAGAATCAGTTATTACAAAACGTTGAAGTCCCACTAAAATACATTAAAGTTTTTTTTAAACTGATTTCATCACTGGATTTGATGTCAGTTAATTTTGTACAACCATTTGTATATACCCAAATGAGTTACTCTATGACATGTTTCACTTTACTTCCTTTATAAAACTAAAACAGAAGACACGATAAGTTCATAAAATGTGTTATTTTTTTGTCATGTTGCATTACGACGGTAAACTAAACGTTTCTTCATTCATGTTACAGGTGAAGGATGCCAAAGGAAATAAAATGCACATTACAAACGACCTTCCTGAATCTCAAATACCTTCCAAATCCTTGGATTTAATACAGATGTTTTAAAGGGAGTAAACTACAAAAAAACTTGTTGTGAAAATGTTATGTTGGAAAAAATCCAGAAAGCACCCAACCTATTTTAAAGGATTTATTTAGTTATTAATTCATGTACAGAAAATCATTTGTTAAACAATGTCGCTATATTGCCTTGATTCTAAAACCAATTTTAAAATATTTGTGTCTGAAAATTTAACTGCCAAGTGAACATTGTCCAGGCATATATTTTATCTTTAGATACCTTATATCCATGTATATTATGAGAATAATGATTATCTTATACATACAATATTTGGTAATTTGGAGGAGTGTTCTTGGTGTATATGGTTATTTTATACATAATTTTTAATAAACCTTTTCGAGGAATTCCTATTTTGATTCATTATTTTCTTAAAAGAGGTTAATGCAGACCAAATTTATGTCTTGTTTGATATACTTTTTAGTAGTAGTACTACATTAGTAGTAGAATGTTTTGGCGATGACTGTGTAACATTGAAACTTGTAACTGTTTTCAACAGCCACTGGTGATTTGATCTAGCATTTTAATTTACAAGATATACAATTGGTCTTCATTGATTTTGTACATTTGCAATGCTTTCATTTTCAGGCGTGTTGGATTGTATGGTTTTGTTTTGGTTGAAAGCTAAACATAATACTAAGCGCGTATCTTGTCCTGTTTTTTTTACACGTTTAGACCCCCTAAACACGTTTAGCTCCCTAAATGTGTTAAGGAATGTGTTTAGTTGCTAAGCACATTATTAAACGTGTTTATGTAGCTAAACGTGATTAGTTGCTAAACACATTCCTAAACACATTCATGTAGCTAAACGTGTTTAGGGGTCTAAACGTGTAAAAAAAAACAGTACAAGATACGCGCTTAGTATTATGTTTACATCCTAAACACCATTTTTACAGTGTAGGTTTTAAGGTTGTGACCCCTGTGACCCCATCTGGGGTCACGGGGTTACTAAATCTACAATGTAGAATCCCCTTAGACCAAGGAGTATGCACACAATTTTTCAGATCTCAAGACCAGAAACTGGAGAAAAAGATGAAAATAGGTTGTTACTGTCGTGACCCCTGTGACCCCCTTTGGGCTCATGAGGTCATCAAATCTACAATTAAGAATCCCAATTGGCCAAGAAGTTTGCACACAACTTTTAAGCTCTCTAGACCTTTTGAAACTTGAGAAGAAGAACAAATTATATCAACCCTATATTTGGGGCCACGGGGTCACGAAATCGACAATTTAGAATCCCAATTGGCCAAGGAGTCTGCACATGAAATTTCAGCTATCTAGAGTTATTGGTTCTGGAGAAGAAGTCGAAAAAGCAAAAAGGTTTACAGATGGACGGACGGACGCCTGATGAGCTAAAGATCAACAATAGTAGAAGACAAATATTTCATGGATGATCAACTTCTTTATTAACAATAGCGACGTTTCGGTATAGATCCTTATACCGTTATCAAGCATATCTTAATTGATAACGGTATAAGGGTCTATACCGAAACGTCGCTTTTGTTAATAAAGAAGTTGATCATCCATAAAATATTTGTCTTCTTCGTGACACCAACTTCTAGAATGTATCTCAAACAGTTCAACAACAATAGTATTGTCATTTTCAACATAAAGGTGCTCTTTTTAAAGACAACTCTACCGGAGTTATTTATAAATCTGATGACCTACACTTTGTTGGTGTACAGCTCAATATTCCTACTATTTAATTTTGAAACCCCCCTCGGCACCGTCCCTTGATTCAAACAGTAGGAATATTGAGTGATATAACTTGGCAAGTGTGTGTACATCTAATACTTAACTTCATTCATCGTCAAGCACATACATGGATGTGTATGTTACTGTTTGCAGTAGGTCTTTGATAAGCTGAATAATGTGAAAATAAACTGATCAAGAACATATATGTTCAAACTAAACGACGTTTTAACAGCTGTTGACATGGGCGGGTTCTCAAGTGAAACCTGTTGGAAACTTGCTATTGACTCTTGAGAAACGAATAATAAGCATTCACTCATTACACTCGTTTGAACTCGTTGATCTAATCGCTATGAACCCAGGAAATTTATTTTGCAACGAACCTGAATGATGTTTCTTCACGTTTAAGACTACCAACTCCGTCTAAAGATTCTTTGATAAATTATATACTTGACAAAATAAATTAGAACCGTTGTTCTTTCCGCCAACTGTGTTCTTGGTAGTCCCAAACATGTTTATGAAATACTCACGCTAACTGATATTCATTCTGATCTGCCCCTAATCTTTTAAGGTAAGAAGCACTACAAAATGAACATAAAACGGACATTGCAAAGATTCAATGATCCAAAGTAGATACTTTTGTAACGATAGAGCAATAGGCTCTATAGCTCATCAAAAAATTACTGTTTGATTTGTAGACTGAAATTAATCAGGGTTGGATCAAATGAAATGTTATCCCCTGTCTGCCAGGCACCCATTTTAGGTCCTGATGAACTTATAAAAATACAATGCACATTTAAGAATATCAGTGTTTGCAGTGGAAAGTAACCAATGTCAAAGCGACATTCAAACTCGTGTTTCAAACCAGGTATTTGACCAAGGGGTGCAAATAAGGTAGCTTCGAGAGAAAAGGTGTGGGACAAGTGATAAAGTAGTTTCGTCAGTATCCTCACAAACTTGAAAATGTTCATACACCTGTATGGAAGAGTTCAAACCATATAAACAAAGATAAATAATATAAAAATACTGCCCTGAATAACATCTATTTTTAGATACAACGCATAGAAATAACGTCACTTATGTTCGTGACGTGGTACTGTCTCTAGCACGACTGAATCCTGCATGTCGACCAGTTAGTCTTACACTCAGACTATGAAAAAAGTATTTATTCTGAAAATTTCACCATTTTATTTAATATTTAAAAGGAGACTGTAAGAAATGGAATTTATAAAAAAAAAGGTTCCTTTTAATTATTATTTTTTTACAGTCCCTAGTGTTAGATTAGTCGACCAGTTTAATCGGATAATTATCGATATGATCTTAAAGTTGGTAACAGGGAAATTAATATGATATATTAATATTATTTTTTTTAAAAACCCACATTCGCTGTATGCCTTAAACTCCCCGTATAATAATGGGATTGCCAACTCACATCACGTGATTACATATCACTTGCTACACCATGAGTGAACAGCTACATCGCATTTCCTATGAACAAAACTTCAAGTTAAAACATGAAGGTATGCAGAGGGAAATAATATTTTAAATACTTGCATACTATAGCTGTATTTTGATTTATGTGGATTTATAACTGCAAAAGCCAAAGGAAATGACGTTTCTTAGTGAAAGTGACTCTTTTGAAGTGTTATCAATTCAAAAGATGTGTTCAAAAGACGATGGTCGAATGACATTTAATAGTTAGTCTTCAAATGTATTGATGTGAACTGAAGAGGAGTATCTTTGAAGTGTAAGTACTTGTATTACCCGTAAGTGACATAATGAATATCGATGCATGTACGTGTATGTTGCACATGTGTAATAAATCCTAGCAGCCGTTCCATTGGCTGGTTAGATCAATCACGTGGGGATGTTGGGATGGGATACTATATTTGCTCATTCCATTAGTCATACGCCCATTAGTCATACGCCCCATTGATCATCATACCATTTGTCGTACAGAAAATGAGGAATAAGCAAACAAAACAGCCATAAATTTAACCCATTGGTCAAGGAAGAAGAAGAAAAGAAAAATAGTTTATGAACGTGTCACATAATGTATTATTAAACATGATTTAAAAAAAAGAGACTCTGATTAAGGAAGCTATTGACAGTACCAACAGCTTACCACACGACCACGGTGCCTCGGGTTGTGGCTTAGGGTGTGGGTTCGAATCCAGCAAGGGACACAGCTTGAAAAAGTCCAAGAATGTGTACTATTGAAGGTAGTGTTATCCCAAATGTAACCATGTTATATATGTAGTTCAGGATAGGTGTCTACAGTATTAAGAATGGGCTACAGTGACAACAGTGTCAAAACTGCGCTTTTGTACAGTGATGCAATAAACCTGAAATTGGTTTAGTATAACCCTTACCGTGAGAAGGTAATACTTTTATATGCCAATTCGTGTTTGTGAGAACGTGAACTGATCACATGATATTGATGTCTTTCCTTAAATTCGAATTAGGAATGATGTCCGACTGTTTATAAACCTGACGTTTTATATTGGATCTAGTTACATTAGATATGTTTTTATCGTATAATAGATAGTGTTCTCGGCTGGTAAAAAGTAAGCGTATATTTTGACATGATTTCCGGGCATATGCAGATGCCGATGCAAATTATAAACATCAAGTGGAATTCAGCCGACCACTGAATGTCCTGTTCAAAGGACGTGACTGTGTGATGATCACCTGATAACACTAAGGCAACAAGGCGAGTACAAAGGACGTGACTGTGTAATGATCACCTGATAACACTATGGCAACAAGGCGAGTACAAAGGACGTGACTGTGTGATGATCACCTGATAACACTAAGGCAACAAGGCGAGTACAAAGGACGTGACTGTGTAATGATCACCTGATAACACTATGGCAACAAGGCGAGTACAAAGGACGTGACTGTGTAATGATCACCTGATAACACTAAGGCAACAAGGCGAGTACAAAGGACGTGACTGTGTAATGATCACCTGATAACACTATGGCAACAAGGCGAGTACAAAGGACGTGACTGTGTAATGATCACCTGATAACACTATGGCAACAAGGCGAGTACAAAGGACGTGACTGTGTAATGGTCACCAGATAACACTATGGCAACAAGGCGAGTACAAAGGACGTGACTGTGTAATGATCACCTGATAACACTATGGCAACAAGGCGAGTACAAAGGACGTGACTGTGTAATGGTCACCAGATAACACTATGGCAACAAGGCGAGTACAAAGGACGTGACTGTGTAATGATCACCTGATAACACTATGGCAACAAGGCGAGTACAAAGGACGTGACTGTGTGATGATCACCTGATAACACTATGGCAACAAGGCGAGTACAAAGGACGTGACTGTGTAATGATCACCTGATAACACTATGGCAACAAGGCGAGTACAAAGGACGTGACTGTGTGATGATCACCTGATAACACTATGGCAACAAGGCGAGTACAAAGGACGTGACTGTGTAATGATCACCTGATAACACTATGGCAACAAGGCGAGTACAAAGGACGTGACTGTGTGATGATCACCTGATAACACTATGGCAACAAGGCGAGTACAAAGGACGTGACTGTGTAATGATCACCTGATAACACTATGGCAACAAGGCGAGTACAAAGGACGTGACTGTGTAATGATCACCTGATAACACTATGGCAACAAGGCGAGTACAAAGGACGTGACTGTGTAATGATCACCTGATAACACTATGGCAACAAGGCGAGTACAAAGGACGTGACTGTGTGATGATCACCTGATAACACTATGGCAACAAGGCGAGTACAAAGGACGTGACTGTGTGATGATCACCTGATAACACTATGGCAACAAGGCGAGTACAAAGGACGTGACTGTGTAATGATCACCTGATAACACTATGGCAACAAGGCGAGTACAAAGGACGTGACTGTGTAATGATCACCTGATAACACTATGGCAACAAGGCGAGTACAAAGGACGTGACTGTGTGATGATCACCTGATAACACTATGGCAACAAGGCGAGAGTCCTAACGTTTAATCTATTTTCATTTGAAAATCATTGTATTTTGAACGCTTTTTATCGATCATGTCAAAATAACAATTATGTTAACTGAAAGCAACATTAGGAAGTATTATTTTGTGTCAAGGTATCGTGAGATAACCTGTTCATTTGCATCTAGAAAGGCAATTTTGAAATTGAAATTGTCAAGCCGTTATGCGCAAAATAACTCAAGAATGACATTGTATGATAAGGATTTTATCACGATCGTGTGTTTTGGGATGGTGAAAATCGTGTCTTCGTAATAAGCACTATGGCTTAAGCGCGCCAAGGTTCGCAAAATAAAATGTTTATTCCCAATGCAGGATATTGACCATCCAAAACCACTCTCATGATAACCTAAATCATCTTATATACCATCATAATATTGAACATTGGCTACCAGTGTTGTTGCTGTATAAGATAATCAGAAGCAACATACAAGCATAAAGGGAAGCACTGATTGCGTCTATAGACAAACCAAATTGAGATTTGTCGTATATATATTTAGAGTACTAATCGGAATTGTACAAAGGGTACGGTTTGTCTGGTCTGGTCAAGACGGCAAATGATCTGATTAGACTGCCACTGAAACAACATAAGCAGGTTCAAATAATTATATATTCCCGTGATGTTGTGTTTTGGAAATAAAAGGTTTGATATACGTAACTTATACAAACCATCCAGCTTCTCAAGTACAACATGGACATTTAAGAGTATATAAGAAGGAAACTGTCCCAAACTGAAGATACATAAGCAATTACAAATCCGGAGTTATATTTCAGTTTGTCTATGTCTGCACATTTGCAGGGATGTACGTTACCCGAACTTTGAGTTTTCCATTAGAGATCTGTCAGATTAATTCTTTTCCAAGATATAAAGGTACCAGTCAATCATTTTAGGACTTCAATCTCATCATTCCATTTCATTTTGTAACCTACTTGGATTATCAATATCATATGTTTCGATTCAATGGCGATTTTAGCTGGTAAAAAATAGTGATTTGATCAAATGTCCATGAGCGACATGCACGTTGCATGTTTTTTTTTTGTTTTTTTTTTTACAAAAGTAACTAATGAAAGTGAAACTAGTTCATTCTGAGTTTCGACACACGCGCTTTCTGTCGTCTGTCATGTTGGTATATTACTGAGATTTTGCATGATATCAATTAACATCGTTTAGCATGTAGACTAATGGTCTAACTTCGGGGAGATGACATGGTTACTTAAAACTACACTCAAACGCAAAGAGCGTCACATCATTTTCAACAAAGTAAAACACGAAATACCTCCGTATGAGAAAGTCGATTTTGAATGTCTTTGATAAGCACATGTTGTATGAGGCTTATATTTTTATGTTAGTTCAAATACACTTTGGGTGCTGCAATCACATTTTCAACATTGGTATTTGACCAGAAATGTTGGTATATACGTTAAAAAGGTATACAATGTTGAAATGTAATTAGTAAAAGATGTTGTTGACAAAAATAACCTTCTTCGAATTAAATTTATTGACGCAGGATTACTATAGCATTACGTCTAGATAAAGAGATTCAAAACAACAATTTATTAAACGCATGTCTTTAAGAAAAAATAATAAAAAATGTTTCAAAAATTCAAAATTAGTTTAGTTGGCTTCTGAAGACAAATTAATATCTGGTATTTTATATGGTGACATCTCTTTGCAGTTGAGTGTATTGTTTCGTAGGTCTTAATTAGGGGCTTATGTATTTAGAAATTTCTCTAATTCACAGATAGACCAAACAGCTTCAATTGCACCACCACCCACAACAACAGTTTTCATTTCAAGTATCAGTTGTTTATTGGTCTGATTAACACAAGCACACGGTATCTAGTAATTCAGGCCTTTTGATCTCCAAATCCGTATTCTTACTCATTTATACATTACACAGTCAAAGCAATCTTTATACACAGATGCAGTAAAAACAATTTCATACCCAAAGTCAAACTGATATTCACCAACAAAACACGGTCAAATCCATTTTTACAAACAGATACAGCCAATTCTATATTCACCTGCAGACCCAGTCAAACCGATATTCACCCACACAGTCAAACCGATATTCATCCACACAGTCAAACCGATATTCACCCACAGACATGGCCAAATTCAAATTCACCCACAGACACAGTCAACCAATATTACCCATAAATATACACAGCCAAACTAATATTCACCAAAATACACAGCCAAATCAGTATTCTGCTACAGGATACACGCAATCCCCCTTTTTTATATACAGACAAAGTCGAACTCATTTTTTATGCTTAGACACAGTCAAACCTAGATGACACAAAGACACAGTTAAACAAACATTCACCGACAAACACAGTCAACCCAATATTCACTAAACCCATTAGAATACACTGACACAGTCAAACCCATATTCACCCAAAAAGTCAAAACAAAATTCACCCAGTCAAACCAATATCAATCTAGATAAATGTATATCGACTGTTCTATATTATGTTTATACAGCGGCCTGTATGAGAGGTCTTCCCATTGACCTTTCGTGTGCAAACGAAGGAAGATCCAATTGACCAATCACGATTGGAGTCACAAACAGATCCTACAACTGCCTGATCGTCTTCGATTATATTTGGCACCTACAACAACTTAAAACTTTTGAAAAAACTTTCATAAACAGTGGGTCAATAGACACATTTTTAAACAAGTGTTTGCCACTAACATGGCAATGTCCCCCGCCTCCAACGTTGTGTCATGTAAGACACCTTTTCTAAATGTGGTTCTTCTTATATTGCATTTCTGGTGAAAAATGTCACTATGACATCAAATGTGAAGACATTGGGTGCTAGGGTTCATGACATAGCATTAGCAAGAATGTGGTCACAGTGTTATGCACTAAAAAGTTGACTGGTGTCTGCATAATTCCCTTATGACACCAAATTTCAAGATAGTGGATGCTAAGGGTTAATAACAAGAGACTTAAAGCCGGTCAAAGTGCCATGGTGATATTGAAAATAAGGTCAAGGTCACCCAATTCGAATGGTGTATGCATAGTCACCCATTTTAGGCTGGTTCAAAAACTGAAGACACTGGGTAAACGGTTAATGAGGTATCACGTTAACAAGAGGCTGAACAACTGTCAAAGTGCCATGGTGACCTTGTAAATAAGGTCATGGTCATGCACTTTGAATGGTGTCTGCATAGTCACACATTGTAGGCTGGTACAAAAATTGAAGACACTGGGTCCATCAGGTAATGATATATCGTGTTCACAAGAGTTCGAAAAGTGGTCAAAGCGTTGTGTTGACCTTGAAAATAAGTTCACGGTCAGCAAAATCGACTGTTGTTAGCGTAATCCGCCTTTGTAGCCTGGTACAAACTTTGAAGACTTTAGGTCCATCAGGTAATGATAAATCATGTTAACAAGAGTTCGAAAAGTGGTCAAAGGTGAAAATAAGGTCAAGGTCACCAAAATCGACTGGTGTCTGCGTCTTCCCCCATTGAAGACCGACACCAAATTTGAAGACTTTCGATGCAATGCTTCATGAGATATCGCGTTATGAGAAAGCCGGTCATAGTGCCGCGGTGACCTTGAAAATAATGTCAAGGTCATGCCATTTGACTGGTGTCTGCATAGTCACCCATTGGTTGGTACCAAAATTGAAGACACTGGATGCAACGGTTCATGAGATATCGCGTAAACAAGAAATGTGACGTACGTACGGACGTACGTACATACGGACACCACTGAATACATAGTCCCAAAAATACAAAAATCAAATGATTTTTTATTACTGATTAAGAAGAAGGTATTATGATTGTATAAAATGATTTTATAATAAGTAAGTAATACATTGTTAACAAGCAAAAAAATAGGTTTTTAGATCATGACCCCTGTGACCCCATTTGGAGTCACGGGGTCATGAAATCTACAATTTAGAATCCCCATTGGCCAAGGAATCTGCACACAACTTTTCAGCTCTCTAGACCTTTTGGAACTTTAGAAGAAGATATGATAATAGGTTTTTAAAGATGTGACCCCTGTGACCCCATTTGGGGTCACGGGGTCACAAAATCTACAATTTAGAATCCCCATGGGCCAAGGAGTCTGCACACAACTTTTCAGCTCTCTAGACCTTTTGGAACTGGAGAAGAAGATGAAAATAGGTTTTTAAGGATGTGACCCCATTGACCCCATTTGGGGTCACAGGGTCACGAAATCTACAATTTAGAATCCCCATTGGCCAAGGAGTATGCACACAACTTTTCAACTCTGTAGACCTTTTGGAACTGGAGAAGAAGATGAAAATAGGTTTTTAAGGATGTGACCCCTGTGACCCCATTTGGGGTCACGGGGTCACGAAATCTACAATTTAGAATCCCAATGGGCCAAGGAGTCTGCACACAACTTTTCAGCTCTCTAGAACTTTTGGAACTGGAGAAGAAGATGAAAATAGGTTTCTAAGGATGTGACCCCTGTGACCCCATTTGGGGTCACGGGGTCACAAAATCTACAATTTAGAATCCCCATGGGCCAAGGAGTCTGCACACAACTTTTCAGCTCTCTAGACCTTTTGGAACTGGAGAAGAAGATGAAAATAGGTTTTTAAGGATGTGACCCCATTGACCCCATTTGGGGTCACAGGGTCACGAAATCTACAATATAGAATCCCCATTGGCCAAGGAGTATGCACACAACTTTTCAACTCTCTAGACCTTTTGGAACTGGAGAAGAAGATGAAAATAGGTTTTTAAGGATGTGACCCCTGTGACCCCATTTAGGGTCACGGGGTCACGAAATCTACAATTTAGAATCCCAATGGGCCAAGGAGTTTGCACACAACTTTTCAGCTCTCTAGAACTTTTGGAACTGGAGAAGAAGATGAAAATAGGTTTCTAAGGATGTGACCCCTGTGACCCCATTTGGGGTCATGGGGTCACGAGATCTACAATTTAGAATCCCCATGGGCCAAGGAGTCTGCACACAATTTTTCAGCTCTCGAGACCTTTTGGAACTGGAGAAGAAGATGAAAATAGGTTTTTAAGGATGTGACCCCTGAGACCCCATTTGGGGTCACGGGGTCACGAAATCTACAATTTAGAATCCCCATTGGCCAAGGAGAATGCACACAATTTTTCAGCTCTCTAGAACTTTTGGAACTGGAGAAGAAGATGAAAATAGGTTTCTAAGGATGTGACCCCTGTGACCCCATTTGGGGTCATGGGGTCACGAAATCTACAATTTAGAATCCTCATGGGCCAAGGAGTCTGCACACAACTTTTCAGCTCTCTAGACCTCTTGGAACTTGAGAAGAAGATGTTAATAGGTTTTTAAAGATGTGACCCCTGTGACCCCATTTGGGGTCACGGGGTCACGAAATCTACAATTTAGAATCCCCATGGGCCAAGGAGTCTGCACACAACTTTTCAGCTCTCTAGACCTTTTGGAACTGGAGAAGAAGATGAAAATAGGTTTTTAAGGATGTGACCCCTGTGACCCCATTTGGGGTCATGGGGTCACGAAATCTACAATTTAGAATCCCCATTGGCCAAGGAGTCTGCACACAACTTTTCAGCTCTCTAGACCTTTTGGAACTGGAGAAGAAGATGAAAATAGGTTTTTAAGGATGTGACCCCTGTGACCCCATTTGGGGTCATGGGGTCACGAAATCTACAATTTAGAATCCCCATTGGCCAAGGAGTCTGCACATAAAACTTCAGCACTGTGGAGTCATTGGTTCTTGAGAAGAAGTCGAAAAAGTGAAAAGTTTACGGATGGACGGACGGATGGACGGACGGACGGACGCAGGACACCATGCCATGCCATAAGCCCATCGGGCCTTTCAGGCCTGATGAGCTAATAATATATTGGCTCTATTATCTATAACCTTTAGATAAATATGAATAGATGACTCGGGATGAACCAGTGAAGAGTTATCTCCCCTTACAAACAGTTCATCACATGTGCAGTCGAAATTTCACTAAAATCACTTGCTAATTAAACAATTACATATATAACGTATACATGTACATTCAATGAAAACACTATGTGGATCTAAGTTTATTTAAAATGGTTTTTTGTGTTAGCAAGACACCTCAGCAATTGGATTCATTCGCCGTGATTCCTTTTTTGATCGCACGATGAACTCTCAGATCGCAAATAGAAAAGTATAAAAATATGATGATATGTCGATCTAAATTTATTTAGATTGAACCAATATTCTCCTACAGTTAAACCAATGTTTATACACAGACACATCTACAAATCGATAGCGACCTAGACACACAGTCAAACCCATACTCAACCAGAAATAAAGTCAAACCAATATTCACCAACAGACACAGTCAAACCCATACTCAACAAGATAATACAGTCAAAGCCATATATACTGCCCCTGAAACACACATAAAAACCCATACCCACCCAGGAACACAGTCATACCCATACTCACCCTCCCCGAAACACAGTCAAACCTATACTCACCCAGAAACACAGTCAAACCTATGATCATCCGGAAACACAGTCAAACCTACAATCATCCGGAAACACAGTCAAACCATACTCCCCCAGAAACACAGTCAAACCAAAACTAACCCAGAAACACAGTCAAACTCATAATCACCCAGAAACACAGTCGAACCCATAAACACCAAGCAACACAGTTAAACCTATAATCACCCAGACACAGTCAAATCAATAATCACCAAGAAACACAGTCGAACCCATAATCACCCAGAAACACAGTCAAACCTATACCCACCCAGAAACACAGTCAAACCTATAATCACCAAGAAACACAGTCAAACCCATACTCACCCAGAAACACAGTCAAACCCATCCCACCCAGAAACACAGTCAAACCCATACTCACCCAGAAATAAAGTCAAACCCATAATAATCCAGAAATAAAGTCAAACCAATATTCACCAACAAACACAGTCAAACCCATATATACTGCCCGAATAAAACACTCAAACCCATACCCACCCAGGAACACAGTCAAACCCACACTCACCCAGAAACATAGGCAAACCTATACCCACCCAGAAACACAGTCAAACCTATAATCACCAAGAACACAGTCAAACCCATACTCACCAAGAAACACAGTCAAACCCATACTCACCCAGAAACACAGTCAAACCCATACTCACCTAAAAACGAAGTAAAACCTATACTAATCCCGAAACACAGTCAAACCTATAATCACCTAGAAACACAGTCAAACCTATAATCACCAAGAAACACAGTCAAACCCATACTCACCCAGAAACACAGTCAAACCTATACCCACCCAGAAACACAGTCAAACCTATAATCACCAAGAAACACAGTCAAACCCATACTCACCAAGAAACACAGTCAAACCCATACTCACCCAGAAACACAGTCAAACCCATACTCACCTAAAAACGAAGTAAAACCTATACTAATCGCGAAACACAGTCAAACCTATACTCACCTAGAACACAGTCAAAGCCATACTAATCCAGAAACATAGACAAACTCATACCCACCCAGAAGCACAGTCAAACCCATACCCACCCAGAAACACAGTCAAACCTATACCCACCCAGAAACACAGTCAAACCTATAATCACCAAGAAACACAGTCAAACCCATACTCACCCAGAAACACAGTCAAACCCACACTCACCCAGAAACACAGTCAAACCCATACTCACCCAGAAACACAGTCACACCAATAGTCACCCTGAAACACAGTCAAACCCATCCCACCCAGAAACACAGTCAAACCCATACTCACCCAGAAATAAAGTCAAACCAATATTCACCAACAGACACAGTCAAACCCATACCTAACAAGAAACACAGTCAAAGCCATATATACTGCCCCAGAAACACACTCAAACCCATACCCATCCAGGAACACAGTCAAACCTATACTCACCCAGAAACACAGTCAAACCAATAATCATCCGGAAACACAGTCAAACCTATAATCATCCGGAAACACAGTTAAACCATACTCCCCCAGAAACAAAGTCAAACCAATACTAACCCAGAAACACAGCCAAACTCATAATCACCCAGAAACACAGTCGAACCCATAATCACCAAGAAACACAGTCAAACCTACAATCACCCAGACACAGTCAAATCAATAATCACCAAGAGACACAGTCAAACCCATACTCACCCAGAAACACAGTCAAACCTATACCCACCCAGTAACACAGTCAAACCTATAATCACCAAGAAACACAGTCAAACCAATACTAACCCAGAAACACAGTCAAACTCATAATCACCCTGAAACACAGTAGAAACCATAATCACCGAGAAACACAGTCAAACCTATACTCATCCAGAAACACAGTCAAACCTATACCCACCCAGAAACACAGTCAAACCTATAATCAACAAGAAACCAAAGTCAAACCCATACTCACCCAAAAACACAGTCAAACCTATACTCACCCAGAAACACAGTCAAACCTATACCCACCCAGAAACACAGTCAAACCTATAATCACCAAGAAACACAGTCAAACCCATACTCACCAAGAAACACAGTCAAACCCATACTCACCCAGAAACACAGTCAAACCTATACCCAACCAGTAACACAGTCAAACCTATACCCACCAGTAACACAGTCAAACCTATAATCGCCAAGAAACAGTCAAACCAATACTTACCAAGAAACACAGTCAAACCTATACTCACCCAGAAACACAGTCAAACCTAAACCCACCCAGAAACACAGTCAAACCTATAATCACCAAGAAACACAGTCAAACCTATAATCACCAAGAAACACAGTCAAACCAATACTAACCCAGAAACACAGTCAAACTCATAATCACCAAGAAACACAGTCAAACCTATACTCATCCAGAAACACAGTCAAACCTATACCCACCAAGAAACACAGTCTTACCTATAATCACCAAGAAACACAGTCAAACCAATACCCATCAGTAACACGGTCAAACCTATAATCACCAAGAAACACAGTCAAACCTATACCCACCCAGAAACACAGTCAAACCTATAATCACCAAGAAACACAGTAAAACCCATACTCACCAAGAAACACAGTCAAACCCATACTCACCCAGAAACACAGTCAAACCTATACTCACCCAGAAACACAGTCAAACCTATAATCACCAAGAAACACAGTCAAACCTATACCCACCCAGAAACACAGTCAAACCTATACCCATCAGTAACACGGTCAAACCTATAATCACCAAGAAACACAGTCAAACCAATACTAACCCAGAAACACAGTCAAACCTATACCCATCAGTAACACAGTCAAACCTATAATCACCAAGAAACACAGTCAAACCAATGCTAACCCAGAAACACAGTCAAACTCATAATCACCCTGAAACACAGTCGAACGCATGATCACCAAGAAACACAGTCAAACCTATAATCACCAAGAAACACAGTGAAACCCATACTCACCCAGAAACACAGTCAAACCCATCCCACCCAGAAACACAGTCAAACCCATACTCATCCAGAAATAAAGTCAAACCCATAATAATCCAGAAATAAAGTCAAACCAATATTCACCAACAAACACAGTCAAACCCATATATACTGCCCGAATAAAACACTCAAACCCATACCCACCCAGGAACACAGTCAAACCCAAACTCACCCAGAAACATAGGCAAACCTATACCCACCCAGAAACACAGTCAAACCTATAATCACCAAGAAACACAGTCAAACCCATACTCACCAAGAAACACAGTCAAACCCATACTCACCCAGAAACACAGTCAAACCCATACTCACCTAAAAACGAAGCAAAACCTATACTAATCCCGAAACACAGTCAAACCTATAATCACCTAGAAACACAGTCAAACCTATAATCACCAAGAAACACAGTCAAACCCATACTCACCCAGAAACACAGTCAAACCTATACCCACCCAGAAACACAGTCAAACCTATAATCACCAAGAAACACAGTCAAACCCATACTCACCAAGAAACACAGTCAAACCCATACTCACCTAAAAACGAAGTAAAACCTATACTAATCGCGAAACACAGTCAAACCTATACTCACCTAGAACACAGTCAAAGCCATACTAATCCAGAAACATAGACAAACTCATACCCACCCAGAAGCACAGTCAAACCCATACCCACCCAGAAACACAGTCAAACCTATACCCACCCAGAAACACAGTCAAACCTATAATCACCAAGAAACACAGTCAAACCCATACTCACCCAGAAACACAGTCAAACCCACACTCACCCAGAAACACAGTCAAACCCATACTCACCCAGAAACACAGTCACACCAATAGTCACCCTGAAACA
This sequence comes from Gibbula magus, assembly GCA_936450465.1. NCBI lineage: Eukaryota > Metazoa > Mollusca > Gastropoda > Trochida > Trochidae > Gibbula > Gibbula magus. The sequence goes on along the minus strand of OW388291.1, from coordinate 85,930,222 downwards.
CAGTCAAACCCATCCCACCCAGAAACACAGTCAAACCCATACTCACCCAGAAATAAAGTCAAACCAATATTCACCAACAGAAACAGTCAAACCCATACCTAACAAGAAACACAGTCAAAGCCATATATACTGCCCCAGAAACACACTCAAACCCATACCCATCCAGGAACACAGTCAAACCTATACTCACCCAGAAACACAGTCAAACCTATAATCATCCGGAAACACAGTCAAACCTATAATCATCCGGAAACACAGTTAAACCATACTCCCCCAGAAACAAAGTCAAACCAATACTAACCCAGAAACACAGCCAAACTCATAATCACCCAGAAACACAGTCGAACCCATAATCACCAAGAAACACAGTCAAACCTACAATCACCCAGACACAGTCAAATCAATAATCACCAAGAGACACAGTCAAACCCATACTCACCCAGAAACACAGTCAAACCTATACCCACCCAGTAACACAGTCAAACCTATAATCACCAAGAAACACAGTCAAACCAATACTAACCCAGAAACACAGTCAAACTCATAATCACCCTGAAACACAGTAGAAACCATCATCACCGAGAAACACAGTCAAACCCATACCCACCCAGAAACAAAGTCAAACCTATACCCACCCAGAAACACAGTCAAACCTATAATCACCAAGAAACACAGTCAAACCCATACTCACCCAGAAACACAGTCAAACCCACACTCACCCAGAAACACAGTCAAACCCATACTCACCTAAAAACGAAGTAAAACCTATACTAATCGCGAAACACAGTCAAACCTATACTCACCTAGAACACAGTCAAAGCCATACTAATCCAGAAACATAGACAAACTCATACCCACCCAGAAGCACAGTCAAACCCATACCCACCCAGAAACACAGTCAAACCTATACCCACCCAGAAACACAGTCAAACCTATAATCACCAAGAAACACAGTCAAACCCATACTCACCCAGAAACACAGTCAAACCCACACTCACCCAGAAACACAGTCAAACCCATACTCACCCAGAAACACAGTCACACCAATAGTCACCCTGAAACACAGTCAAACCCATCCCACCCAGAAACACAGTCAAACCCATACTCACCCAGAAATAAAGTCAAACCAATATTCACCAACAGACACAGTCAAACCCATACCTAACAAGAAACACAGTCAAAGCCATATATACTGCCCCAGAAACACACTCAAACCCATACCCATCCAGGAACACAGTCAAACCTATACTCACCCAGAAACACAGTCAAACCAATAATCATCCGGAAACACAGTCAAACCTATAATCATCCGGAAACACAGTTAAACCATACTCCCCCAGAAACAAAGTCAAACCAATACTAACCCAGAAACACAGCCAAACTCATAATCACCCAGAAACACAGTCGAACCCATAATCACCAAGAAACACAGTCAAACCTACAATCACCCAGACACAGTCAAATCAATAATCACCAAGAGACACAGTCAAACCCATACTCACCCAGAAACACAGTCAAACCTATACCCACCCAGTAACACAGTCAAACCTATAATCACCAAGAAACACAGTCAAACCAATACTAACCCAGAAACACAGTCAAACTCATAATCACCCTGAAACACAGTAGAAACCATAATCACCGAGAAACACAGTCAAACCTATACTCATCCAGAAACACAGTCAAACCTATACCCACCCAGAAACACAGTCAAACCTATAATCAACAAGAAACCAAAGTCAAACCCATACTCACCCAAAAACACAGTCAAACCTATACTCACCCAGAAACACAGTCAAACCTATACCCACCCAGAAACACAGTCAAACCTATAATCACCAAGAAACACAGTCAAACCCATACTCACCAAGAAACACAGTCAAACCCATACTCACCCAGAAACACAGTCAAACCTATACCCAACCAGTAACACAGTCAAACCTATACCCACCAGTAACACAGTCAAACCTATAATCGCCAAGAAACAGTCAAACCAATACTTACCAAGAAACACAGTCAAACCTATACTCACCCAGAAACACAGTCAAACCTAAACCCACCCAGAAACACAGTCAAACCTATAATCACCAAGAAACACAGTCAAACCTATAATCACCAAGAAACACAGTCAAACCAATACTAACCCAGAAACACAGTCAAACTCATAATCACCAAGAAACACAGTCAAACCTATACTCATCCAGAAACACAGTCAAACCTATACCCACCAAGAAACACAGTCTTACCTATAATCACCAAGAAACACAGTCAAACCAATACCCATCAGTAACACGGTCAAACCTATAATCACCAAGAAACACAGTCAAACCTATACCCACCCAGAAACACAGTCAAACCTATAATCACCAAGAAACACAGTAAAACCCATACTCACCAAGAAACACAGTCAAACCCATACTCACCCAGAAACACAGTCAAACCTATACTCACCCAGAAACACAGTCAAACCTATAATCACCAAGAAACACAGTCAAACCTATACCCACCCAGAAACACAGTCAAACCTATACCCATCAGTAACACGGTCAAACCTATAATCACCAAGAAACACAGTCAAACCAATACTAACCCAGAAACACAGTCAAACCTATACCCATCAGTATAACAGTCAAACCTATAATCACCAAGAAACACAGTCAAACCAATGCTAACCCAGAAACACAGTCAAACTCATAATCACCCTGAAACACAGTCGAACGCATGATCACCAAGAAACACAGTCAAACCTATACTCATCAAGAAACACAGTCAAACCTATACCCAACCAGAAACACAGTCAAACCTATAATCACCAAGAAACACTGTCAAACCCATACTCACCCAGAAACACAGTCAAACCTATACTCACCCAGAAACACAGTCAAACCTATACCCACCCAGGAACACAGTCAAACCTATAATCACCAAGAGACACAGTCAAACCCATACTCACCCAGAAACACAGTCAAACCTAAACCCAACCAGTAACACAGTCAAACTTATACCCACCAGAAACACAGTCAAACCTATAATCACCAAGAAACACAGTCAAACCTATACTCAGCCAGAAACACAGTCAAACCTATACCCACCCAGAAACACAGTCAAACCTATAATCACCAAGAAACACAGTCAAACCCATACTCACCCAGAAACACAGTCAAACCCATACTAATCCAGAAACACAGACAAACCAATAGTCACCTAAAAACGAAGTCAAACCCATACTAATCCAGAAACACAGACAAACTCATACCCACCCAGAAGCACAGTCAAACCCATACCCACCCAGAAACACAGTCAAATCCATACCCACCCAGAAACACAGTCAAACCCACACTCACCCAGAAACACAGCCAAACCCATACTCACCCAGAAACACAGTCACACCCATACTCACCCTGAAACACAGTCAAACCCATCCTACCCAGAAACACAGTCAAACCCATACTCACCCAGAAACAAACGTAGAAGCGAGCAAAGCTCACATACCCCCGCTTCCCGCTTAGGTCAAAGAAGTTTCAAATAAGCAAATTATAAATCTGTGGCTATTGATTAACATATCAATACAGTTTGATGAAGCGGATCACATAGCTTCAGATGTTTCTACATAACATTGGAAGATGTAAGCTATATAATTAAGGTCCAGTTGTCAAAAGGCACATCTAGGGATCATGGTTGACATGTGTTTCAAGTTTGGTGGTGCTTTCAAATGTAGTACAGGAGATATGCTTAGGACAAACTGACTTCTACAAAGTCACTGTTGAAGTCATGTTTCCATAGCAACCATCCAAAAATAGCATTTGCATATTGGTCTTATCCTCAAAAGACACATCTAGGGATCATGGTTAACCTCTGTATCAAGTTAAGTGAAGCTGACATGCATAGTATGGGAGATATGGTCCGGACAACAAGAATTCTCTATAGAGTCCCTGTTTATGTCACGTTTTAATGGAAACCGCAAAAAATAAAATTCAGATATAGGTCTAACCCTCAAAAGGCACAATTAGAGATCCTGTTTGACATGTGTATCAAGTTTGATGAAGCTAGCATGCATAGTTTTGGAGATCTGCTCCGCACAAAATGACTTCCTCAAAAAGTCGCTTTTTAGTCACGTTTCCATGGAAACCGCAAAAATTGAAATTCAGAAATAGTTCTAACCCTCAAAAGGCACAACTAGGGATCATGGTTGACATGTGAATGAAGTTTGATGAAGGTAGCATGCATAGTTTTGGAGATCTGCTCCGAACAAAATGACTTCCTCAAAGAGTAATTTTTTAGTCATAACCATACTCACCCCGAAACACAGTCAAACCTATACTCACCCAGGAACACAGTCAAACCCATAATCACCCAGAAACACAGTCAAACCTATAATCACCCAGAAACACAGTCAAACCCATAATCACCCAGAAACAAAGTCAAACCTATGATCAACCAGAAACACAGTCAAACCCACACTAATCCAGAAACACAGTCAATCACATACTAATCCCGAAACACAAACAAACCAATACCCACCTAGAAACACAGACAAGCCCAAACTAATCCCTAAACACAGTCAAACCCATACTCACCTAGAAACACAGTCAAACCAATACTAATCCCGAAACACAGTCAAACCTATATTCACCTAGAAACACAGTCAAACCCATACGTATCCCGAAACACAGACAAATTCATAACCACCCAGAAGCACAGTCAAACCCATACCCACCCAGAAACACAGTCAAACCCATACCCACCCAGAAACACAGTCATACCCACACTCACCCAAAAACACAGTCAAACCCACACTCACCCAGAAACACAGTCAAACCCACACTCACCCAGAAACACAGTCACACCCATACTCACCCAGAAACACAGTCACACCCATACACACCCAGAAACGCAGTCAAACCATACTCACTCAGAAACACAGTCACACCCGTACCCACCCAGAAACACAGTCATACCCACACTCACCCAGAAACACAGTCAAACCCACACTCACCCAGAAACACAGTCACACCCACACTCACCCAGAAACACTGTCAAACCAATACCCACCCAGAAACACTGTCAAACCATACTCACTCAGAAACACAATCAACCCTATACTCACCCAGAAACACAGTCACACCCATACACACCCAGAAACGCAGTCAAACCATACTCACCCAGAAACACACTCAAACCCATACCCATCCCGAAACACAGTCACACCCATACTCACCCAAAAACACAGTCACACCCGTACGCATCCAGAAACACAGTGAAAGCAATACCCACCCAGAAACAGAGTCAAACCTTTACTCACCCAGAAACACAGTCAAACCCATACCCACCCAGAAACACAGTCAAACCCACCCCACCCAGAAACACAGTCAAACCCATACTCACCCAGAAATAAAGTCAAACCCATACTCATCAAGAAATAAAGTCAAACCCATACTCACCCCGAAACACAGTCAAACCTATAGCAACCCAGAAACACAGTCAAACCCATACTCACCCAGAAACACAGTCAAACCTATACCCACCCAGAAACACAGTCAAACCTATAATCACCAAGAAACACAGTCAAACCCATACTCACCCAGAAACACAGTCAAACCCATACTAATCCAGAAACACAGACAAACCAATAGTCACCTAAAAACGAAGTCAAACCCATACTAATCCAGAAACACAGACAAACTCATACCCACCCAGAAGCACAGTCAAACCCATACCCACCCAGAAACACAGTCAAATCCATACCCACCCAGAAACACAGTCAAACCCACACTCACCCAGAAACACAGCCAAACCCATACTCACCCAGAAACACAGTCACACCCATACTCACCCTGAAACACAGTCAAACCCATCCTACCCAGAAACACAGTCAAACCCATACTCACCCAGAAACAAACGTAGAAGCGAGCAAAGCTCACATACCCCCGCTTCCCGCTTAGGTCAAAGAAGTTTCAAATAAGCAAATTATAAATCTGTGGCTATTGATTAACATATCAATACAGTTTGATGAAGCGGATCACATAGCTTCAGATGTTTCTACATAACATTGGAAGATGTAAGCTATATAATTAAGGTCCAGTTGTCAAAAGGCACATCTAGGGATCATGGTTGATATGTGTTTCAAGTTTGGTGGTGCTTTCAAATGTAGTACAGGAGATATGCTTAGGACAAACTGACTTCTACAAAGTCACTGTTGAAGTCATGTTTCCATAGCAACCATCCAAAAATAGCATTTGCATATTGGTCTTATCCTCAAAAGACACATCTAGGGATCATGGTTAACCTCTGTATCAAGTTAAGTGAAGCTGACATGCATAGTATGGGAGATATGGTCCGGACAACAAGAATTCTCTATAGAGTCCCTGTTTATGTCACGTTTTAATGGAAACCGCAAAAAATAAAATTCAGATATAGGTCTAACCCTCAAAAGGCACAATTAGAGATCCTGTTTGACATGTGTATCAAGTTTGATGAAGCTAGCATGCATAGTTTTGGAGATCTGCTCCGCACAAAATGACTTCCTCAAAAAGTCGCTTTTTAGTCACGTTTCCATGGAAACCGCAAAAATTGAAATTCAGAAATAGTTCTAACCCTCAAAAGGCACAACTAGGGATCATGGTTGACATGTGAATGAAGTTTGATGAAGGTAGCATGCATAGTTTTGGAGATCTGCTCCGAACAAAATGACTTCCTCAAAGAGTAATTTTTTAGTCACGTGTCCATGGAAACCGAAAAAAATGAAATTCAGAAATAGTTCTTACCCTCAAAAGGCACAACTAGGGATCATGGTTGACATGTGTATGAAGTTTGGTGATACTAGCATGTATAGTTTGGGAGATCTGCTCCGCACAAAGTTTTGGGACGGACGGACGGACGGACGGACGGACGGACGGACGGACGGACGGACGGACGGAAAGAATGAACGCTATAATAAAGTCAAACCCATACTCACCCAGAAATAAAGTCAAACCAATATTCACCAACAGACACAGTCAAACCCATACTCAACAAGAAAATACAGTCAAAGCCATATATACTGCCCCAGAAACGCACTCAAACCCATACCCACCCAGGAACACAGTCATACCCATACTCACCCCGAAACACAGTCAAACCTATACTCACCCAGAAACACAGTCAAACTCATAATCACCCAGAAACACAGTCGAACCTATAATCACCAAGGAACACAGTCAAACCTATAATCACCCAGACACAGTCAAATCAATAACCACCAAGAAACACAGTCAAACCAATACTCACCCAGAAACACAGTCAAACCTATACCCACCCAAAAACACAGTCAAACCTATAATCACCAAGAAACACAGTCAAACCCATAATCACCCAGAAACACAGTCAAACCTATACCCACCAGTAACACAGTCAAACCTATAATCACCAAGAAACACAGTCAAACCATACTTACCCAGAAACACAGTCAAACTCATAATCACCCAGAAACACAGTCGAACAAATAATCACCAAGAAACACAGTCAAACCCATACTCATCCAGAAACACAGTCAAACCTATACCCACCCAGAAACACAATCAAACCTATAATCACCAAGAAACACAGTCAAACCCATACTCACCCAGGAACACAGTCAAACCCATACTAATCCAGAAACACAGTCAAACCCATACTAATCCAGAAACACAGTCAAAGCCATACTAATCCAGAAACACAGACAAACTCATACCCACCCAGAAGCACAGTCAAACCCATACCCACCCAGAAACACAGTGAAATCCATACCCACCCAGAAACACAGTCAAACCCACACTCACCCAGAAACACAGTCAAACCCATAATCACCCAGAAACACAGTCAAACCTATAATCACCCAGGAACACAGTCAAACCCATAATCACCCAGAAACAAAGTCAAACCCATACTCACCCAGAAACACACTCAAACCCATACCCATCCCGAAACACAGTCACACCCATACTCACCCAGAAACACAGTCACACCCATACTCGCCCAGAAACACAGTCACACCCGTACGCACCCAGAAACACTGTCAAACCTATACCCACCCAGAAACACAGTGAAAGCAATACCCACCCAGAAACAGAGTCAAACCTTTACTCACCCAGAAACACAGTCAAACCTATACCCACCCAGAAACACAGTCAAACCCATACTCACCCAGAAACACACTCAAACCCATACCCATCCAGAAACACAGTCAAACCCATTCCCACCCAGAAACACAGTCAAACCCCTTTTACACACAGACACAACAAAATCCACGACACACAGAAACCATTAGATCGATCAATCAGAATAATCTCAAACACATGTTTGCCCATAGGCACACTCATTTTAAACAAAGTCCACTATCCCTACTCACTACTAACTAAAAACACACTGAAGCATTTGATACACAATTCGAGACGCACATACATACATAAAGGTTAAACAATCCCGTATTTCTGTTGCAGGTGACAGATTGACGCTGAATGCGGCTTAAACAGGCCCTTGGCTGACTGTCACTCCAAACAAGCTCACATCGACGATATATCAAAATCAATACAACTAGCTTCATAATCAGGTTCCAGTCAGGTCCCCGTTAGATTGTTATAATCAGATATCACCTCGATGCTCGAGTCTGATACCAGAGACATCAAGAAAATTCCATATGATTAGAGAAGAAATAAGTCAATTCGCTGTATTGCAAAATATCTCGTGAATGGTTGATATTACTTTATTAAAGTAAATGTAGAAGTTTGATGCTTAATTTACTAGATTACATATATACAGAGAGTCACCAGTACTCGATAGTTCTTCTTTGTTTAAATAAGAATTATTGTATATCCAAATATACCAAGACCAAGGGTTTATATGTCAGATTTAAGATTGTAACCCTGAAATAAGCAGATATGAAACAAGAGTACAAAAGTTGTGAATGTATTATGATAAACTTCTACAGTTTTTTGATTTGTAAATGAATTAGGTTACAGGTCAAAGTCATATACACGTGTACTGTTTTGATCAGGTTTACTTGTGCTGTGAATGCTGGAACAGAATATCACATGTATTTCTTAAACATTACGCAAACTAGAAAACATGATATAAATGTATCTGCCAAGGCTGATGAAGGATTACACTTTATAAGGTCTCACATTAATGGATGTTCATACTTTGCCGTAATTTATTTCAACTTAGTTTTGATCTCGGATCTCTCTTGCTCTTCGAATGTCTGTGGCGTACGATTAACATCAAATGTGATTAACACTCAAACATTATAATTTTCGAAACAATCGCAAACCTTTAACGCTAATTAACTTAACGTGATTTAGGAGAGCGCTTGAAATTTGCTTGAACCGGTTGGCCGGTAGACAGAACAATGGTCGATTTATGCCCACGTTCAATGCCGGAATTCACATGAATTGAAAACGAACTGATTAAGCTATCTTAATCTAGCGCATATTTAGAAAATAAATGATAACATCTCTATTACTTGTTAATGTTAGGATAGAATAAATGCATTTGTATTTATTATACAAACTTTTAGTTATTACAATTAACATGTATTGTAAGGGGCCAAAAACAAAAAGAATTTGTTTCTGGTTTCCGCCCGCATCAGTTTCAAACCCATGCCTCAGGTCTTTTGTTCTAGGTTTTAACAAAAGAAAGGGACAGATAACTCTAATTCTTTAGCCTCAGAAAACATTGGATATTGAAAATGGAGTGATGGGGTGAGATTATTGACCATTTGGAATAGTAACACATATTTAAGAGGGTTTGTGATTTATTTATATAAATAATTCCCAAAATTTGTTTTTAACTGGTGAAAAAATTGTATAAAATAAAATTGATATCTCTTCATTCGAAGTTTTAAAAATCGCGTTATCGCATCATTTTTGTCAGCCTGTAAAGACCCGAAACATTTGTTTCTTTTTTGGGCCTAATATACCAAAAGTATACATGGTTTTAGTATAACGAGAAGTACTGACTATTGCCGAACAAATTACCATTGTAATGAGAATCAGAAAAGTGAGAATTTATAATTCATATAATAATCAACCGAGATTGACGCGCGTCAATCAGTCGAACGAAATTTTTGGAAACTTATTTACAACAGATAAAAAGACAAATTTGTTAAACAGGAGATGTTACTTCTGTGCATGTAAATTTGACGTGTAGTTTCGGTTTCTGTACGTTTATAATGATTAATAGATTTTAACTGGAAACTAGTAACTATGATATATTTGGCGCATGGGAATGGATATGTAATTTTAATAAATTATTTGAACTAAAATCAACACATATGTTATTTTGGCACGAAGTTAAGGCAAATAGATATTATGAAACACAATGCACAGATGGATGAACCTTTATTACACTCGCGAACAGGAAAACTTGTAATATTTGAAATCGCGCGCCTTTTTGTAGATTGTCAATGAAAACAAGATGGCGTAGTCGAGGTATGTTATGTTACTCGTATATATAATTGTGTTACAGTCACTTGTCGTTATTTAAAGAATCTCATTTATGTCCTTTGTATCCTATGTGTAGTTACATGTTTGTCTGCCACTGTCATTCGCTATGTTTACATGCACGTCACAACATTTAATAGGGTTGAGTTTACTCCGATCTAACAATTTTAACACATTACGTCGTTATGAACTCATTATTCAAGGACAGCTATGCCATGAACTATAATTAAGATTTTACTTAGGAACAACGTTTTCAAAAAGATTTCAGAATATTGCAAAATGAAATTATGAGAAATAAGATACATGTTTATGCTAGGGTCCTGATTAATGTGGTTGTATTTTTGGTTTATGTTAATTCGATTGTTTGACTCCCATTTTCCAACTATGAATATCGACAGCTAACCTGCTAAATCAAGATCTCTACTAAATTATTTCATTAATTTTCCATACTAAGCGGAATATGAATATGTATCAAACCGTATAAAAACAGTAATTATGCAAGAGCTCTTACCATACCCAGGCCTTCAGGACAGGTCTGCTCTTGAGGACATACACAACATAGTTCTTATATGATATATTCAACATGCCCAATAAATAGTCATACGTCTGTTGAAAATATTGTCACATTGTCATTAGTATATCCCACGCTTTTCATTCAGCTATAGGTGTGTTAAAATAGAACACCATGGGAAACTCCCTATGTCTAAATATAGGTATGGTTTTCCCACTTCCTCAATACAAGTTTACTGCCAACGCACTCTTAAGGTCTGTTTCACAATTTACCACTCACACTGTGCGTCTCTCTATCTATTCCTGGACCATACAATTAAAGTAGTCCCTATACTGTCTGAAATACTGAGATGCTTTTTCGACCTCAAATCAAAATAATGATCATTAATAGATAGATTACAGACGTCGACTAGTCAAATAATCTACTTAGTCTATATAGTTTTGGAAGTTACTGTAATACCATCGGAAACGTATATTTATAGGTACAATTACGACATATAAGGCAGGGTTGTGACACATATTTTGAAACAAATAATGGCTTCTCTGATTACATTATTCTGACCTTGTCTTGCCCGATAATCACAAGTCACGAGGGGTCAATCCTTTGAAACTGTACCCGTGTTGGTTTTCACTTCGAATGAAATAAAAGTCGGAATCGTAACGAGATGACGCCAGTTTTTCACGTAAACTCCAAGGCGAGATTAGTGCATGGAAGAGAGTGCTGATTGGATCTATAGACAAGCCACTGAGATTGATGTGATTGGCTGTTATATTTTAGAGCTAATCGAGCTTTTTGAGCACAGCTAAAACGAAAGAAACAAAGTAGCCTGGTTTCCATCCCAACATGTTATTTATTCGTCGGTCTATCATAAAAAATGTCGTTTAGAATCTAAAAGTGGAGTGGCTTTAAATATATATTACTTTTTTGTTATTCCATTTCCAATTCATACAATCATTTCATATAACAAACAAAGGCGTTGATTATACAATCATTTTCATGGGCGGATACAGGATTTTTCTTTGGGGGGATGCACTTTACAGAAGAAGATGTAAAACTTCGTGATGACCGCGCAGCGCTCGAGTTCTCTAGGGGGCATGCCACAGGCTTTTGACCAACATACTCGTGAAGAGAAGATAACTGATAAATACTTGTAATAAAAACATTTTTAAGTTTTCCTCCATTACAAAACACAATTATGTTAGATTTTTCAATATTTACAGCTAAGCCCCATTTATTGCAGAATACTTCTACAACAATTCTTGTCATTCAAGAGATTGCTAGAGTTTTGATAACAGTTATTTAGAAGCATTCAGAGTTATCCCTAAAATTGCAAAGTCCCCACTGTGCCAGTCAAAATATAGATCATTGGCTAAGATGATGTTACTACCTGTCATTGAACCTATCCATATAGCTTTTGTTATACCCCGACCTAAAAAGGTCGGGGGTATATATAATAATACCAATGATTCCGTCCGTCCGTCCGTCCGTCCGTCCGTCCGAAGACAATTTGTGTCCGATCAATTACAGAAAAACTATTCATCCCATCCTTTTCAAAGTTGGTACATATCTTCTTTACCAATAGGAGAGGTGCAGTTCGAAATTTAAACGGAATTGGTGAATTTTGGCGAATTGTTTTATTTTTTTAACTTAGTCATATTCTGAGCATTTTTCGTCCGATCGATTGCAGAAAAAACCATTCATCTCATTCTTTTCAAATTTGGCACATGTCTTCTTCACCACTAGGAGAGGTGCATTGCAAAATGTAACACGATTTGGTGAATGTTTGAATTTTTGGCGATTTTATTTTTTTTTACCTCGTCATATTCGGAGCTAGAATGAATGAAGCTACTTCTGTGTTGTGATTTGTTGACTTTATCATTTTCTTTTTCATGTAACTTTCATCAAAAGCTATTTTTTGTTCTTGTTCATTTTACTATTTTATATTTCCACTGGTTGTATTTTGGAAAAAGTTATATTTTCTTTCCTTTCAGCCATAAACTGCTGTATTTCCCTCACTGTGCCTACAAGGATGTGCTTCCACGTACCTGTTGTTTCAAGTCACTCGAGTGAATCATTATGATGGATTAATTTCAAAAATAAAGTTGAAATCAGTGGAAATGGCAGTAGTATATTATGTTACTCATACCTTTTCAAGTTACTATTATTCCTACTTTTACTTAAACCACCCTTTTTACATGAAGAGACTTGTCCTACACTTTTCACAAACAGTTTAACCTTAGCAATTACATTTCATAGCTTATCAATTCTTAGGTGTGCAGACACCTCTCGTTAAGTAAAATAAAAATGTCAAACTTTAACAGTCGGGGGTATTAGTGAGCCACGCTCACTTTTTTGCTTGTTTTGTTCATGTTCATGTTTAGACCTGACATTTGATAGAAGATATTGAGTGTTTCATTTGCTGCTTTGAGGCTTTTTTCGGACCCATCTAGATACAACTGTGCATCATCAGCATATTGACCCAGTTTTTGTTCTATGTCATTAAGCATTATTCCCTTTATATCAGCATTTGATCTAATCATAATGCCTAATATTTCCACTGCAAGGATAAATAAATAAGGAGAGACTGGATCACCCTGTCTACAGCCCATTTCCTGCTGAAAAAATGATGAAATACGGCCAGTTTGTATAACAGCTGCTGTGCTGTTACCAGTTATCATTTCAATCCATTTAATGATGTTAGGTCCAAATCCCGGCAAATGCTCTCGTTGTTTGTATTTTAAAGGGTATCAAAGGCTTTTTCAAAGTCAATAGAAGAAGGCAAGGTTTATTCAATTTTCTAGTTTCAAAGATGATATCATAAAGAAGTCTAATATTTTCACTCATACATCTCCCAGGTATGAAGCCAGTTTGGTTTTCATGGATAAGAGTATCTAATGTTAACTAAGTCTGTTTGCTATGCATGTACTTTTGTAGAGGGAATTTAGCAATGAAATAGGACGCCAATTTTTCAAAACTTTACGCTCTCTATTTGGTTTAGGGAAATAAGTAATTCAAATATTCAAGGCTTCAAATATTTAGTTCAAGGTTGAAATCGAAGCTTATCAACTTTGGCATTTTCTTGATAATCTAATTCTATTCTGTTGTATGACTGTACCTTTTTCTTACAAGTTGTCCTCCTGTAAAACCTTCTTTATAAAGATATTGCACTCTAACAAAGGTAGTCACGTTTTCGGTAGACATTTCCACAAGGTAATGTCAAGTTTGAAGCCAATTTAAAATGAACAAGAAAGCGTTTTTAGCAATTCCGGCAGTGCTTTACTCTGAAATGACTAAACCTGTTTCACTGTCGATCGCTTTGAACAAAATATAACGTCTACGCATCACAATAATATACATCTTAATCGCATTTAATCAAAATTGTATTGTTTTGGATATTTCTGTGGTTAATTTGAGAGTGAACTCTCTTCCCACAGAGGCTGCTCCCTTCAGATTAACGACCTTAACCTCTGTTCTAGATGGCCTAAATTTCTAGGTTCTTGTTAAATTCCCTAGAGAGGAAAGGGGAACATCATACTGTATCCCTGCTTCTTAACCAATGAAAACTCATCTTTCAGCGGCCATGTAAACCGAGTGACTTCAAAGATCTAGGCATTTGACTCTTCGGGGTCTTTCAAATTAACATATGTCCTTCAAATATGTCTGATGTAAATATTAAACAAAACAACAAAAAACAATTTTTGTTTTGGTTTTTGTCTCTGATATGGTCTTTTTTTTTATTTATCAGCATGTTTATGATCAATTGTTTTCACAAAATCAAATAGTATATTTCGAGGAAAACAGATTAAACGACAAAACGTTTATCTTAATACGTTTATTTTATCATTATGACGTGTCATTGGCAAATGTCACTTTCACAACGACGTCGCTGATTGTACCACTAGATTCAATTGCAACCAATCAGGGGATTTCATTTTTGCCGGCCGATTCAGGCGATGTAGAACAGAGGTTAGGACCGGAGATCTGAAGGGAGTAACCTCTGTGGGAAGAGAATGCAGGCACTCGTCAGAATTTATTCTAATGGCTAATGCATAATCTTGAACATCATTATAAATGAGACGCTCTATACAGCCTCTCTGAAATGAAATACCGTTTACGAAGTGCCTTGGCCTTTGCCTTTTCAGACCGTCTCTTCTCAGAATTCAAATTCAGAGATTAAACCCCACCCGTAGGTGACCTGCCTGCTGGTCTAATAAACTTGTTCCTTTTCTTAAAGGAAGATATCACAACGCCAATAAGCCCGCCCTGGTTAGACTTTGAATTAATGTTAGAGCTAATATAATTCCGTTACACGCCGGTGATTTTCCAAAACAGTTTGTTTATCCCTCAATTCTTTAGGAATATAAATATTCAACACCTTCTTTTCGCGGCACACGAGCATACTATTGGTAAGCTCTTCGTTGACTTTTTTTTTTATTGCTGCAAGTATCATTTTGTATAAACTATTTCACATATTAAACCTTCTCACGCTCAGATTTACAGGTTTCAATTAAATTTGCAGAAACTACCTTTCCCTTGCAACCAAACAAAATTTACTGTAAGACAATCTAAAACGACGTGCAATGAGAAGCAATAACGTTATCGATATAACTTAAAATACCTCTCTTTACTTTGTTTCATGTGGATTAGTTGTTTTGAGGATTTGTGATATATGATCTAATGCTACGTTTATTAAAGGAGTTTATTATATTTCAGATGCAGCAATGGCTTCTGTCGAGGTAAGTGTCTTACTTACAAGTATTCAATCGAAATGAATACCGAATGTGATAACAACATATCATAGAAGAGTGTAACTTGACCGAAATGTGAGTAGAAAACCGAAGGTGTAAGAACATCCAGCCTTAATCGAAAGTCACTGGAATATATATAATTCATTGTGTCGTGCTATCCTTAATCTTCAAAGATCTTCTTATCATGTCATAATGTTGATGTGTATGAAGAGACGAAATGAAGAATAACATTTCAAAACAAGATGTGTTTGTTAAACACTGATGCCCATGGAATAACCATAGTTTCGATTAAAATATAAGTGTTTTCTGGGTAAAACCATACTACTATCCATATGATGGTCAGGTACCTAAGCATTGACGGTTGACTATAGTTTATTCATTAAATGCTATGACCAAGATTACGTTTTTGGAAAAGGCTCTCTGTGCCAAGGTCAAGGTGACACGGTCAAAATGAAAGACCTCATCCGAAGGGTCTCATTATAAGCGATGAACATGTCACGTATCAACGGTTTATTACTCACTTATCAACCGTTACGGCCAGGGTTAAAGTTGTTTTAAATGCATCCCTATACCAAGGTCAAGGTCTCAAAGAAACAAATATGACCTCATCATTATTGATATCACAATTTATCATACAATGGATGGTGTTCTCGGCAGGATAAAGGCAACGGATATTTTCGGTATCCGTTGGGGTCATATACGGATAAAGATGCAAATTACAGAGGTCAAGTGACGGAACTTCTTTTGAAAATGACGTACAAGCATCAACATTTCGAACGCCTGTAATAACTGTAACAGTTGTAATAGCGAAATAGCTTCGTGTAAATATACATACTTCATTTCATATATATCTACATTGATTTGAGAAATGACAAAACAAACATAGTGCAATGCATATTACGGAAAACATTTTATTATGATCAAGCAGTGCCAAAACATGTTCTTCGCGAGTTGAAAACTACGGAGTAAACACTTTATAAATACTCACAGGTAACAAAGGCAGTTTGAGTCACATATGCATTTATCGAACGCCAATCTTTACTGTTCCATAATGTGACTTTTGTAAAGGGGGTTTAAGAATTTCGCTACCTAACATTCAGTTTAGCTCTCCGTGTGATGTGTGAGTCGCCATTTACAACCGGGGGGAAGGGAAGCAACTCTCGCCCCTTCAAGATGGACTCCCCTACACTCATGATTACGCGAAAGGACGCGAGTTCGAATTCGCTGTCCTCACCTGAAATATTTTTCATTTGAAACACGTATTTTTAAACGTGTAAAAACATTGAAAATTAAGATCATGCCAAAAATAACAATTATTTTCATTGAAAGCATAATTTAGGAGGCGTTATTTTGTGTCATTTTACTGTGAGAATAGCACGCAGTTCATTTGCATATATCAATACGCGTAGTTACAGTAAAGTTCAACTTTGAAATTAATGTTGTCATGCTGTTTTGCGCAAAATGAATGAAGAATAACATTATATGATAAAGAAGTTCTCATGTTCGTGTGTTTTGGGATGGTAAATATCAAGGCTAACAAAATACAATGTTTATTCCTAATGCAGGATATTGACCATCCCAAAACACACTCTCACGATAACCTCTATATGAATGAATAAATTAATCTCTTTATTTCCTCCAGATATCAATCCGAAGATCAATATACATTAAACAGTTACATCAGATCATTACAACAAGTCAAACATATGTACAGAACGGAATTAAGACAAAAATCTAATATATACACTTGAGTGAAAAGAGCAAGGAATAGAGGAACTTATACATCTCCATGACATTTCCTCTAAATCGTCACTTAATGGTATTTCACCTCCAGCAAATAGAGCCAACATTTCATCTGCAGTTAGTAATTCTATTTGTACATATGCACTGACATAAAAATGGTCTATAAGTTTTGAAAATAATCGCCACACTGTACTGACTATGACTGCCATATTATTCTACATTGTGAACACTATACTTTATGTTCCTTAAAATGAAAGATGCAATAATTCCTTAAATATAATTAATGGCGGTCTCCACGTTATACTGAAGCAATAACTAATATGAAAGTCCATTGAAATCGTGGAAAACTGTGGTTCGACTGTGTTCATAACAGTTTTTATCTGATAAGACATCTAGTAGGCGATTCTTTTGGCTGGGGGTGTATAGTGTTCACAATGTAGAATAATATGGCAGTCATAGTCATTACAGTGTCTTTCACACAGTTCACAATATTTTTGCGAATTTTGTCTTGAGCTGACTTGTACACAAAATGATAAATATCTCTGTATTGTATATAAATATAAATCAAATTATATAATCTATGTACACTAAATGTATTGTGGGTAAGGCGGTATGTAAGTCGGCACTGCACATCTCCTGGTAGTATTAAAACAAGTTTGAGGTAAAAAATAAATTAATTTTAAAATCATTACATATAGGTACATTAAATATACTTCAAATTTATCAAATGGATAGCTTCATAACCATGATTCGATGTTGACCTGTGATGTTATTTTATCTGCTTATAAAAATATATATTAGTTACTAAGAAAGAAAGATTTTCAAAGATTTCATTGATATTCATCATTAAAAGCACCATGAATCATGTCAAATTATATTGATCTCCCGATTAGTCAATGTTATTGACAAACAGTCAGCATACAACTAAACATTTTCTCTCTCTGTTATGTGAAGCGAATGATTATATCCGTTATGTCGCAATTGCTAACCGGATATGTATCGGAAGCGAACGTGAATGTTCGACAATATTTCCCGATGAATGAGATTGCTGGTGTGTTACAATGTGGGATGGTCAACCCTTGAACATTCCCGTTCAGGCGTAAAGCTTCCTACTTTTTGTTATTTAAAAAAAGAATATTGAAATGACCGCGTCATTTTGCTGATCCCAATCATCCATTTATCCACAAAAATATGGGTCTATATAAGAAAAATGTATTCTCCCCCCTTAAGCCTTAACACACTTATAACTTTAATGGCGGATTTTCAACAGAGACACGCGTTCATATGATCATCATCCATAATTACTTGTTTACGCAAAATCTGATCTCCTCGGTGTCTCTGATTTAAAACAACAAATTTTCCTACATATTTAAAATGAAGCACAGAGATCAGAGTATCGAAACTGAAAGCAGGGATTTCTTAGTAAAACTGAAATGTTTCCTGGTCAACACGCTCCATCGATTGAGGGTCATCTTGTCGTCACATTCAAAGGAAATATTACTGATTAAAATAAAACGGTTTATGTTTGTTTTGTCACTAGTAGCTCCCCCTAAAAGGAGTTGTAGTCAGGAAAAAATCGTGCTTAAAAAATGTAAAACTAGGATTTTAGTCACGTGTTATCAATATCAGCGTTGCATGTTCAGCGGATGGTGTACAGAGGTTTTAACGAAATAACTGAACACTCGCGTAAATATTTCTTATTAATAACAGATTTTTAGTTTTAAAAGTATAAATGAATGATGATTTTGTAACATGATTTAAATCGAAGAGAGAGAAAGTACATGTATTGTACATGTGAATATTTGAATATTATACACTGTGATATGACACGTCAAAACCGGTTGCATGTAACAACGTGATTGGTTAAATTTGTACAACAAAGAAAATGGCGAATGCACATGGTATGTTGATCCACGTTTCTGTAATTTTGATTCATCTACATTGATTTCCATACATAATCCGCCCTTTCATCAAAATCCCGATCTAGTCCATTTGTAGACCCTTCACGGGAAATCGTTGTTTGATCCACGAATATGTGTATATGTATGTGTGTCGAATGTTGTCAGGTTATGGAAGCCGCCTGTAGTCAATTCTCAATAATGTTAACAAGGAAGAATTCATTAAAATTAAAAGGTAAGACCTCCATCTACTTCAGTTCCTTATTCTCTGCATTGTACAAGAAATGGCTAGATATACTTATGTTTGAAAAGCTATTTTCTTGAAAGTTATTAGTAAGAAAACTTAACGTTCGTGTATTTTCCACTTCTTAATGTCCTTCAATAATTTCATGAATTAAAATTAACCCTTTCAGAATAGATGAAAGGAAATAAAATCTCATTATAAAAAAATGCCAAGCACAATGTAGTTATATCAATATGTCGCTATCGAAAACCACATTTTTCATGCACACACCTACATTTCCTCTCTCTCTGTAAATATATACCATTTATAATGCATGTATCTGTCTAATATTTAGGCATAAAATGTATTTCAATTTTATCATCGTTGTATGAAAAATATGAGGCGATAACAAAGAATGATAATAAACTAAACTAGGATTGCAAAGGCAATACTTAGGTCTTCAAGACTTCTGCTTGACCTTGAACTCCATGTTGCACTATCTGTTATTCATCACTTTCTCTACTTTAAAATGAGCTATCAAGCATGTCTTTATCTTTAGTAGTTTATTATTA
Source organism: Gibbula magus (assembly GCA_936450465.1). Classification (NCBI taxonomy): domain Eukaryota; kingdom Metazoa; phylum Mollusca; class Gastropoda; order Trochida; family Trochidae; genus Gibbula; species Gibbula magus. The sequence continues at coordinate 85,910,073 of OW388291.1, read as the reverse complement.
TAATTATTATTATTATAAAATATCCAAAGTCAATGACCCTCTTAAAATGTAACAATCGCTTATTAATGGACCCCTACATGATCTTTAAGACAAAATGGTTAATATTTTCATACTTAGGTGTAACATAGAACAACTTGTGCTTTAATTTCCACTTAAGTAGATGTAATCATCATTAAGATTGCATACATAGGTAATGCGTTATATTCTTCTGAATATTCAAGAAAATATTCAAAAATGCTTAACCTTTGCGATGTTGAAAGCTTAACTATCAACTTTTTCATGAAAGGGTACAACACAAAAAATGTTCCTCTTGTTATTGTGCGTCCGTATGTGAAAATAAAATGTCAATATCTTAATAAGTTGAGCAGTTGTGAGCCTTTGAAAAATGACACTCTTCTATGACTTGTCACATGCAAACTATGATAGATACATGTTTGCAATTTATTGTCCTCAATAAATGACATGTCTACTGCAAAATGAGCTATTAAATATATAGAGGATATCTGTCTTTTCTTGACTAATACCATGTTTATCTCATCGAGTGAGGTAGAAAGGTTATATTTTCACGAGTGTTTTTGTCTAAAAACAAAAACACGATAATAACAGGGATGCATCCAGGCTGCGGGATTGCGGGATACTCGCACTTTTATACTTACTCCCGCAAATTGAAAATTATGTACGCCAAATTTCACGCAAATAAAGTTGAGTTGGCGCACTTTGAGAAACTTCTGCGAAATAATTTTCCATTAAAACATGTTTTAAAACCTACATGATGTACAACTTTCCAGTCAACAATTAAATTCTGAAGCTAAAAACGAGTAATATTTACACACAAGTAGCGAGGAAGATACCCGGAAGCAATTTGCCGAGACAGCTTGTTAATAAACTGATCTGATTGGTCAGTTTCTGTGGCCGATCTCTCACTGTCACAGTTTACAATATATATACGAATTAACTTTATCATTACTTACATCCACATGATATTAGTACACAGAAACTCTGTCAATGATTGTTATATGCTAATTTATTAAACAGTAATATTTCGTTTTGAAAACCGTAGTCTAGCGAGTCGATATTAATAATCACAGAGGTGGGTTCCAAATGGTTTTCCGAATGCTTTCTTAGAATGCATAAGAGACGTCACGTGACCTGAATTTCCTGGAAAGCTGCGTTCGTGTGCAGTGTTTCACGAAACATAAACTTCTTAACTTTTGTCAATTAGTATTAACTCAAGCTCAACTTTTGTGACAGATACCAAAATATTTCGATCAATTGTTTAACTTCAGTAATTGATAGATATGGTACGTTAAAAAAGTTGAAATTTGTTAATGAAACTTATTTGTTTTCAAAAACATATACCTTAGAACAATCGACCAAACACACCATTTTGAAAGCACCGCACGTTTCATACGCACGTTGTCGACTGATAGCTGCATACGATTTTTTTCAAAATGAAAAGAAGAATTACGGATTTTTTTAAATCAGATGACCGCGAAACACGAATGAACGAATCAGAAAATATTGGTATTGGTACTGAAGTTGTCGAGATTGCCGTCACTGATGGGGTTAGTCAAACTTCTGGGGAGTCGAATAACGACTCGGCCAAAAACGAACCCGCAAAAAAATATAGACATGTGTTTCAGCAAAAGTGGCTGAAAGACTACGTGTGGCTTCGATACGATGATAAATCTGGAGTTATGACATGCGAGTTCTGTAAAAAGGCAGGAAAGAAAAACACTTTCACAAGCAATGAATGTACAAATTATCGTACGTCAACCATGGAGAGGCACCAAGAAAGTACATGTCATGTACACGCCTTGCGTGATCAAGCTTTGAGTAAAAACTTTTCGTTTGCATCAAAAAATGCACTCACACAAAAAACTGAAGCAATCATTTCAGCAATTAAGTCAGTTTATTGGTTAGCGAAAGAGGGTATAGCAACATCAAAATATTCCTCTTTGATAGACTTTCTGCAATTTCAAGGACTTGATACATTACAGCATTTGGATTGTGGCAGAAATGCAACTTATACATCTCGTACAACTGCGGATGAGATTCAAGAAGTTATAAGTGACATGATAGAAGAGGACATTATAAGCCAAATTTTGAAATGTGAACATTATGCTGTTTTGACAGATGAAAGCACAGACATCACTGTCACAAAGAAACTAGTTGTGTATGTTAGAGTAGTGGATGAACATTTTGAGCAAAAAACATTCTTTTTAGGAAATGTTGCCATCTCTGATGTAAGTGCAACTAGTGATGTCATCTTCAACAAATTGAAGACATTTGTTGAATCAAAGGGTCTCTCTGTGAAAAATGTTATCGGATTTGGAAGTGATGGGGCCTCGGTAATGACCGGTAGAAGGAATGGGGTTGCCACTCAGTTCAAACATGAGAATCCATACTGTATAAACATCCATTGTTTTGCTCACAAACTGAACCTTTGTACATCACAAGCTGCTGAGTCTGTGTCATTCATTAAATCATTTCAGAAAACTCTAACAGATATTTTCTATTACTTCCACAAATCTTCAAACAGAAGCCAGGAATTGTCAAATATTCAAAAAATATTGGACAGTCCAGAGGTCAAAATGAAAGAAATTCATGACGTTCGATGGTTTTCTTTTTATGACGCCCTGCACACAGTCTACAACTCTTGGTTGCCTCTTGTGAAATATTTCAAGCAAAAGACAAAGCCAACAAGTACAGAAAAATGCATTTTGGAAAAACTGTTGGACTACAGATTCGTTTCCACTCTTCATATGCTGATGGATGTTATCCCACCAGTCACCCAGCTGAATATTATATTCCAAAAGCAGAATTTGGATATTGCTTGTGTGCGTCCAGCAATTGATGGGGCAATTCAGGCAGTCGTAATGGCCAAAGATGGCAAAACCTACTTTCAAAAACTGAAGGAAGAGAAAGTGAAGATAGTTGATAGGAAGATGTCATTTCAAGGCCAAGCGCTAGGAGGAGATAATGTCAAGACAGTGAAGAAAGAATTTGAACAAATTAGATCAGATTTTATTGATAAGCTGAAAGGCAACATTGAGAAACGTTTCCCAAGTTCTTCGACTGACATTGCCTGCTCATTTGCTGTGTTAGGATGCAGAACATTGACATTCTTGTCTGAAGATGAGAGAGAAGCCTATGGTAAAGATGAACTTCAAAGACTTACAAAGCACTATGGAGAAGACAAGGAAAACCAGCATGGGGTCAAGTTCTCTGCCCTTGTCAACACACTTGAGTGTGAGAATGAATGGAGAATGGCTAAAAGACTGATTTATGATCAGAAATATCCAAGAGACAGTCTGCCAATACTTTGGAAGCTTCTTCACTTACATTCTAAGGATATGTTTCCAAACTTGTTAAAACTTGCAAAGGTTGCACTCACTATTCCTCTGCAAACAGCAGACTGTGAAAGGGGGTTCTCATGTCAAAACAATCTCCACACAAGTAACAGAAATCGACTGGAAGCCTCAACTTTGAACAGACTCATGATGATATTCCTGGAAGGACCCCCTGCAAGACAATTTGACTATGAAGCTGCAGTCATCCGCTGGAAGGGAAAGCAGAGCAGGAGACTTTTCCAGTGCTGATCCTCAGTCACTTTCATCTTATGTAAGTATATATCATGCTATGGTTATTAAACATGATTTTTAATACACTTCTTTATTAGTTGTCTATGCTTTTATATACATTGGCCCATGTTGAAATACATATTGGCCCACTTTTAAAAATCAGTGGGCCAATTGGCCCACTTTTGTGAAAACCTGGATGCATCCCTGTAATAACAATAGGTCTTCCAGACGTAGTCTTGTAAAGAATCAAAATGTTTGTTAATATGAAGAAATTTATTATCTTTAACGTTTTTGTTTGCATAATCGGGAAACGTTCGCTGCCAGTGAACTTGAAGTAAACTTCGTTTTTAACATACATGAATAGAAAATAATACGTAATATGTTTTCATTAAAATACAGAAATGAACATGTTGAAGGCCTATCATACCAATCAACTGATACTGTTTTAAAATATATTAGATTAACCAATATTTTAAATAAATGAGTAAATTATAATTTGCCAAACATTTAAACCTTTTAACTATATTCTGTTATAATCGTTTATAAAACAAAATATGCACAAGTACTTTAACTTTAACTGTACAAAATACAGGAAATTTCGCTTGAGTGAGAGTATGCTATATCGGAGGTGTTTTAAGATATGCTCTGACATATTTAATTACATGATATGACAGTGTTTTCAGACCACAATATATTAAAGACCATTTAGAGGCAGTTCGACCATTAAAGGTTAAGCTTCTATATGGTTTCTTTTTTTTCAGACGATAGGACACATAAAGCATGGCACATGGTTCAGAGTTCAGTTCATTATCATCGACGTCATCAGACTTTTCCTCAGTCAGACACCCTTCATTTGTGTTCGTCGAGGACCGGTTCAAATGTCCCGTATGTAAGCAGATCCTGCGGCAACCCATGCAGGCTTCCTGCGGGCACAGGATATGTGAGGAATGTATTCCTGCAGTATTCGCTGAAGGGTCGCCAACAACATGCCCCGCCTCGGACAAAGAAGATCCCTGTGAATCAATATACGAGAACCAGGTTGGAATGACACACCAATATGCACCAGCTCATATGCTGAATTACTGTAAATAGCGTCCATTATAAAAATCAACGCTGGTAATTCATTATTTTCTACCATTAAGAAGTAATTATCAGGTAATTGGATATTTGATTATGAAGGATACTCCTTACATACATGTATTTGCGGACATAGCTTGTGCATAAACATGGAGAAAAAACTGAAGTCGTTTTGATTTAAATACTATTTTATCATTTTTGAAATATCAATTAAGTAAGGTAACAAAGTTTCGACAAACAACATCAAACAACAACACGAACAGCAAATACTGGAAACAGCAAATACTTTGAACAGCAAATTATGTTAATGAAAACAATTGTGAACATTTTGAATTGCAGACGCCATGAAAACATTTTTGCAGATATAAATACGTGTGTTTTTTTAATTATATAAATAGTTATCCTTATACATGTACAACGTGTCCCTGATCTTGAAAATCCATGACATTTTAACCCAGTTGAGGAGATAACGTGAACATGTTAGAGCGGGAGAGACCCACCCTCGATAAGCCCATGCATGCGACTTGTCAATTCATGCTGTATAAGGAGGTGCTATATGTATTGTGTTGCACCGCATCCGTGAACTAGGCCAACATTGTCATGACGAGCCATATATTGTTCCCCTTGAACTTCAAGTTTAGGGGATTAGAAGGGAGGTTACATGGTTTCTAGATTGGTTGAAACCATCAACTGAAATAAGAGATGTAATAGAAGTTAAGATAATCAAATGTATAATCTGCTTAACTTATCGAGATATGACAATGTCCTTCTCTATATCGAAGTATCAATGTGTTTGCAGATATTTCGAGACGCGAGTGCACGACGCGAGATAGCGCAACTACCAGTCCACTGTGAAAATGCATCAAGGGGGTGCAAACAAACATTTCCATGGAAGGAACTGGACGTAAGTATGCCAAAAGCGAGTGGCCCCAACACAATCACACGTCAGGTATATCAAATCACTGACCTTACAGTATCAGTTAGTGACAACCAAAAGTCACCAAAAGTGACTAAAGAAAGTTAAAAATAGAGCCACTGGCTCTGTAGCTCATCAGTCTTTATATACATTAACTAATTCAAAATGTCAACTTCTAGGTGAAAAGATACAACAAATAGGAAGCACTTTAAATGGAGAAGATGAAATTGATCTTAAAGTCCTAAACCTCTGACCTATGTTTGAGGCCAGAGATAAAATCCCCTAAAATAAAGACACACTTGTCAATTTAATTGATCACTGTTGTTTCCTATAAATTACCTCCCTTTGAAGAGCACATACTATCTCAAGATGAAATAGCTTTTCAGGTCATGACCTCTTTGACCTTTATCTACAATTTAGAATCTCCATTGACCAAGGAGTATGCACACAACTTTTCAGCTCTCTAGATCTTTTGGAACTAGAGAAGAAGATGAAAATAGGTTTTTAAGGTCGTGACCCCTGTGAGCCAATTTGGGGTCAGGGGTCACGAAATCTACAATTTAGAATCCCCAATAACCAAGGAGTCTGTAAACAAAATTTCAACTCCCTAGACCAAGTGGTTCTGGAGAAGAAGACGAAAATGCGGAATGTTTACAGACAGACGGACGGACGGACGGACGCCGAACACCATGCCATGCCATTAGCCCATCGGGCCTTTCAGGCCAGATAAGCTTAGAATTCAAGAAAGTTCATTCCTCAATTTGACTACCAAAGGTGGTATAAGTGTAATGAGCAAAGTGACAACTTCATAATAAATCAGGGGACATTAATTGGAACTGACAATGATTTATAACAATTTCCTTGAAATACGCTTTTACAAAATTCCTTGGGATTTAAATTATTTTATTATCTTGGAGGAAAAGAGTAATCTGTATTATTTGAAACTATTTTTTGAAAGATTATTTTCATTTTTAAAGATCATTTTCAAAATACCAATTATTAGTCAAGACAATGTGAAATGGAGAAGCACGTTCTAATCAAAGTGATGAAGTGATATTTCTGATAACTGAACGTGAGTGTACAGAGCCACGTTACACTCCGACAAACATCCATTGATCTTAACCTGCTTCCCTTGTGAAACACAAAAAGCTTCAAAAGAGAGCACTCGCTCCTTATAAGTTAGGTTCCATTATTGATGTCAAACATATCTCTTATTCAGGGTATTTTAGGGTTTTCTTTTCAAGTAGTTTAAGGCCATTTAGAAGCGGAATATACCAGCATATAGGGAAAGCTAACTTTCATGGATATTTGTGAACATACACGACGTATAGTATAGTATGTGCCAACTCCTTTATCAGGTGGAATTTGGGTTTAACAAGATAAATATAAGGGTAAATATAAACACTCAAGAAGTCATGTTTGAAAATTGTAAAGAAAGTCAATCAAGGGAGTTGACATGAATGTCATTGAATGTGTTATACACTGAGGATTTGCAATATATCCGGGTCAAGCACTTTGAGACTTGGAATTTGTGTTCAAGTGGATTGTATAAAGATGGATTCAAGATTGCAGAAACTGTTCATATATATATAATACACAGTAGATATCAGATCGAGGACTGGTTATGTGATACTCTCTGATGCTGCCTCTGATATTATTTGTTTTTAGAAACATCTGAGTCAGTGCCCCTACAAAGGCACAGAGTGTCCCAACAAGGAATGGGGGTGCGACCAGATCCTCCCCCTCAAGGACATCGAAGCGCATGTCCGGTCCACCTGTGATTTCCGGCAAGTTACCTGCAGACTATGTCACCAACAGTACTTAATCAAGAACCAAAAGGTAAATACATAAACACTAACCTTGTGACACCTTGTGACACCTTGTGAAAATTTAACTTGGATAAGGATCACCGAATGTTAGCGACCATAAAATTATATTTCATGGTCTCTGGTATTGGACAATGATGATTAGGGCCTGCATTACCATTTACATCTGACATTCTCACCTTTATGGCATAAATAATCATCAACACAATTCTTCATGAAAGTGTTAATGATATTAACATTCACATTGTTTTAGTTACTACAGTATTTGGTATTATTCTTTATAAGTGCGGTATGGTATCTATATAACGTGGTTCTACTAACATATTCACCAGAAACACCAAGAAGAAGAGTGCCCAGAAGAGATCGTCAGCTGTCCTCACAAATGTGCAGCGTCATCAATGAAAAGAAAAAACGTAAGATATTGTATCTAAGATCTGGTAATAGTCCATAATGTATAATCGGTATCACACATACCTACACCACTGTATACTGTTAGCGTTAGTTATCATCAATGCTGCACAGAGATGGGATGTCTTCACAATCCTACTGATATAAGGCATTTTGATCACATTCGATAGGTGATGATTTGGCGCAGTGGCTATTGGCAGTACATTGTTTCGGGAATTGAATGAACATTGTCATTGAGAAGGAACGATGCATGATTTTGGATGATAATAAGAATCTCTGTTACGACGTAAGTTGTAATAATCTCACCTTCGTGTCCTATTTGAAAGTTTATAACTTCTCAAAAGGCTCACGGTTATTCTATGATCAGTAATTTCCAATAATTATAAAATTAAAATTTGGGAAATGCTCTTCAAAAACTGTGAATTAAATCGGCACAATGTCTTTAGTGTTTACAGACATGGCTTGAACGATGTTAAGAGGCATTTATACTTTTAAAAAAAAACTACTGAAAATGAATCTGATTGAAAATGGCTTGTGCAGTTTTTGTTGTAAGTTGTCTGAGAACATCATTCATGTATATTGGGATTATTGTTGTGAAATTTTGCAATGATATGGAACTTTGGATCAATACATTTTTATTTCAAAAAGTCAAAATTACAAAATATTTTCGTAAAATACATATAAATGTATAATTCAATCAAATGATTATCTGTAATATGTAATATTCAAAATTCAGTTCCAAAATTCAGTAATTATAAAACGGTTTCAAATATGTTTTGTAAATAAATTCATCGCAAAGAAAGCAAAGAAAGCAATGAAATGGACAATTCCTTCAAAAATGGTATTCACTCATCCTAATTTCCAGCAACTAAAGACCTCAACTATGTAATACAATGTCACCTTCCGATTATGTGTCTGTATACTTGATGTGTTTGAATCTGAACTTGCACGAACAATTAAAATAATGTTTTAACAGTTTATAACTAGTTAGTAAGATATAGCTGTTACTAATTTATTGAGTAACGAATCAATGACTGATATTGGTAAACCAAAACGTATTTAAGAACAGAATAATTGTCTAGACATACAATGTATATATCATATACAAATGACTGTTATTGATTATCGTAAGGTATCACATTATCCAGCCTTGTTTCTATACACTGTGTTTAATCGAAACTTTCCTTTGGAGTCATCTTTAGTAGATGGACACAACACTTGAAGCACTTCACGGACGAGGTGAGTGTATATTTTCTAAACGTTTCATTCTCTGTCTTTCAATTTTTTATTTTTTTTATCTGAACCGACCTTTCAGTTATATAGGATTTCATCATTGTCTATCATCTCAATAATGTAATAAAAAGTGCTAGCATAAACAAATTCCAACAGAATTTCTTTGACATGGAACAGTCACAACTGTAGGTTTCCTTTTTGATAAATAAGAAAATTAAGAATTCTGAAATAATGCAAAATGAAACTTTCCCTATTTTCAAGGTGACCTAAAACTGAGTTAAATTTTGGTAAACGACGGACTGCTTTGAAATGAATTTTTTTTATTTATTTATAATTGATTTGAAATGGAGTTTTGTAATTTATTTGAAATACTGATTTTAGAAACTAAAAATTGCTGTTGAACGATGGCGAATTAAGCTATACTGAACGTGATATCTAGTGCATATACTGTGCAGTAATAATTCTGTGTCCAGTCAGTTGTCAATCATTCCGACAGACCGACATGATGTATACTCCTTGGGGAACATACATCTATAAATTTCTATCTTGTAATCGTTAAGGGTGTTTTCTAATCCATATGGGGGGACCACAGCATCATACTGGACTACATGGGACCAGTGACGTATAATCTAATTCCTTGATGGGTCATATATTCAGAGTCGCATCCTTTATTTTCACAGATGTTCGAACGGAAGACACCAGACATGAATCTTATGAGGTAAGAAATCTATTTAGGTACTCATATATTTGACGAGAAACATCATTGAAGTAAATACATGTACAAGCATGGAACATAAATTGCAAATGTTTGTTTTAATAAGTATAAGACAAATATATGGATAACAACTTCTTCTTTATTGTATATACAATGATACTTTGTGTATATTCAATAAAGAAGAAGCTGTTATCCACATATTTGCCTTATACTTACTCACCAACTAAAAGCCTCTCAAAAATCTCGTTTGTTTAAATGTCTGCACACATTTTTCATCAGAATATTCTTATTTCATATTTTCAGGTATGTTTTGATCCTCCGAGAATGCGAGCAAGAGCCGGCATCTGGTATTGGTTTACGTCACATCATCTAGTGAACAATATGAACTGCTTCCTAATAGATCACAAGACACGTCATCTCCTGTAGAACATGCTCGACACATGGACGTGTCATACATGATTTTCCAGCGACTAGAATGACATAGACAGCTCAATATTTAACATCCGCTATGTATGAACTGTGATAGGTAGTATGAATGGATTAATTACTCTGTTGTTGTCATGTGATCTAATTAAATACCATGATATGACGTAAGCTGTGGTGAGGTAATGTGGTGAGGTATGTGTGACTGTAACATAGCAATTTTCATCTATTACTAGTGTCTAATTGCCAATCATCCACTCCTTGCAGTTGCCGGAACATCTACAATCATGCCCAAAGAGACCCCATGAATGTGGTTTCATGTCTGCAGGTTGCCACTTCGTGGTGAGTTATCTAGACTTTTCTTTAGTTCTTATTGGCTACTTCCTTATTCATTTCCGGAAAATATTGCTTGAATAGTGAGCGATGAGTCACTAAATGAATAATAATACCTTATTGCTAATCATCTTTTGATCTGATATATGTTCAGTTGCAGACCATCAACGATATAGGCATCAGTGTGTCGATATCAGTTTCCAAAGTTACACGTTAACACATGCCAATCAATACCATTAGATGTAAACGAAACAAAGGTATCAAACTGCCAAACAAGGCGTACGTTTCTTTAAGCGATAAAATGGTGTTCGATACCATTATATATAGGTCAAACGGACGGTTCCAAAGTTGGATATTCTTTTTTTGTGAATTGACATTATTAATTCAGGATTAAATCAAAGTCCAGCTGGATCATATCCTGTGAAACCTCCACGACTATTCTGACAATAAAAGCATACATGCCTAGTAGGGGATATCCCCTCGCATTGCCCTTCCACAGAAGACGTAAGTCATGTTATCCCTTCAAATAGAATTATCTACACACAGGTGTTAAAGGGAATCGCCACATACTAGCAGAATAACGCCAAGTAAAAAGGTCGAGGGTAACGGTCCCAGTTACATAACTGTATTCAAACTAACATTCAGCATTGTGACACCCAGGGAAAAGAAAAAGAAGTGAAAGAGCACATGAAGAGTAGTATCTCCCAGCACCTGGAGCTTATCACGGTGTACACGGGCAGGATAGAGCTGCAGAACATCGAGATACAAACACAACTACAGGTACAACACTGCTTATATATAGCCTTTAGAAGGTCTAGATTCGAAGCATCTTACAAGGAATATACATTGTATAACTATATATATGGCTTTTCTAACATTATGCTATGCTATATGAATAAACCAATTCAATATTAGTACAGTCATATAGATTTGGCTTCACAATGGCGAGATACAAATCAAATTTTACAAATGTTTGATATCCTTAACTTTCACTTCGATATGCATTGTTCATTAGTACGTTGTACGATAGATACAGGGGGTCGAGGGACAAAGACATTTACAAGCAATATAACTTGTTTTTATAAATGTATAGTAGTATATGGCTTTTTGTAACATCATGCTGATGTTATATTGGTAATTCGAATTACGTTTTATAGCTGTACCTGCAAAATGTCAAGGTACAAAATAAACTGCTGATACAAATACTTGAATGTTTATTAGGTTTATTTTTATTTTATCATATTATATTAGTATAGCATTGCGTTGATATATTTATAGTTATAACATTATATATATCCAAGCTATATAACTATTTAGTAATGATGTATCGATATACATCAATTAGTTGATATGAATTTTTTTTTATCTGTGTTTAGTTTTGAATTAGTTTGTTAAATAACTATATGTACCAAGAAACATGGTAGAACAATTGTTGATGCATTTAAATGAAGGTTGAATCCGATGTTCTTGAAGTCCGTGAATCGTATAACGACATGTGATTTATGGACCATTATAAACTTTTGTGGCCTTGTGTAGATATAAACGGGATTGAATCTACAAAGAAAGATAATAATGGTCATCACTATCATTATTGTCATCATAATTATAACCCATGTATATCAATAAGATAAAATGCAGACGCACTTCTGTTATTTTGAATGCAGTATTCAGTAGTATGCTGATGTATATTGACTGCAAAGAAAAGGATAAACTTTTCAATAACAATATCTTTGAAGTCCTTTTAAATTATGTATGTGATGTCTTGTGATGCATTTGAGTGGTACATTGACACAACAAGACGATGGCTGTCTTGGTTAAAATACTAACATCAACACCAACAATTATTTTAAAATGCAGCTCTCTCCAAGATGCTTTAAAAACGGAAAGGCAATTCATGTCAAATTCCGTGAAACAAATGTTGTTCATGACGTTGATATATACTATTTTCAAACAATCATCAAGTATTAGAGTGACACCATTGTCGCCATCATCATCACTATCAACATCATCTTCACATCATCATATTCACCATTATCATTAATCTTATACTGATTATTACAATCAGTGACTGACATTATTGTCAGTATAATGTGTTGTTTAGATTTGATACTCACACCATTATATCAGGTAACCTTAATCGTTTTCATCGATGAATGTCGGACGAGTTAAACAAGTTACTTTAGTTATTAAATTCGAACACCCAAAGCATCAAACACTGTATAAAGCAATAGCAAGGATCATAACATGGTGGTGTTAAATTAAGACATTAAAACATTGGAGTGGTGATAAGTTGATGAATGAGTGTGAGTGCGAGTAATTCGCCGAGGCTGTCTATGGTACATAATCAATGGACATATCAATACTGGATAAACGTGTACAAGAACCTCAGCATTAGTTTGATAAAGATGGAAATACATGGTACTGTTGACTGAACTGCAACTAATGAAGGATGATACGTCCTAAAGGCTGTATACTTCAGGTTCAAACTACACGATATTGTGTACTAGAGAACAACGGTTGGTTTTCTGACTAGACGCTTTGAAGGTAGTGCCACGACGGCCTCAAATCACAGTTTACAGCAAACTTAAATGTATATCCATGAACATAAAAGTTGGCAGTGGCCATTCTGAGACATATTTTGTAAATTCAAAGTTGCAGACGTCTAATAGCAAATACTTCTAAAGGTTTGAATTTCAGATTATCTTTTCGTATCTGTGATACTGTTCCAGATAACAGACATTTAATTAAGTTGGAGATTTATCTAGCTCCTTAATGTTATTTTCCATGATATTTAATATCTTGGTATGACGGAAATCATACTTATTTTCACTTTCCAAATAATATATTTACCGCGCGTTCTAACCCTCTGTTGACAGTAGTAAGATATGGACATGTGGTATACTACAACACGTTTTAAAAACCTGGTAGACTCAAAAGACAACATTTTTTTTGCAGAGCATGTGCAGAACAAGAAGGTACACAATCCATTCCTAATAAACCTTGTGTCATGCCTCGTGACATTTATGAAGTGAGGTTGTGTCGCGTTATAACACCATACGTTTGAAATAACTTAAAATAACGGTCTGCATCGATTAAATACAGTTTGGATAACTTCCAATTGCATGATATGTTGACATAAAATTCTTGTTGATTTCTTGACGAATTGTGTTATTGGAAAAGCAACGAAGGACATATTTACTTTGACATATTACCAACATATACGAGTTAACACACAATGTGGTCAACATTGTTATTCAATTCAAAACGTCAGTGATGTATGTTTCTTAATATAATGTACTAAATGGGTGGAATTTGAGTGATATAAATCCAGTGGTATAAAGACGTCTTCAATGAGGCGAAGCCCAGAATGTCAAACTCAAAGGTTCAGAAATAGTTTGCATTTGGGTTTCCTATAGCAGTTTATTGATGGTCACTGGAGGTGCCGTCATGACAATATGTCGCCTTACAAAGAGGTTGGCACAAAGTTGCATAAATCTTTATCAAGTTTGATTACGTCAGTCATACGATGGAAATCTTTGCAATCACACAGTGCCGTTGTTTATAATTGTGCCATCGACGCATTAAACGTCATTCACAATGGCCCAGTAAAATACAGGTATATCATCTTTGAAAGTCATTCTAATGACTCAGTATAATGTACATACTTACCATGTTAATATCATGCACGTTTGGAGGGATAACATATATTCCTTGGTCATGTGATCTTCAGAATATCAAACTCACAGGGAATAAAGACTCAATATTTTGAATTTGTATAACAGTTCTCTCACTTTTCAAGAGAGGTGGTGCCATGTCAGGTTGACAGAACCTCACCAAGTAATAGTATATACCAATAGCATGATGCACGTAGACAGTCAAGGGAATACATATCAGTGTCTTTGGTGTACTCTGTCGGTCAATATACATTATACAATAACGTATGTCTTAAAGCTGACAGTTTTATGATTGTCAAATGTACATCTTTCACCTCTGCGAGTGTAAAAGAATATATCAGTTTTTACTAATGTGTCAATAAGGAAACCATAATCACTCAGTATCACTCACTCGGTGTCGAGGACGACTTCCGTCATTCCAAGTGACCAGACCCTGCAGCTACTGCACTGTCCTAAATACTGACTGTAAGCATGAACGTGTAATATTATAATGCAATAAAATGAAAAAACACTGCAATAATAAAATATTTACAGGATATCACTCATGAAAGGAACGTTCTAAAAGAACAACTGTCGTCGAGGAATGAAGAAAACGAGAAGCTGAAAACAAAGGTCGGAACGCTTGAGAAGATGATAAAAGAACTGCGGGTGAGTTATAATGCAAGGGTTACGGAGAAAAGAGTCCTAATCAAAAACTTCCAAATATATTTTATTTGAACAAAAAACGACTACCGTTGCTACAGAGAGCGGTCACTACAACTGACGTCGTAACTGTAAAGGGGATACATTTTAATGAAAACGCTATGTTCATAATAATACATACTTGTATATGTTCTTTTATTCTTTGTATAGGTTCACTGAACTGTGTCAAAGTGTTAGATGTCGTTTTATAAAAACGGCAATAAGGACAGAAGTCAAGCAAAGCACTAGAAGCTGATTTTTTTTCTTCTTCATAAACTGATGTCCGAAGGAAACTATACTCAGTACATGATATTGACTAAAGGTTGTTTCATATTTCTGTTAATTGTTCAGGGGTTGATTTATTGTGTGATTGTCTCACGCCGCAACGGGGAACGGGGGACTATGTATTCAGCGGCGTCCGTTCGTCCGTTCGTCCGTCCGTCCCACTCTTGTTAACGCGATATCTCATGAAGAGTGGCACCCAAAACTTTGAAATTTGGTGTCAGCCTACATTGGGGGATGCAGACATCAGGCGATTGTGGTGACATTACCCTTATTTGCTTTGACCACATTTTGAACTCTTGTTAATGAGATAAATGCTATATATGAAGAAGCTCCTTTTGACCAAATGATGTGTCTTACTAAACTCAATATTAGCGGCGGGAGACATTGCCATGTTAGTGGCAAACACTTGTTTTGTATGTTTGTTGGCTTACAATCAAAATGTGTGTTTTAAATTGTCTCAATTGTTTAGCTGACCAGAATTATAAGGCCTGATGAGCTTATGACAAGATCTGTCGTCCGGAGTCCGTCCGTCGTACAAGGTCTGTCGCCATGAAATGGAAGGTATTGGGAGAAAAAAAAAGTGTTTTGTTAATTTAAAACACGCTATTTAGAGACTTAAATGCTTTCAGGAACCTATGTGGTGAGAGAATAACCTAGATCATTTAACCAATAAATTGTCTGAACATCAATAGATGAATACACAATCTCCTGAAGGCATAATTATATAATTAAGTGAATGATTTTATGCACAGAGAGTCGGTAAACACTGTTGGAGAACTGATATGCAAATACATTTTAGTTTTATTAGATAAAGTATATGTAAATTAAGTCAAAGTTAATACATTTCTTCAAAGGGCAAAACATGATAATGAAGATGAATGTACATTTGAAACATCAAAGGTTTCTTACAACCAGAGTCATCAGAAGATGACATATCCCATCGGTCCCACATAATTTCTAAAACACATCTTTGACAGATAATTGTATATCTACTACTCCAGTTAGGGGGTAATACACATATCAGTTTCAGGTATGATAGAGGTTTTAGGAGTTCTACTACAGAAGCAGACATATATCCCTGAACAAAGTCCAAATCCAACGCGTTTGAATGAAAACGAAACAAAAATTATTCAGAAATCTGAAAATATCAAAAGGCACACCTTCAGTAAGTGGGTAATACACATGCAAAGTTTCAGGAAGATATGTGGAATAGTTTTGGAGCTTGCTCCGGAACCGAAATGATTGCGGAAGAACGGACGGACGGACAGGGCGACGACTATATCCCACGGTATTACATACCGGTGGGATAAAAAAAAAAGAAGCTCTGGGATATTCAATGCTCAAGAATGCTCGGATCGACGAACTGAATATATTAGATCTTTCTGACCACTGGGGGTATAGAATTACTAATTAGTTCATGCTCAGGCCAGTTTGTATAATGAACTAACGGTTGTAAATGTCGATGAACTCATGAAAGTATTGATGAGCTACAGAGCCAATGATCGAGCCAATATTTTTGTGAAATCTAGTTGTAGTGTTCACATATTGCACAGAATCAACAAACGAGGCTGCAATCTGATTCATAATGAAAATGCACTGTCACAACCATTGATGAATCAGCGAAAATACAAATAAACAAGGACAAGACAAGCGCGGGAAGGGTGCAATATATTAACTCCATATGAAAGAAACTTTAATAATTTAATGGCATTACTTGGTGGTGGACGGAATAAAACAAATATCATGACAGATTCGATAGACCAAATCCAAATATATAGAAATATAAGAGTATATACTATTCATATTATGATACTTATAGTCAAGAGTTTACCTGATAGAATAGTTAAATACTGTAATAAGAATAGGACTTTTGACAGCATTTATACAGCAGGTATATTTCATCGAGTGAAGTAAAAATTTACATTGTCACAAAGATGACGTCATATGATCGAAAGTGATGTTTCTTTGTCTACAGTAATGTTTTTGTTCATGCAGTTAGACTTCCAACAAAGTATCTGTACATGTTTATAAGTATAATGGCAGAAGGCAGAAGCACAGATAAACAAGAATAGTCGTGACATCTAAAATCTAGATTTGTTCACCAAGGAATAATTAATCATGATTAACATTTGGGTGAAGTAAAGAAATTCCTCGATTCTGATTGATGGGTTTAAGGAAGGAAATCCTTGGTTTTAGAAGTATCAGACGATATCATCAGTGGGTGGAACATCGTCTGATTTTATGGCCGCATCACCGAGTAATAACACGTGCAGCAAGTGTACATTTAACATTCACGTACTTAAAATCTCAACAACTACATGAACAGTTTAAAATGATAATAAGTCGTTATCACACTCTAAATAAATAGATCAACATCTTTTTTAACGTAATGTAGAACAATCGATTTACATTTATAGTTAGATACTCGCTATCAATTCACTGTAACATTCTCTGAAAATCTACACGTTACTCTAAAAAGTCAGCATTTTACTCCAAGACGACCACCACGCACTGATGCACTGTGATGTCTCCCGCTACAACTTTAAAACCAACCTAATCATCTTACCTTTATCAGTCAGGGACACGTCGGCTTTCCGTCCTTGATTTTCGACGGCATGCCGTCTTAAACACTATAAGATAGCTTAACCATTCATTCAAGAATATAAAAAACACAGGATCAGAAAAAGCTTAATATTTTAGAAACAATAAATGCCCCCTTCCCTCTGACGATCTGAACTACAAAAAGATATGTAATCTATTTCAGACCAGAGAAAATGACAAAAACATTGAAAAGCAGAGTGAGGAGTGGTAGTGATTTTATCGAAATATCTCAATATCTGTGCCAAGGATTTAACTCAAAGAGTGCATACTCAAAGATAAGATATTATAGCATACGGATATGCAAAAACATGTATATCATTTGTTTTATTAAGAGAATCATTTCTTTTAGTAAATGGGGATATTTTGGCATATGATGTGATATCAGACGGCATGCCGTCTAATAAAAACAAACTTTAGGAGGGCATACCATCTTTAAATAATTTGGACGGCATGCCGTCTTTATTGTCAGAAGGGAGACATCATTATTTGAAATTTAAATATAAAAGGTGGCATGCCGTCTGAAAAATATTGTCTTACAAAGATGGCATGC
This sequence comes from Gibbula magus, assembly GCA_936450465.1. Lineage (NCBI taxonomy): Eukaryota > Metazoa > Mollusca > Gastropoda > Trochida > Trochidae > Gibbula > Gibbula magus. Next base: position 85,891,767 of record OW388291.1, on the reverse strand, counting down.
CGTCTAAAACATATTGTCTTTTAAAGACGGTATGCCATTTAATATATATTGTCTTATAAAGACGGCATGCCGTCTAATATCTTTTGTCTTAGAAAGACGGCATGCCGTCGAATGAAAGGCCGGTGACATTGCATGGTTTCCGGCGGTCGTCCATCCTTCCGTCTTTTAGCTTAAGAAGAAACACTGACTCTCAAAATCTGAAATATTGTGTTTAGACTCTTTGGCCATTGGAATTATAAATTGTAGATTTGTTGATTCTGTGACCCCAAGCAAGGACCACAGGTAAAAACAATCATCATAAGTCGTCTTCTTCGTCGACAGCTTGGCATATGGGGGTTATAAGTTGTAGATCTGGTGTTTCCCCCCAAATAAGTGTAAAGTCATATTGGCAAATATGGCCGGCGATGGGTTATAAATTGTCGATTTGGAAAATGTAAGTTTTCAACCTCATATTTTTTTTTATTTAAGGTCAGATCAGTTCTAGAGCCAAGTATGTTTGGACAGTATGTCAGCAAACAGCTACATTTTCGTTTTACAAGTTTTGATGATATTTTAGTTTTGGTAATTGTAAACATTCTTAACATTGTTTATATGGTGTGGTGAACCAAGTTCTCGACAATCGAATATATAGAGATTCATATTCAAGTGGGGATGTCATATTGTTTTTACATCTTTTTCCGAGGAAAAGTAAGGAAAACATAATTTTACTGGCATGAGTGTTATAAAACAATATGAATGACATCTCTGAGAGTGGGTTAATGTCTTTATTTATATATGTTAATTATCTATACCACTGAAGGCCTTCATTACAAAAAATCATCAATGATCAATGGTGAATTTTATTCGTGTCTACACATATGGAAATATCTCTTACACTGTTGCTATTGACTATCAAAACGCTAATGATGCAGGCTATTTTGAAACAACATAATTTAAACTCAGAAATATCACTGTTGTTATGTAATAACTCGATTTCCACAGACAAAAATGTTAATATTTCGATGTAAAATGTTAATACTGTTACAATCATTTGAATCAAACTTTTGTATAAGATGGCAGATGAATTGGCACTTTCACACTGATCACAAATACGTTCGGGGAAATTCGGAATCGAACCGGCAATCTGATGGTTTCTGGGCGAGTGAACTAACACTGCAACAAGATGACATGAGAAGGACATTTCTAAGCAATTGAAAAGAGTATTAGATTTTATTTCATCACAACGGTTATAAGTTTGCATAGTGGTTTTATTTTTGTAACTTTAAAGGAACTGTAGCACGCTGTTCTTTCTAAAATACATTGCTCTCACGAAAAGAAACATAAGTGTTACCAATGGCGAAATAAGACCCCTGAAACAATAAAATAATCTTAAAACGAATGTTTCCCTTAGCGGCCATTTTAAGGTGTTCACACTAAACATCCGAAAGTAGTTCAAGCGTTCAGACTGATTAAGCTACTTCTGTAAAAGCCATTGATTATGTTAATAGAGATTTCTAAAAACCAATCGTATTGAAATATATACTCTTAATTTTTCGCAGATTTAGTTTTTCGACCAAAAATAAGCAGAGAATTCGCACTTAAATAATAAAGATGTTTTCAAGTCTACATATAGATCATGTGTATTATTTGCAAGCGCAAAACATTGTGGTTTACTCCCACAATGTAAACAAACAAATAAAAGAGACCATTTATGATTACTCCACAAAATATAAAAATACAGTTTTTGACGTTTATTTATTTATTACCATGCATTTCTTTCAATTATGTAGTTTCTACAGATATTCAAATAAATGTATTACCCAACAAGTTACGTTGCTTGAATTGTATAATCAATGAGAATATATACATACTATATCTGTCATAGTTTGCTGGTATAATCACAATAAAGTACCATTTGACAGGTAAAAAGTCAATCATTTGTATATTCACATTTGAAACATAATAATATAACAATTGTCACATTCAGAAATGTGTGAGAAGGGACGAAAACACTTTAAAAAACGAGCCTAGGAAATCCTTGTTACTCTGTGGTACTTGTTTATGCAGAAAAGGAAAGGCTGTTAATATGACGTTAAATTCTATTGACGCGTTTTAATCTAAGGCCAACTTGTCTTTAAAACCAAATTTCATCGGATAGTGATATGAAAATTATTTATCATATGTTTTGTAGTTGTCTCTAGCGATTGATGTCATAAGTATGTTTTCCAAAACATAATGATGTATTTAAAACACTAAAATACTCGATGACTCTTAAACGCTCAGAGTGGATTTTAAATTATGGCATGATGGCATTGTCATATTGCTGTCTAACCTCTCCAGATTGCATGAGACCAAGCAAACAGATCGCACCATTATAAATCAATACGGATAACCATTTTCTACTGATAAGGCTTGGGTCGGGTAATGAGATGTTTTACCCTCTAAAAGTAATATATTGTATAAACTTTAATAGATAAATAAACGACACAATTGAGAAAAAAAAGTATATGGAAAACAATTGTGCTGCAGTGACTTAAAACGGAATTGTAAAATTTGTACAATATGTTGTATTTTTTATTTCATGTAAGCTGACGATATTGACATTGACAGTACCAACTTGTACATTTCCACGTGTTTCAACGTGCATCACGATTAGTTCATGCTTTGTGTGAGCTGCCTAATATAGACACATTTTTCTAACAAGGACACGGTTTCTTTTACCCTATTATGTTAAACAAACGAAAACTGAAATTAAAACTAAACTTTTGTCAATTCTGTTTGTGGTTTGATGTAGTGTTGAGCTATGGTTCAAGTCAGATGAACCATCGAGCACGTGAAACATGAACATCTCGGCCTTATGATTCACGTGCGCGAGGGTTCTAACTGGCACACCTCGATCTCAGTCGGTAGGAATCACGCAAGCTCAAGACAGTCACGCTGCTCTATTTTAAAATATGAGACAGCATGCCGTCTTGTGAACTATGAAGCTGGCATGCCGTCTTAATTTTAGCATTTTGACACAATGAACTCTCCCTGAATCATGAAGACGGGATACCGTCGAATACGTTTTATAGACGGCATGCCATCGTCATAAGACAATAATTTCATGATAATTCTTAGACGGCATACCGTCTCTTTGTAACGAGACGGAAAGCCGTGATGTCCCTGACTGTTTATTTGCCACTTATGCCAGAGGGTTCCTTTTATAGCCTTTTAGTTCAAATTGTGTCCCTTTTCTGGCCTAGTTGTTGAAAATGTTTCCATGGAAACCAGAAAAACGATTCAGGATAATTTAAGTAGCAAAAGTGATGGTACCATTCCATCTTTAAGTCTAAACACCAAATCTCATTAAATAATACTGAATAGATTTTGTAAAAGGAAGGAACACGTCAATAACCACTATTTGCAAATTGTTTCCATTGTAACCAGAGAATATAAATTAAAAAAATCAAAATAATTTAAATAGCAAAAGGCACCACAAGGTCTAACCACATACCAAGTCTCATAAAATAATACTACATAGATATTGAGATAGAGACCAAAAAAGTCCCTACCCCCAATATGCACTAAGTTTAAATTGTTTCCATGGAAGAAAAAAAATATATATAAAAGTCAGAATAATCAAAGTAGAAAAATCTAGATCTATCATGCACCAAGTTTCTTAAAAAAACAACAAATACTGCATAGATTTTGGGATGAAAAAAACCCCGGAAAAGGTCCTTATCCCCAATATGCTCTTAGTTCAAACTATTTCCATGGAAACCAGAGAAAGTATAAAAATAGAGCCATATATATATAGGCTCTGCAGCTCATCAGGTTCTGCCACATACAATGTAGATATATAAGGACAAATCTAACACATTAAATAATATTCAATCATTCATGTGTTTTAATGGTTTGAAGAAATTTACAAAGTTCAACACGTTTTCCTAAAAAGCTTAAAATAGCAATAATAACCACCACAATCTAAATGAATTTAGATCAACAGGTTTTTTAGCGTAATATCGAACAATCGATTTGCATTTAGTTAGATAATCGCTATCAATCCACTATAACATTCTCTGAAAATCAACATCTTGCTCTTACAAGAGTACTCTGAAAGTACAAGAACCCCGGGGTTCCTTATCCTCCAAATAAGCAGTTTAAATGTAAAGGTAATCTAATGACCTATTAAACATAAATAAGCATGTCAAATATCGAAGGCCTATCACCACTCAATTAAATATTATGGTTAAGTTTCTCATGAAATGGATCCTACATCATGGTCAAGGTCACAAGGTCAAAGGTTTTAACCTCAGTGTGTAATATTGGAAACATAAAATTTTCAAATGCTGACGAATTAAAAGTTACTGTCAGTCTGAAATCGGAAAACTGAGCGATCTAAGTTCAGTACCATAACTCTGAAAACATTTATCCGATCAGTTTCCAAAAAAGCACAAGCGTATCAATGATGTATATCCAAAACATGTGTAAAGATTCAGAAAGATTGATCAAAAACTGTGGAAGGAGTTGATTTCAGAAACAGGCCCTGTCAGTCTCAAGTTGGAAAGCTGAGTGCTCTTAGTCAAGGTCCATAACTCTGAAAACAATTAATCCGATTGGTCCCAAAAAAGCACATGCGTATCACCGATGTATATCCAAAGCATGTGTAAAGATTCAGAAATATTGATAAAAAAAACTGCGGAAAGAGGTTGATTTCAGAACAGAAGTACCATTTTAGGGACGGACGGACGGACACCACAAGGTCTAATCACATACCAAGTCTCATAAAATAATACTACATGGATTTTGAGATAGAGGCCAGAAAAAGTCCCCCAATATGCACTAAGTTTAAATTTTTTCCATGGAAACTAAAAACTTTAAAAGTCAGAATAATCAAAGTAGAAAAAGCCACTATTATGACACTAGATCTAAGCATGTACCAAGTTTCGTTTTTAAAAAAATACTGCACATATTTTGAGAAAAAAGGGTCCCTATCCCCCAAAAGCTATTGGTTCAAATTGATGCCAAATATGAAAATAGAGCCATGAGCTCTGCAGCTCAACAGGTACTACCATACACATGTAAGGACAAATCTAAAATATCAAATAATATTCAATCACTTAAAAAAAAATTATGGTTTGGACAAGTTCAACATGTTTTACTTTTAATTCAGGTTTCCTTATAAGCTTAAAAGTAACAAGAAAGTGTTGCACACCCTATATGTGTGAGATTTCAAAGGTACATTTTGCTATAAATAGTGACTTTTGGTTAAAAGACCCATACTAAAATTTGATCAGTGGATTAGGAAGAATGGAATAGCATAAAATTAATAATAAAAAAACCCCACAATATTCACCTTCTGTTCTCAACATAACAATACTTGTTTTCTGACATCAAGTGACCAAACTTGTAACACTGCATATTAATCAAATGCAGTGAAACATTACCTTGTAAGTTAATATTTTTTTCATATGATATCATACAATTATTTTTACTGTCACATGGTACCATATATACCATGTTATACAACAAACACACACTGCAATAGAAGAGGTAACTTGCTAATGTCTTGGATTAAAGTATTGTCACCCAGGTATTTATTATGCTACAAGGGTCATTTGATAGCTGAATTCACAGTATTATTAGTCACAATACCAAACATCTGCCTGCACTGTTTGTACCAAATTACATAACCAGGGAAATGGAGAGCAGGGAGGGAGAAGGGGACGGGATAGGGAGTGGGGGAGACAAATAATCAAAGTGAATACCCAGGCTGGGGGGAGGGAGAACAGGGAAGGTTGAAACCAAGTCTGGACAGGTAAGATTATGTTAGTGGCTCAGATTACATTAAATGGCTCCTCTCCACAGTAATACACTTGCGGGCTTTGCGATTTGAAGGGCTGGACTTGTTATTTGTTAGTGAAGGAAAACAACAATACAGTACAGTTAGAATATTTATTATGAGAAATAACAATGACTGGGTTAGAAAGCTCTTAAACATACCTTTAAAATCTATAGCAGGCCTGATGAGCTAAACATCAGTAGCAAAAGGCACCACTTCACCACTAAAGACTAACCATATACCAAGTTTCGTAAAAACAAAATGTTGAACCTTGTTTGAGATTTAAATTTTACTCTACAAAAGACTTTCAAGCAGTGAAAACCGGCATTTTACTCCAAGAAGACTGCACGCACTGGAAATAATAATTTTACTCTTAAAGGACTATCACTCAGTGAAAACTTGCATTTTACTTTAAGAAGACTACACGCATTGACACTAATATTTTGCTCTAAAAAGATTATCATGCAGTGAAAACTATACTTTAACTTAAAAAAGACTACATACATTCACAATCAGCATTTTACACTAGTCTTAACAAACTTCAACCAGTGAAAACCAGCATTTTTACTCCATGAAAACTTTGCACACTGCAAATAAGCATTTTACTCTAATAATATTACCACACATTGAAAACGTGCATTTTACTCCAAGAACATTGTCCACATCGAAAATAAACAGTTTACTTTAAAACGATTGTTGAAAATCAACATTTTACTGCAAGAAGACTACATGCATCGACATTAAGGATATTACTCTTAATAGAGTATCAAGCAGTAAGAAATCAGCATTTTACTCCAGGGAAACTACACGCACTGAAAATAATCATTTTAATCTAAAAAAAATATCACACAGTGAAGACCAGCATTTTACTCCAAGAAGACTACACGCATTGAAAATAAGCATTTTACTATTTTAGAAAAAAAGACTATCACGAAGTGAAAATGAAGATCTTCCTCTAAATCTTAATGCCTTTCTTACCTTTGAAAATGTGTCCACCATATTAATGCTACAACATAGCAGGTACATCTATAAACAATTAAACATGGTGGTGCCAATTTATGTGACCTCACAATGATATACATTGTAAATGAAAAAAATAAACACCACACTAAACCGTAATTTTCCAAAGGGAAAGCATAATATCCTTCTTTCGTCATTCACAAACCATCACAGTACCTTAAAGTATAATTGATGACGGGGATAGAAAGAAAGGCTTCCGTACACTGTTTAGAAAGACATACGGTAGACTTCACTTGAAATGATTCTTCCTGAAGTTTGCTCTACCCAGACATCACTCCATTTAAGAGACTCGTAAACAAGGCAGTGGACGTAATGATGCTGAACCGTGCATATGTAAGGAAGATTTACGATGACAAATTATCATACATATAGTCACATAGACAGTCAACAACTAACATAATTTGCAAAATTAAAAGAAAACCATCGGAAAACAAAGATCAATAGAAAAACATTATATAAACCCCCCAAAAATAAGACAAATAAGACAATGCTAACTAGCAATTATTAATACATGTAAAGCCTTTATCAGAAAATAAAACGAACCAACTCAAATAACAAGTTAGGGACGAACTTGGCGAATGAATAAGGGGGGAAACAACATTAAAACGATAGCAGTGAAAGGTGAAAAACAAAGCCAGAGATAATACAAACATGGGAAAAGACAGACGATGGTAGGCTTTTATCCCGGCGTCTTCAAATGTGTTGAATATTATTACACGTTTTACCAGAAATGCAATTCATAAAGAACCACCTTTGGCTAAATGATGAAAACTGGAAAAATGTTTACTTGAATCACCGGGTGACATTGCCATGTTATAGTGGCAAACACTTGTTGTTTTAAGGAAAGGGATTTAAAACTAGAATTCATAAATGACAACGGTATACACCGAGAGGCAAAAGAAACGATACAAGTTTTCAACAGAGTCAAACACAAAATATTTCTTCTGGATAAAGTCGATTTTGAATGGCTGGCTGTTACGCGGATATACCTCGTAAAGAGATGTACAAAATGTCATTCATGAGAATATGATACTTAATATTTTATATCTTTTCAAACACAAATGGTGTGCTGAAATTGCTATTTCAAAGGGATTTTCAGGAGATAATGTTTGGTATTTAAGATGAAATGTTATTAAATATGGAAATTATGTTAGTATAATATGTTGTCGGCATACTGTACCTTTCTCGGATTGTTGACGCATGCATGTAAAATGAAATACAAAATCAAACAAAGGAGTGTGGAATTTATTATACGATATCCATTATTCATAAGTTTGTCTTTCACTTCTTTCACTACAGATCTCCATTATAATTTGCGCATTTCCAATACATGGCCTTTTAATGGTTACTTGTTTTATTTAGTAGGTTGAATTATGCCATAATGAACATTTTATTCCCATTCACAGCTGAAACAAGTGGGTCTATTCGAGCGGGTGATCAAGATAGAGCGTCGGTTCGATGGCCTACCCCGGAGAGAAGTCCTGGAGCAGCAGAGTCGGGACCTACAGTCACTCAGACAGCGTGTGGAGGAGCTGCAGAACCAGGTGCAGATCACAGAGGGGGGACAGGTCAGCGGGAGATTTGGCAGTCTTTCTAACATGGCCGGTATGTATGATATGTTTCATTTCCTTGACGAGGAAACACCAAACACATTTCAAGTTTGCACAATGCTCTATGGGCAATTACATAGACGTGTGTCGAAATACAGGTTTATGTAACAATCAAATGTTAGGCTTACTGCACAAGGCGCCGACTGGCAAGCAACGACTCAAATGTCCAAATCAACCCAAACATTCGTATTTGGCCTTTACCCTCATAATGCATCTTACTTTTTACCCCAGACCTTGTTTGAGATAAAATTCAGCCACGTTGTAAAATGAAGTTGGACAGCAACTATTCTGCAGAAATTTAAAGACTTGGTGCATAAAGCAACATGATGGTTAAGAGTTTATACCTAAAAGAATTTATGAAATACGTGTGTTTTTCAAGAACACAATTACCTGTACATAAATGTTCAGATGCTCGACATATAAAGAACATGTCGTGCCTTCGGAAACAAACCCTACCTTTCAAAGAGACAAAAACAAATCATAATTGTTACCATTGAAATAAAAGGGGCGGGGTGGAGGGGGTCATAATAAGGGTAATTTGTAACAGTGAGATTCATACGCACGTAGTCATTTTCACTGACTGGGATTCAATATTATTATTCACATAGTCAAACAAATACCGTAGTCAAAACCTCATAGATTTCAGTGTTACAAGCTGTGAATCTGTGTCCTAGTTCACTGAGCTTCTGGTACCTTGTAATGATAACCAAATCACTTAAATTGTAATCAGGTTATTGAGAAGCTGTTATATGCGACGCCTTTGACATACTTTGAATTGCAGACACTATGACAACTCAGCTTGCCGCACACGACCGCCAGATCGGAATCCACGACGTACGGATAGCGGAGATGGACCTGAGGTTCCAGATCCTGGAGACTGCCAGCTACGACGGGGTGCTGCTGTGGAAGATCAGAGACTACACACGACGCAAACAGGAGGCGGTGAGTGGACGGACTCTGTCTCTCTACAGCCAGCCCTTCTACACACACAAGTACGGCTACAAGATGTGTGCCCGCGTCTACCTCAACGGGGACGGCATGGGCAAGACGACACATGTATCTCTCTTCTTTGTCATCATGCGTGGTGAATATGATTCTCTCTTACCCTGGCCGTTTGGACAGAAGGTGACCCTCTATCTACTGGACCAAGGTGTGGAACGACGTAATCTGAGCGACCACTTCCATCCTGACCCCAGCAGCAGTAGCTTCCGTAAGCCCCAGACAGAGATGAACATCGCCTCTGGGTGTCCATTGTTCGTCAGCCATGCGGTGTTGGAGAATCCGGCCAGCAACTATTTGAAGGACGACACCATCTTCATCAAGTTGGCTGTTGAGACCGCAAACCTCAGGACCGTGTAAGGATGGGTCCTATTGGTGGGCGGGAATCAGAGAGGGAGATATGGTAGATGACAGGGTTGGTGGGAAACCAAGGAAAACCATAATTGGTTCAAGATAGTTTGGCCAATGGTTGTTCCTCATGTTATTCGTAAATTTGAGAGTTCGCAACATACATTTCTCTTATGACACCGTGCTGGTTAGAAAGATGAAAGGCGGAGTAGGGGAAAGAGCAGCTAAGGTTGATTGACTAATGCTTTGGTCTGGTGACTCGTGTTTCTAATGTGAAAGGCAATTAATGAAATATCAATGCTTGCTTAGTACAATAATGTACTAGTCTCCAAGTCTCCAAGTCTCCAAGTCTCCAAATAACTCCTCTGGTATGATGAGTGGTATCTGGTAACTTGTTCAAGAGAGCTAAGACGTAAGTAACATCAGACAATTCCAGAATGTTTACAATTGATATGTGATGCAATATTATAGCTCGTATATGTACTACATTTCATACTCACATTGTGTACACTCCTCCGCCACATGTATTCACCTGGTGATGGAAGGTTAGAACTTCTTAAATCATTTTAACAATGACGCTCATCATTATTGTTCACACTATTCATGATCATGATGTTTTCAAGAGGCTCTGATGAGATCTCTCTCCTACTGTTGTTTAATATGCATGTTGTACACATTGGCGAATATTTACATTTGTGATATTTTTAAGTTCTGTGCTGAATATGTAGAAAATGATACAATATTGCCAAATGCATTGTATGCCCGAATTGAACCAGGTCATTATCTGACATATGACATATGCTAAGCACTGATAGGTATAAGGGACGGGATGGCAAGTATATACATACTACTCGCCTGATGGTTGCAGTAGATTAACAACAAGTATGTGATTTAAACAACAACAACACAAGATTTCGAATAACTTACAGGAAGGAATGTACATGAAGGCAACACGAAACTAAACCAAAAGTAAAGAACTGCTCAGGCGCATTTCGTAATCATACGAAAATAGAACCATAGAAAACAAAAACCTTGACTTTTCAACAGCAAAACACTTGTAAATGTACATGTTCAATTCAGAATGATCAACGGAAGATCAGAATAGAATCATTTCGTGCGAGTAGTATGTTATAAATCTGAGGCAGATGGCCACCAAACATCCAGCTGGCTAACTAAGCTGTTACCTGCCTGGCTGGTCGGGAGTCCCTGGAGAACCAAAGGGGGAATGTGTGTGATTTAGTTCATGCCAATCATTGTGTGAATCTGTGAATGACAGAAATTAGTCATCAAGCAAGGTAACATACACTCTGTATGACTATATGTAACTATATCCATAAAAGGAATACACGACTAAAGATATTTTTCTTATAACATAGTATATAGTTGCATAATATATTGCTAAATTCAATCTTTTGATTGATTGATTGATTAGTTAACTAACATTAACATAATTAAAGAATAAACGGAAAGTAATATAATATATTTAAATTGTCCCCAATTATAATGTTTATAGATACATTTTTAAAACTTTCGATAGTTAATTCTTGTGATATTTCAACAATTTAAACATCAAAAACAATATATCAATTTATTCAGTTCATGTTGACACTTAAGCAAGCTGACTGGAGTGACTGAGAGATGAAGGGATGGTCATACCCTGAGTGTCCCCGGCCCCCTGTACTCTAGGGTCACCCCCAGGGTAGAGGGAGCCAGGGTCAGCATCAACTAATTTATGTGTGAGTGAGATGGATGTGTGTCTTTGTCCTTCAGAGGACCCTAGCTGCTGCTGTATTGTCCATCACCCTGCTATCTTCGTATTATATAATGGGATACATTGTGATGGCTGACATGGAAGTTGTAACATTTGTATGCAACTGATCAACCCGATGGTGTCTCCGTTTTCTTGACGTAATCCAACACATCAAATAAGTAGTTTGATAGATATGTACATAAGTGCATAAGTTCCATCTGTGTATATAAAATACACCGTGCGTATATTTGTATTTGCATAATATACACAAGATTCTTATCTAGTGTATCCATTGTAAGGCTTGCTTGACCTGTAACCTATTCTGTACAATACATAAAAACGTCCACTCATCATACATATTGAAAATACATTGCACGCTATATCCATGAACTTTATACTTATTGTGTTTGTAACAATTTTAGTGATCATGCAATAAGCTATGGAATTATATAATATAATACATATTATATAATAGTTATAGTACCCCATTGTACGATATCTTATTGTTGCTTTAAGCTCGTCCGGGATATGAGGCGTTATTTTTTTACATTTTCAACTCGAAAGAGAAGGAAGGGTCACATTAAGTCCCGATCCTTCATCTCAAACAAGGGCACATTATGCCTGTAAACCTCTTCTCCCAAATCAGTCAAACCAATAGGCACTGGAATCCATTTTTAAGAATAAAAACCGTGTTACGTGGACACTGAAAAGTGTACAATGGCTCTTGAAGCCCTCCGTCCTCAAATATGGAGGTTCTCTCCAGAAGCGAGCAATGCTAAGAAGCTCATTTTTCCGAATAACAGTATGTCTCTGCACACTTATAATACAAGCGAGTTTATCAGTAGCAGTATATATTCCGTATTGGCCAGGAATAAGTGTGACATAGTTATTTAGAAGAGAGCTGAAGTTAGTAAAGTTAATAAGAGTTTTTATCCCCCGTGCATATAGCACAACAAGCAAGCCCTGGAGCTGGCTTAATGCTCTGTACTTGCAATTGTATATCATACATTGCTTTAAGCTTTGTTAAGAAGAATGATTTGTTGCATGTATAATGCATGTTGTAAAGTAAGGAGGTTTAGGCATTTCCAACAGTATTTTCAACAATGAATGAGTTAGACATATTCACCAATTATGCAAGAGTTTTAAGAGAAAAGTTGGTGGAAATGAGGTAAATATTTGACTCTCTAAAAGGGGTTAATTGACATTTTACCCATATTTCTGCCAATATAATTGCTAGAAATTGCAAGGGAAACAAACACTTTGTCCAATGAAGATTATAAATTAAGAATTTGGCGACGGCTTCAACCTTTGATAAAACACATGATGAGCTGCAATACAAATGGCCCATTGTTGTAGCATACCCACGCATAACGTGCTTTGTTATCGATATTTTTAATATAGAGAGTTTTCCCGTGTGTCCCGTACTAAAAAAAAGTCTGCACTGATCTACAAGTTCTATAACTGACAACGATTTACATATGTATTGCACTTCGTTTGTATTTAGTTTGAACATTACTTTGATGAATGATGTTATTCCATGTTATGTTTGCATTTACTGGCCTTCAAATAAACGGTACATGTATATCATTCTCAAGAACACCAGGTGTTTTACGATTAGCTAGACAGTGATTTTTTCACATTGTTCTTTTGATTTTGCCAGTTCACTTCCAACAAGTCTGAGATATATTATCCCGGAATTTGCTTATTTCTTTGATGTTTTCATGTCCGAGGATACATCTCAATATCTGAACGGTTTTTAATTTTGTTTTTGGTTTATTGAATGCCATGATTGTATAATGTTTGACATGTATATGGAATTCTTGTTTCCTGAATTGGTATCGTGATACATTGTTTAAATCACAATATTTTCTTCTTCTTTTTCGTCTGTGTGTACAACATCGATATACAAACTATAATATTGCATCATATCCTACCCTAGTGTCAAATCAATACAAATGGTTTTAACACGGTTGTTTCAAACTATGATATAAGATTACATTATTAGAAAACATTCGGTTTTCATCAGAACGGCCGATACACAAACGAGCCAGGAAGCACTAGTTAGGCTGACCCTACTCCCTATGGATACCTTCATTCAATAATAACTTAAGTTAACTTAAGTTAACTGAAGGTTGCTTTGTGAAAGCACCCCAGGACAGCTGTTCAAGGACTTGACCCTATATCTAGCGGTGGTTTATATCATCATCACAAAGAAATCACCAATATGTTGATCGAAAGAAGACATAGCAGCCTGTGTGTTAAATGATTCGGAGTTGATTGAGCGTAAAACATTACGGATGACTTCAACCCATGATACCTGTTTTACTGATACAGCGTACCGCTTCAACTGCATAGACATTCATAGTTATGGATATGGTGTGGTGGTTTTATGTATATTCATATAGCTAAATGATAAATATGTATCGTCTAAGCTCTTAAAGTTTTAAATACACAGGCAGTCATTAATCCGGAACCTATTTAGTAAACAATATCCTATGTAAGTTTATAACGGGACCATAAAGCTTCAAGTTCATTTTCAGGTTTGAAGTTGGAAAATGTTTTGGCCGAAATGTTCACTTCATAAAAGACACATTAGTGGAAGTTATAGGGTACTCATTATAACTTCTTGTGTGAATACTTTACAGTCGTAGTCATGTGACGTGCCCCATTTTAAAGGACGACATCAAACATTTATCTAGTTGAAGCCTCAGAAAGGTTTCCAAATGATAAGAAGATGAGTAATGTTCTTTAAACAGATACAGTCTACGCGACTGAAGAGCTTTCATAACAGCTTAAATATTCATACAATATAACAACAATTTTAGCATGACTTTAGTGTCTATATTATCGTGGTTTGTTTATTTGGGGAAAAAACCAACCGCTATGTTCTTATTATTTAATTCTTTTTGGAGCTTTTTGTTTTGTAAATTGTATATTGCTTTGCTTTACTTGACAGTACAATAGATGTTTGTTTAACCTCTTTAGTTACATAATAAGACTCTTCATCATTGAAATTTGGTAGTTTGACCTTACAGAGCCATCAAGGATGTTGATGAACATATCGGAAAATTGTCAAAAATCTGTCTCCGTGAAATATATACACTTAATTTTTATCACCGATTTTTCCGACCCAAAATAAGCAGAGAAATTGCACTAATTAGTAAAGGTGTTTTCCAGTCTAAAGATAGATCAAGTCTATTATTTTCAAGCGCAAAGCATTGTGGTCTAGCTCACACACTGTATACACAGACAGGAAAGAATTACAAAGTTTATGAGCAATGAAAGAAACCAAAATATATGAATATTGGCGATTTTTTATCTACCATTTCATTTAATTATTTTTTTCTACAGATATTAATACAAAAAATTAACCAACTAGGTATTTTGTTAGAATTTTTTGAATCAATGAATATGTATTTGTCATATTTGTTTAAAATCTCAATAAAAGTACATTAAAGAGGCTATAATTGGTATATTCTCAGGACATTTAGAAACATTGTTTACAAAGCAGTCATCACATTCAGTAATGTATGACAAGGGTAGCCTAACTTGCAAAGAGAAGCACGTGCACCACTTGCATCATGTACGTTGCTATGGCGACATGCGCTATAAAGACGAGCCTTCACGCTTCGGAAACGAATGTTGTGTAGTACGTTTTATGCAATAAAAGGAATTCTGTTTTTATGACGTCAGATACCCTTAGCGCGCGCTAGTCGAAGGGGGTACATCTCTTTGAAACCAAGTTTCATTATATTGTCGTGATATGAAAATTATTTATCACATGTCATGTTGTAGATAAAAGATTTCTTTAGCGATTGACGTTATAAGTATATGTTCCACAAATAATTTTTTATTTGAAACACTAACATCCTTGATGGCTCTTTAATAAGGAAACAGTTCGTCATGAAAACAATTCTAAATGAGTGAAAGTTATTATCAGGAACAGAAACAACTTGTTTTTCATTTTAATTTCCGTTGCTTTTACGTATTCGCCTTGCCCATTATCTTAAGCTTGATATATATTTCTTGTGATTATTAGTTTTTGCAATGTTTTCAATCCTACTTAAGTTATTATAACTCTTAAAATCATTTCGGTGTGGTTTTGTTTATTATACACACTCAACCGCAAAAGAAACGTCATCACATTTTCAACAGTGTAAAAAACAAAATATTGTTGCCGGAGAAAATCGATTTTAAGTGGGTTTTTTAGGACGTGATTTGAAAAGAGGTACATGCAATTTCATACATCATAGTATAATGCTTTCCTTTTTTTATATCTGTTCAAATACACTTGGGGTGTTGTTTGGCATTTCATGAATGTGGATATTTAATTAACAAAATGTGACGTCGACATAAATAACCTTCATGGATTTAAATTTGAAGAGACGTCATTGCTGTAGGACGTCCTAAACCAAGCTTAAAAGGGCCCTCTTTGACTCTCCTATCTCGTCTTCTTAAGGAGATTTGAAAAGACAATTTCTTAAAACGTGCGTTTCTCAGAAATATGAACAGATAATGTTTTGGAAGTTTATATTTAGTTCAATTGGCTTCTGAAGACAAAATGTATCTCTGTTTCAGTTGTGTTTATCACTCGCGGATTGAATTAGCTTGCATTTTGTATGGTGACGTTTCAGCGGTTGAGTGTACATGTATTTTGTTATGTACAATGTCAATCTATTAAACAGTGATATATAAGGGTGGGTAAAAATTCGGTCTACCAGCCGAGAACGATAAAGAAACATGATCACCCGAACTATAACTCCTATTGTTCATATACACGTTTAATCTAGTACAATTTACGTTTTTGGGGATAAAGGCATATTTATCTCAATGTTCAAATGTATTCAGATAGTTTGAAATTCCACCATGGTGCATGTATAACATACAGGCAGACCTCGCATATTATGTATAGCGCTGTCGTCCATCCAATCGCATGCTCATAGCGCTTAAATATGTCTCACACAATAGAAATTCTAAGAGAACTTGGGGAAAGTTAATCGGCGTAATATTTTGCGAAGAGGTGTGTTTTTAATGCAGACTTGAAAGTGTTCAAGGTTGGAGAAGTTTCAGGACGAAAGGGAGATTGTTCCAGAGGCTGGGTGCTGCAACACAGAAAGCTTTTTCTCCGAAGAGTTTCAGGTTAAATCGAGGGACAAACATGAGAACTTGGTGGTCTGATCGAAGATTCCTGGGAGCCTTGTGAGCTGTTAGGAGTTCACATAGACATGAAGGAGCTAGGTTCTGCCGACACCGATAAGCTAGGCACAGTAACTTACAATCAATCCTAGCTTGTACAGGCAACCAGTGGAGTCGTTTTAGAACTGGTGTGATGTGTGATGATTTTGCTGTTCTTGTTATAATTCTCGCTGCAGTGTTCTGGATTTTCTGTACACGTATAAGGAGATCATTGCTGATGCCATAGAGAAGACTGTTACAGTAATCTAATCTAGACATGATTTAATACTGAATCAAGGTTCTTGTAGCATCAGTAGTCAGGAGGTGACGAATGTTCCCAATGGCTCGAAGGTGGAAGTAGCAGGTTCTACATAGATAGTCGACATGCTTATCCATTGTGAGGTTTGAATCAATGAAAACACCCAGACTCTTCACACGGGAGAGATCTTGATGGAGGTGTCAACAACAGTGACCTCATTGCAACTGATCTTCTGAAGGCGCTGTTGTGTACCAATTAGTATTGCCTCAGTATTGTTGCTGTTCAATTTCAGATCATTGTTAGACATCCAGCCATTGACATTTTGTGTGCAGAGAGTTATACGGGCAAGAGATGTTGATAGAAGCTGGGGCTTGAAGTTGTCCATCAGTTGAGTGTCGTCAGCATATGAATGGTGACTCAACCCTTGCTCATTGATGATGTTCTCAAGACAACTTGTGTATAACACAAACAACACGGGACCAAGGACTGACCCTTGAGGAACTCAGCTTTGCAAACGTACACTTTCAGAGGTTTCACTGTCGACGGTGACTGCTTGTGTTCTCCGGTAGAGATAGGATATGATCTATGTTAGCGTATTGTCAGTAATGTTGAACTGACTGAAGAGACGACTGATGAGGATGTCGTGATTCACAGTTTCAAACGCTGCTGACAAGTCAAGTAAGATCAGTGATGAAATCTTACCTGAGTCCACAGAACACCGCAGATCGTTAACAATTCTCAGAAGTGCTGTTTCCGTGCTGTGCATTGGACGGTAGGCTGACTGATATTTGCCAAGGAGATCATTTGAGGTTAAATATTCCCTGAGTCTGATGTCTACGGCTCTCTCAAGTACCTTAGACATGAAGGACAGGTTTGATACTGGCCGATAGTTGTTTAGGGTCTTACAGTCCAGGTTAGCTTTCTTGAGTGAGGGTCTGATGACCGCAGCTTTGAAGACAGCTGTTGTTGACAAGCTTGGTTATCACAGGTAGGAGGAGATCAAGGAAGTTTACAAGAATCTTGGTTGGAATCGGATCCAGTGAACATGACGTCTTCAGTGATAATGTTCAAAATTTCAATCTCAGTAAAGGGAGCTAACTCTGTTAAAAGATAACAGGGTGTTTCTGAAACAGACGTGCTTGCAGGGTGTGTATCCCCCACATGTTTGTCAATGTTGGCTCTGATCTTGTCTACTTTGTCGATGAAGTAGTCAGAGAATGAATGTGCAAGTTCCGTATCACTTTTGCCAGTGGGAAGCTTGGGATCGTTCACTTTACCGAGCAATTCCTTCATGAACTTGTGACAAAGTGTTGGGTTCATATCATTGGATGAAAGTTTTGAAGTACAAAATTGAGATTTAGCATGACGAAGGACTTTGGAGCAGGAGTATCGGGTAAGAACAAAAATCTGGCGATGAATTTCAAGATGCGTCTTACGTTACTTCCGCTCAGCTGCTCTCTTCGTCTGCTTGGCATCCCTGACACTGTCATTATACCATGCTTACCTGGTCTGACTGTGATCTCCCGCTGAGTCAGAGGGGCATACTTCTCCAGCAGAGTGCTTAGAGTGGATATGTATGATTCTGCCAGCTCATTTACATCATCGGGAGTTTGACACAGCAAATCTGTTTGTTTGAGGTCAGTTCTGAATTCTTCGATATTCATGGATTTCAAGTTTCTGCACAGAATTGTCCTGCGATTAATAGGTGGTCTAGTCATGTTCCAGACCATTGCGATAGCATAGTGGTCTGACAAGTGAACATCTTCGACAGTGCCCTGCTCAATGACAGAGCTGTCTTCAGACGTGATCACCCAGTCCTGAATATGTCCTGATCTGTGAGTGGGTTGCTGTATGACCTGACTGAAGCTGTGAGCCTTTAGCATACATCTCACCTTCTTTGCGTCAGGCAACTTTTCATTTTCAAAATGAATGTTAAAGTCGCCAAGCAGCATTGTGTTAGGTCGTGTCAACACAAGCAATGTATGCTTTCCTTGGATCAACCCCATTTACAGTTTTAATTTTTTGGTAATTCTTCAAACTTTCCTTAGTTAGACTGCTTGATTTAAATAAATGTGCTAATATTCACAATATAATATTATTGGTAGCACAATTAATCTCATCAATGTGCTGTGTTCTGCTGTAATCGAATAGTGTGTGCTGTATGCTTTTATGCAATATGCTTTATACTCTGACGAAATAAACCATTTTAATCATCAACGATCGTCTTTGTCTTTCAATTGTTGGTTAGAGACCAATAGCGATATTAATACCTGCTATACCTGGTGTAAATGGTGTTAAAGGCAAATCTAAACGTATCTTTGTGAACATGTAATAAAAAACCAATGTTTTCGAAAGCGTTCACACTTGTTGTAATCAATTCATTAAAAACAACACGACAGTCAACAATGACATAAAAAATGCAAAATATAATTTCAAGAATCTATATGCCCTGTTTTTACGGCGAGCGTTTGCATATAAGTAAAGCATTACATATATGCAAATTTGCTCATATGAGCAAACTTCGCCGTATGGACGCATTTGCACATATGTATATTTTACTACCGTAAGCAAATTGTTCACTACCGTCAGCAAATTTGCACCTAGTCAGGGGCAGGTGCAAAAAAATGGTAATTTCACTTTTCTAGTAACAGTTCGTTGTATACAGACATAGTGACTTCACCCAGGTTGAGAACATATATTAGATAACTTTAGTCGGACGATGCTTGTACTTTTCGACCAGAAACTCCAGAAATTCAATCAAGTCGTATCCAGTCGTGATCTAGTCGTAAGTGGCTCGTATCTGATTCGTATTTGGTCGTATTAAGTCGTCTTGTCAGTCGTATTTACTCGTATCCAGTCATATTGAGTCGTGGTGGTCGCGTGTGAGTCGGGAATAGATCTTCCCCTAAAATACTTGCTGACTCACTCTCGACTAGTGACAACTCACGTACGACTAACCAATACTCAAAGACGACCAGTGACGACCCGTTCCTGATAAAACACGATAATAAGGCCAAATAAATCGTATAGCGGAATTTAGTTATTTTTTGCACAGGGAGGAAAGATGAACATGTGTAAGCATGGTTCTCGTCCATGTACTACGCATTACAATATATATGAATATATATATGAGATATTACGCAGAGCAAATTATTCATTGTTCTGCCCAACTCAAGATGGTGTGTCATATGTGTTTATAGAATCATGTAAAACATTTCAACAAAAGCTGCCACATCAACACAAGCTTGTTAATGTGCAATAGAAACCAACAAGACACACGCTAACACGACTCTATTCCTCAGCACATCAATGATCGCTTGTACTGTATAGTCTATATAAGCAAATACCAGTGCATAAATGTAGCTACAACATTCACAAACCTAGGATAATGCCACGTGTGAAGTGCCTGCAATAAGAAAGTAGGAATATGCAATTGAAGTGTGAACAATAAATACAACAGTGACAAAATAAACAAAAAATGAGACCTACCATGTGGTGATGAGGTCGAGTCGATGATTTACTTGTAGTTTCGAGTGTAAAGATGTTGGTCTCGTCGTCCCACACATCACCCGCACACGTCGAGGTATCCGTATATTTAGTAGAAGTTGAGTCTAGTTGTGGTATCCGTAATCGTCTGTTGACAAAGAGGATTTGGCATGTACATAGCCACACATTCCTGATTGACATGCTTAGGATTTATATTAGTTATCAGAATAAAGATAATGTGTTAGTCTTACACTCAGACTATGAAAAAGTACTTATTCTGAAAATATCCCCATGTTATTAAATATATGTAATATGTAAGAAATGAAATTTTCCTTTTAAAAAAAAAACCCTTTTAATTTTTGAAAATTTTATTTATTTTTTTTTAGTGTTAAGACTAATAATGTGTGTTCATATACGAATAAGGACATTGGGAGTAATGGAATACGGGGGAAACAATTGAACAGTTCATCACCTAAATATAAATATACTTGCACTTGTTGACATGGTGACAAGAGTCCTTACTGTGATTATTGTAGGTTATCCACTTCGGAAATTGCTAATTACATGTAAATCCCTCGCAATCTTACACCCCAGTCCTCATAATCAAAAACTTAGCATCGTTCAGTATTGGTTAACTTTCATGCTGACCATACAGATCTCAGATTTCTCCTGTAAAGTTTAAGTGGTAGGTACATAAGTAGTACCCAACAACACGAAATGATAATAGTCTTGATGGCGTGTGTGATATTCGTATATTGTTTGTCTTTTATTTATTCGTTTGAAAAAAAATATTTGATAATTTGATTTATATTGAGGAATTTACAGTATCAGTCACTCATTACATGCACTATAAGTATATAAGAAGCACTATCCTTGCCAATAGAAGGACGTTATACTTCACAAAACCTCAGCAAATAGTATTCTTCCGGTTTCGTAAGCATTATTTATTCTTCATGTAAAGGAATTTAAAAATCTCAGGTCAAACGATAACTGACTAAATCACACTTATTAAGGGATTACATTGCTGGTTTACCTATCCATATAGGAAAATTATAATGACAAGTTAATGTTATTTAAAATCCCTGACACCATAATAAATCTACATATATCATAATGGCAGTCATAATCCAAGGCAAACATACTCAAATAAATACTTTGGTCAGTAAAATTAACGACCAAAAGAACAAAAAACACAAGAGATTGTAATCCATGAGTGGTAAATGTGACTGAAACAAAGTTACATTAATGTCACCAGAAGTCAAATAAATCAAAGGTTCGTGTTTCTAAAACATTATCTGTTCATGTCTGAAAAACGCGCCTTTTAAAAATTATTTTGGAATCTTCTATCACAGTCTGTGCGTAGGCATAAGTCAGCGATGATGTACCAAATACAAACATTGTGGATCCTCATATTTTTACTCTGCCTATTAGACATTTAACTTTAAGAATTTTATTTAACTAAGGTAAAAACATAGTTTTATAATGTTCGTTTGTAAAGCAATTTTCCCCTAAGGTTGATAAAATTCTGAAAAAGTTTTAAAAGACACCTTCACATCTCAATTACATATTCACACGTACATGCAACATTAAATTAACACTGATTCATATACACTTTTTGTGCATACAGTATACCGTATGATACTACTATTTATAGTAAACATCGTTATAAATGAATATGTGAAAGCAAACTAAGTGAGAAATATGTATGATATATTTTATGAAAATGATATGGATCAGTGACACCTGCCTCGTCTACGGAGAGAAGTGAGTTCAGAAGCTATAGGATTTACTTTTACAAACTAACACATGAACTGCTTGTTTTCAACACGCATCAGTTCAAATAACAAATAGTTGTATACATACACTCATCGTTAACGTTAGACGTTGCAGACACAAATCCAAACTGCTCAGCGACGTCCTAATACTGGCTTCTGTTTAAATGGAGTATCCCTCTCACTATCACTTACCGGCCTCACTTGTAGTGCTGTATTGGTCTAACCAACACTTATTGTCTGTACGCAACACGCCCAGTACAGCCTCAGAAGATATCAAGGAGGATTAGAGGTTAACGCTTAATGTTCCCAACCATTCTATGCTCCGTATATTTCTTTGCACCGTATTTCTTCCTTGTGAGGATAATCACCAATTATTGCCTTCAACAGATCTTAACAGAACGAACACTTGGCCTGTTGACTCTCAACCTCTCATTGTACAGTAGACAGGCTGTACCAAAGATTTGTCAAGCAGAGTCGATCAACTCTACTCAACTCGGATCACACCAGCTATAGTATTCATTATTGGCGCCCCAATGGTTGCCTATTAATTTTAATCATGCACCTGTGCACCTCTCGATCAATTCTCCTTACGGCCTGTGCAGCAGGTGTGATATTATTTGTGACAAATATGTAACTAAATACTTGATGAGAACAGTATCAGTGCATGGATCGGATGGTTCAATTCTAAAGAATATACATATGTTACATAAAATGATTGCTTTAACATTACACCTTTATGTTATGAATGATTCACCCGACACTGTATGATGATTTGTAATCATAGATGTTATTACTCACTAGACACACCCGACGTATTAACACGATGGTTGGATGTTTACTTACTGATATCAACGCCATTGAACGTTAAATGGAAAGCGGTACAGTATATTTAGGAAGTGAATGAATAACATTTTGACAGGTGCTCGTGAAAACGGTTGCACATGTCAATCAATATTCATTCATTCCTGGTTATATTTTTCAGATTCATTCATTCTTGGTCATATTCTCCTTTCAGTCAGATTCATTCATTCTTGGTTATATGTTTCAGATTCATTCATTTTTGGTTATATCATCCTTTTGAAATTCATTCATTCTTGGTTATATTCTCCTTTCAGTCAGATTCATTCATTCTTGGTTTTATCTTTCAGATGCATTCATTCTTGGTTATATATCCTCCTTTAAGATTCAATCATTCTTGGTCATATCCTCCTTTCATATTCTTTTATTCTTGGACATATTCTCCTTCCTTCTTTCAGATTCATTCATTATTGGTCATATCATCCTTCAAATGCACATTTGCATCACAATTATTCTATACTAAAAACAAACTTATGGTACATGTAGGGTAGTTTAGAATGTAATCCTTTCTCCTCGATGTGATCAACGACTTTCCTCAAAGGAACGTCAATGAATGGATATTACAACACAATATCCTAGCAAGATGATGATATACAGTGTGCGGGACGTTCCTATCAGTTTCAAACTGGGCGTTCAGCTGACAATATAACGGTGTCTAAGAGGTGTATATTTACCGCAAATTCCGAGGTGAAAACAGAGAGTCCCCTTTCTACAACACTACAAAACGTCTGGGATAAGTATGGAATTGTTTTCAGCTATACATAAACATCAGTGCAAATTCGTCAACAATTCTAGCATAATATTAAATGCAAAGGCGGTCAACGCATGAACGAACCTTAACTACCGGTATTCTAAAGAAGACCCCGATTAGCGATAAGAGCATATTTACATGTTCCGACAAATCAGCAATAGATATACACAACACCAATACATATATAGGAGGTAACAAGGAGTCGAGATATTAGCCTTCTTATTGACCCGGGTATCGCGTGCCGTCGTAGTTCGCCTCGTTTACTTAGCACTGAAGTGTTCCTATTAAAGCACTGTAATAAAAAAAATAATAAGCAGTATTAAGTGCTTGTCATAACTTAATAATGTACATCTGGTATTACTGTATTCTACACTTACCGCTTTGTTAAACAAACCCCCTTTCAGCCGAACGTCAATATCGTCTCTGTCAGATAACCGGTCGGTTATCTGTGTTGAAACACTAACACATGATCATATCACAGGGGCACACTTAGGTATCCAATTGTGTTAACAACACAGGGCGCTAAGTTAAATGGAATGAGAACTTGTATCAAGCAGGCATAACTTCGTTCATGTATAAACGTTATACGTCCATATATATATACTGTGCGTTTCATTCAACAAAATTGTCTTTATATGTCATATATATGTATTTAAGGTGTATTTTGTTCTTAAACATAGTTGTATAATTGATTCTTTTATTACTCTGTGAATGTAAAAAGAATTCCCATTCGAATAATAAAGTATTATCTTATCTTATCTTTGGCTCGTAATACCGACAAATGATGTTGATAAATGAGCTTGCACAATCTGACTATGAAGCTCTACGTTCTAAAATACAAATGGACTAACGCAATAACATTTGATTAAGATCTAGCATAAGCTCGTGCCCTTCACCCACAGCCAGCTGTAGTCAATAAACTGTCCTGTGTCATAGAACACAATAAAGAGCCCCGACTAGAAGTAGGATGATAAGTACATGTGACATCACTCCATGGTGTCAGTGTCACCGTAATGCGAATGCACAAAATTTATGGTTTGGGTCGGTAAAAGTATACTATTAGAATTGTTATTCAACATACCACAGCATCTACATGGTATAAATGAAGCAGAAGATCACGGACAGCACCAAACTACCCTAATAAATACAGCTATTGGTTAACGATGAACGTCGTTGCTATGCTCGTTCCAGCATATCAATTCACAAAATGAGATTATTACATAAGATTATATACGGATGAACAACAATGAAGAAAGCGGAAGTATTTCCTCAACACATACGGAACGTTATCGGCAAGTACTCAGTGGGGAGTGAAGGTCAAACTTGCTTACTCTTTATTTGAAGTGTATACCATACTACTTGTATAACTTCAACATCTTAGCACAAACTACCAACAGCCAAGGTCAGTGAAGCTTATGAATGCACTTATTTATCAGCACAATGTAGGGGAGGGGGTGCTTCCATGGTAAAGTTGTGGGGCTTTATAAAACTTCGAAATACTCTGATGCAATTTAGTGAAAGTTCTGTCACATCAAATGAATAGATCATACATATCTGAGAGGTGCCATTGTACAGTGTCAGAGATACTGCTAAACGTAGGTTAGTTACATCTAAATTATTTGCCTCTGTCGCATAACATTGTCTTTTCAGCCGAACACACATACTTTGAATGTATAATTGAAGATGGAAACCCATGTTATAACTTTGTTTTTGAAATACAATTCACTGCACAGATTCCCACGTTTAAACTAATTTGGTAATAGGTATGATTCCAAACTGTAACAAGTAACATGGTCGATAATGTTTTTGGATCCCAATGTGTTAAGCTATGAAAAATAAGCTTCAATTTAAAATTGTCATATTGTAAAAAAAAAATCAATTATGTCCCTTTGAAGCTGTATTAGGCAGTACAGGACCTTATTTAGTGGATTGTTTAAATTGGTTTTATAATGGATAAGTGGATTCGGTTAAATAATATAATATATTTAAAGCAATATGCATACCTCACGCGCTATAAGTTTCTCGAACGAATCTTCCTCGCAACTTGAAACTGATGGTGGTGTCGGTGTTTCTCTGTTGATGCACGGCAAGGACCAGCCACATGAACACAAGTCTGTACAGGGTTTACAGGCTCTACGGCAAGGACACGCTCCCCTCTTGGTTGATCGGTTACAGATGTTTTTACAGTGCCCAGTCTTAACCACGTGACCTTGCTACCCGCTAAATCAATTACGTATCGGTCTCATAACGGTTGTCGATTCGCCTTGACCCGCGAGCGCATTGTGCCCCTTTAAGTTGGTTACTTGTTCACAGGTGTCTCAAGTGTTTTCTTATAATAGACAACGCCTACTGCTTCCACTGATAGCCGTGTAATGACTAATGAGTGTTTAAAGGCGCTGTAGCACGTTTTTTGCAAATTTTATTTTTTCAAATTTCTCATTTATAATGATAGTTTATGTCATTTCTATTAACTTTAGAGGGTAAAACATCTTATTACACAAACCAATTATCCGTAGTGGTAATAACTGTTTTGCGTATAAAGCAAAAATTGCATGGCGGCCATTTTATTGTGAACACAATTTAATCATTTCGCATAACAAAAACGATCCCCATGGCTTTATCGAACCATGTACAATTATTTTTAACTTGATTTTCCGAAGAGAGAATGGTCCTTTACTTTTGGTGACATTATTTTTCAAATACATTTCATCGACTTATTTGAGCGAAAAAACGTGCTACAGCGCCTTTAAAATACCAGCGTTATACACGATATCCCATTCTCTCCCCACAGAATTTACTCCCCCTATCGTATCGTAACGTTGGAAAACCTGAAGGGAGTAACATGTTTTGGAAGAGAATGCTAGCTGATTCCCATAAAACAGGAATAAATGTCATTCTGTGTCCAGATTCATGCGTGATATCTAAAAATCTTGTGTCATTCATGCACTTTATATGAAGTAATATTGATCATGTTTCTTATCGCATTGACATTAATTTATCACAAGGAAAGGAACGGCAATGATTTCAACATGTATCATTCAAGTACGTTTAATTGCTTTTAGCTTTTAGTCAGACTCTGCATTTATAATTATGATACTGCGCATTTCTGATGAAAATGATGTTGTAATTCACTGTACTGTTAATGTTCTCTTTACAGCTTCATAAAAAAAACATGCACCGGTGTGGGTTTTTTAAGAATCCATTTAAGTGTTACAAAGTTGCCAGGGAATAAAAAATACTATGAAAATGAAAAATTTATCAGTTATACTGTACACCAGAGATTCATGGAACCCCCAATCTTTGCAAAAACGTGTGTTGTACGTTTATACAAATTCACCAGCATATTACTGTTTGTATGAACTAATCAGTTAACATATAAGGAATCAACTACCACCCTTCAATAACAAATCGAAAATCTGTAAGAATAAACACAAATATTAAGTCAAAAATGGCAAAAGCAACATGGGTTGTATGTGTCATGTATATCGCTGTAAGATAAAAGCAAGACTAACGCGTGCCACCATATATATAAATTGGCCGGTCGCGTGCCTTTGACGAGATTGACTACCAAGCTATGACTAAGCGTATTGATAACTTCCGAAACCACTTCTACATCTTTATGCTTAGATAAAGCTATTTTTTCAACATAAACAAGGTAACGAATGTCCATTGCCTCCATCACATAAAAACACTGACATGCAGACACATCATTATTTTTATATTTACCAATTTCTTGTTTAAGCGCCCACGCCTGATCACTGTCACTGTCGGTCAGAGCCTGTAGTCTACCAGTCCAGTTTCTGTTGAAGTTTTCAATAAACAATGCAGTCGCTGTACATGAATACATGGCAGGAATAGGCAAAACGTCGTGGTATCAAACTGTAGTAAGTTATCAAGTTCACTGAGCCTCCAAGTCCTGGCCTGTGTCTATAAGCTGTATGTCTCTCGATCCAGTGATACACCCAGACAGTACAGAACTTCCTGTCTGGTCTACTAACAAGCTGACACGCAGACACTTAGATACTAGCGCTGTGTCCAGGGGGGCGCACTCACACTGTTGAATAACAAAAAGCGTGAAGGAAGACGGACCCTACTAACAAGTATATGATTTGTGCTTTGTTTCTGCTGCTTGCCTGACTGGTCGACGTTTCATAAACTTTATTTTCCCATTTCAAACTAGAAACAGATGTCTCCCTCTTCCCCCAAATAAATTTCAGTTATTACCCTTCTAAAAGACAAAGTCAAATTGTTGCCATGGAAACAGAAAAAAATAACATTAAACAAATTCAAACACCCATGATATCGGGAGGTATAGTCCGTTTGTACTGAAACCGTACCGATGAATTTCAAGTTTAACAGAAAAGTGAATCTAATACGATGAAATGAAAATTACAAACCCTCATAGTTTTATCCCGCCAATTTGACATTCAATTTTCAGAATTTTCTTTAACTTAGGAAAAATGTTGTTTAACAAACGATCATAGTTTGAAGTGGTTGTTATTGGTTTGTATGACAAGGGGGTATACACTGTGTTTGGAAGAGTTCGCAAATACACGTGAATTGCGTGATGTTAACATAGAATACCGTAGTCTCTTTATTAATTTGATCATCGCAATACTGGTTGAAGAGAGAAATTATAGGCATAAGCTTCCGGGTTCGTTATATACACATTCTACCATACAATAACTTATCTCTCATTATATTGATTAAATGCTTAGAAATAAGTGATGTTTTGTCATTAGCTCAAACGATAAAACAGTTTTATAGTAAATACGGCCAAATGAAAATCTCACAAGAAAGGGGTCGTCTCAAAACCTAGAAAGCTTGGAATCTAGACGGATGTCAAGCGAATGTGTATGAAACCGTATTATACGTTACTTTCAATTAATATTTGCATCAATTTATGTAGAAGAGAAGGATATTTATGGATTATCAACTTCTTATTTAATTAAGACGGCGATAATATATGCAAACAGGACATGCGTTGATGCTGATTATGACATATGGGCGAATACCAGTCATACTGCACATCAGGAGTTAACAGCAAAAACCTCACACTGTACGGATTGAGACATGGTACCGTAGTTAATATTCAAATGACTATAGAAACAAGGCATATGTTGTTTTTGTATTTAAACATTTGTGTATGAGGATATGTTGTTTATATAGACATATTTTCAAATGAGATTCAGGCACCAACTTTAGTCTATGAACGCAGTCCAAAGATAAACAGCATAGCCAACAACAATATCTATTCAACCACGACTATATTACAAACACTTAATCTGTTCTGACTCATTCTTTTTGCAAAGTATTTGTTTCCTTGATACTGTACATTATGGCGAATTGAACCCAAAGATCAAAATTGTGTCCTTTGTACATGTTTATGTCAATACAGAGTCTTATTCAATAGCGACCAATGATACCCGGCGACAGATGCTGATTAAATTAGGTTGCACAGTTTGACATTGCAGCTCTACATTATTAAATACAAATATAGATATTCATTATACACTCAAGATCTAGTATTTTTGTATCACATTATTTCTTTGAGTAGGCTCCACAAGCATATACAAAGTACATTTTCAATATGGAGTATTTTGTACAATTCGTCAAATTGACAAGACAGTTTTCGATATACATTTCAATATGACAAAAGATGGAATAAAAAGGAACTTATGTGAAAACGTTGTGGCATGAAGCCAATCAGTATAGAGAAGCTGTTTACTGATATAATAAGTGTCTTGTAGAACTGATTTAAGACCATTTATTTGCGGTTTTTATTCTGGCATTTACAGGTATATACATAATATTTAGTAACTATAAAAATCAAATTCAGTCCATCATTTTTATTTTCCTTGTAACCAAATATAACATGCATTATTTATCAAGATCTAGTATAATCTCGTTCAATTACACTGGGTAAACAGAAGATAAATACCTTCACAAATATTTGATATTTTGTAAATACCATTTAAGATATTTCATATTTGTAAACACCATCTCTATTAGATATTTAATCTTTGTATATATATATTATTATCTTTAATCCATTGTACATATTTGAATATATCATTAAATATTTGTAAATATCGTCTTCAATAGATATTTAATCCTTTTTGTAAATATCGTTATTTCATGTAGGGTTCAGCCACAGACAGTTACTAAACTGAATCCATTAATTACAATAGAAACACACTTGCGTTATGCACGTGAAGAGCATTTTAATATTAGACTAACGTTAGTCAATGAAATATAGCATTTCGTTTATTGAAAGTAATCTATTACTATTCACCCTTATGTTCTGGTTTGCAAATTCAGTACTGGGTATTCCGATAAACCAGACCTGACAAATGAGATTGAGTGCCAGGACGGGTCACGTCTTCATACTCTGATCTTGTGTATAAAACATTAAGTCGCTAATATATCCCGTGATACCATCACATACCAATAACATCTGCCTGAAAATGTATACAAATACATAAGAATAGGAACATGTTAAAAAACGATCATATCACATAACACTTGACGTGAGGATATAAGACCCGTGTAGCATAGAGCACTATAAAGAGCCCCGACTAGAAGTAGGTTGATAAGCACATGTGACATCACTCCATGGTGTCAGTGTAACGGGAGTCACCAAATTTGTGGTTTGAGTCGGTTAAAAGTGTTGGAATGTTATTCAACAGACCTGAGTATCTACATAGTATAAATGGAGCAGGAAATCACGGACAGTATAAAACAACCCTAATAAATACACATAGATAGTGGTTAAAATTGAACGTCTTTGCCACGTTATTCCAACATATCAATTCACAAAATTATTATATATGATTATATAAGGATGGTGTTAAAGAAGAGAACAACAATGAAGAAAGCGGAAACATTTCCTCAACACATCCGGACAGTTATCAGCAGTACTCGGCACCGGGAGCAAATGTCAAACTGGTTTACTCAGCTTCTCTATTTGAAGTGCTAACTACTATATAACTTTAACATCTTAGCACAGACTACCAACAGCCATGGTCTGTGAAGATTTTAAACTTTACGAATGCACTTATGTATCAGCACAAGTTTGGGGGCTTCCACGGTAAAGTTTTGGGGCTTTATAAAACTTCGAATTAATCTGATGCAATTTAGTGAAAGTTCTCTCACATCAAATGAATAGATCATACATATCTAAGAGATGCCAGTGTACAGTGTCAGAGATGTATAACCTCCACTTAGTGTGAATATATCTCATAGAGAATTCTAGACCGATCTAAAAAAAAAATGTAAAACTATTTTGAATATGTATGTCCAACTTTTTACAAATTTAAAAGAGAGTTTCTAATATCTATTTATATTTTATTATATGGAGTGTTGTAGACTTGCTTATGGCGGATGGTAATGTTCTATAATTGTCCAGAGGACAGACAAAAATAAATCTACACTAGATCTACATTCTACGAACTGCTAATATATGATCACACGCACAGGTGCATTATACCAGAGAAACCACACGAGGAACCATGTCTCAACGCTCGTATACAGGTGTAGTATATATATATATATATTCGGTGAGAATGAGAATTCGCTCCAGCCTAGAACGATAAGCACCCAGAGTATGGTCACCCGGACATAATAATACAGTATAATCAAGTACACATGTATATACCATTTACACCTAATACCGCCTGAGGTGACTATGGCGGCAATTTTGTTTTTCAAATTTAAGGGTTATGAACATTTTTTAAAACTTGGTTTCCAACTTAAACATGATCAGTACTCTTTTAATGCCATATAAAAACACTTTTCCAAATTTTACATATAGAGATTCATAAACAAACTAAAACGATGTGATCACCTGCCATTATTTGTGAAAATTTGGCGGCCATTTTGATTTTCAATTTTGAGGGTCAAAAACACTTTTTCAGCTTTGTATCCTATTTGTTCGTAATCAGCACCCTTTAAATAGGTAAGCTAGAATGGATACGAAATCCTTCTAAAAAATGCCTCTTGCTTTTTTATTTGAGCCCTTTTTCATAATTGGGCCTAGGCTAATATTTTTATCATCCAAAACTGTGTTCAACAGGAGATATCTTTTTGGCAGTAGATTTTGCACAATGCCCTGTCGCCGTCAACTACATGACATCACAATGCTTTAGTTTACATCTTCCAGTAGTGACGTCACAATGCTATGTAATGCACAATAATATGACCTCACCGCACTCACCTCACCTCAAGTCAAATGGCAGAGATGTGCTCAGAGATGTACACCATTTTCACTTAAACGTAATAAGAATGACTTTGGATGATAAATAGAATCTCACCCTCGCAAGACTCGGATATTTTTTAGCTTTTATCAACTCGTGTTGATATATTTGATATCAGAAGACACTTGGGTGTGATTCTCTATATATCAATTTTTCAAAATTATCCAGGTAGTTTATAATTCCACCGCTGTCAATGTATAATATACAGGCAGAGCTTGCTTACACAAGCAATGTTTGCTTTCCTTGGATCTTAAAAGAACTTAAAAACACCCAATTTACAGTTTTCATTCCTATAGACTGCTTGATTTAAATATTTGTGCTAATATTCACTATATTATGTTACTGGTCGAACTCAGTATGTCGTGTTCTACTGTAAATAGTGTATAATGTTGGGTTTTTTTTTATATCCTTTACTCTGACAAACTTAATAAACAAGTCTAACTATCAACGGTCGTTCTTGCCTATAATCCACTATAAATCCACTATACATCCACTTTCTGAATCTAAATGGTGTCAATGTAAAAAGGTCAATCTGAAGATATGTTTTGTGAACAACTAGAAATATGTGCATGTGATGCACTGTGATGTCCCCCGCTCTCTGCTATCTGTGAGTATGCAAATGAACGTGGCGTTAGCATCTCCAACACAAGATTGATGAAGCATTGGGACAGGGGGCGTAATCCTACATACACCATCAGAATCACAGTTCCGAGAAGACACGCCGATTTCATCTCTGAAGATGAATGCTTCTGGCCGGAAAACGTAAACTGCAGAGATTGGGTTCCAAATAAGGAATGGTACAACGATGACGTCACTGAAAATCCAAGACAATGAAGCAATTAAGTAGGATGTGGTATGTGTTTGTGTTTATTTCCATGGCAAATCTAAGTGTCATTACGTGGAATGTTCGTGGTGTAAATAACGCTTTAGAGCACCTTAAAGCAAAATTAGATGGTTGTGACGTTTTATTCATTAATGAACACTGGATGAACAAAGCAGAGATATCTACACTGCTTGATCTACATATATGTTTTGATGTGTACTATAAATGTAAGACTGACCATTCGTCACAAAGAGGAGCAGGTGGTGTTGCTCTGTTTGTCCGTAAAGCATTACATAGTAGCGCTTGCTACGAATCAGGAAGTGAGAACATTATTGGTGCTAAACTGTCTGTGAATATGAACACAACCTTCATAATCGGAGCTAGACTTCCATCAACGAACGTGCTGGATTCTGTATATTGTGAAGAACTGACTAACACCTTTGACTTGTATGACATGTGTTCTCAAGTCGCAGAGACTATACTGGTTGGCGACTTTAATGCCGACATAAGACACTGTGTTCTCTCGAAACGTAGAGCCATGTATCTGAATGTGGGTTTAAAACAACGGAATCTTGTATCTGTTTTACCTTTAGATGATAGTAATATTATCACTTACTCTAACAAATGTAAAACACAAAGAAGTTTGATAGACTACGTCTTTATAAACTGTGACTTTCGAAGCAAGGTACTGGGCTCTGTTATTGACAATAACATAAGTTATGCTGTATCAGACCATTTTCCAATCCTCGCAGTGTTTCGTAACGAGACGCCATCATACAGGTACTCTGGCGGTTTACACCTTAATTGGCGAAAAGCTAATCAGGTAGATTATTCTTTGTATCGATATGAAACTGAAAACTGCTTTAGAGATGTTAATTTCGAACCTTCTCAGTATACCTCTCCAGAAGAATATATTGAAGCTCAGTATGAATATGTTACCACCTCTCTTCATTCTGCAGCTAATATAAGTATCCCTGCCTCTAGATACCAGGCAAACCTTAAGCCCTATTGGAAAAATAGATAACTTGAAGGCCCTGCATAATACAATGCGGAAATGTCGCAGTGAATGGAGAAGTAATGGTAAAATCCATGATAAAGATAATACCTATTATGTTGCTTATAAGGAGGCAAAACGTATTTTCAGGAAACACCATCGCCAATCAAAGAAGTGCGAAGATGATCTTAAATTTAAGAGAATTTACGAAGCCTCTGAACTAGGTATACAAGAGTTTTTTAAAGCTACCAAAGTATACAAACGTAAAAAAGAAACTACTCAAGTTCTCACCTACGAAAACAAATCATGTGATAATCAAGAAGGTATATGTGATCTATTTGCTGAATATTTTAGAGACCTTTCTTTGCCATGTACAAATGTTATGTTCGATTCCGATTTCAGTGACTATGTAAATAACTTTGTGTCACAACTTGAAAACACTAATGATAATTGTGATGATACCTCTGCACTGCTTCAATGTCCATTCACATTTGATGAAGTTTTATGCACTGTTCGCCGACTGAAGAACGGCAAGTCACCTGGTCCTGATGGTATTGTTAATGAACACATCAAGTATGCAGGTAGATCTGTTATAAATCACCTGGTTACATTATTCAATGCTATTGCCTGTTATGAATACTTACCCAGTGGCTTTAATGTTGGTACCATACTCCCTATTCACAAAGGTAAAGGTAAAAGCACAAGTGATCCTTCAAATTATAGGGGTATAACTTTAACACCTATTCTCAGCAAATTATTTGAAAGAATCATCTTAGAAAGAATAGAAAACTGGTGTGGCAACAATAAATCATTCCCTCACAAGTATCAATTTGGGTTCCGTAAAGGTGCTGGCGCTGAAACAGCTGCATTAACATTGCTGGAAAGTATAGCTTTTTACAGAGAAAGAAACTCACCAGTATATTGTGTTTTTCTAGATAATGAAAAAGCTTTTGATAGGATTTGGCTCAATGGTCTTTTTTATAAGCTTCATCACTTTGGAATAAATGGTAAACTTTGGCGTATTCTACGCAATAAGTATACTTCAATGCAATCATGTGTTAAAATAGGAGGCTTTACATCTTCCTCATTTCCTATTAAACAAGGTGTCGGTCAAGGATGTGTCTTGTCAGCATGGCTTTTTTCATTGTATATCAATGACCTGTTATATTCCCTTGACACATTGCGACAAGGTTTATGTTTACCATGGGGTAACGTACCAGGTATCTTACTAGCAGACGACACTACCATTGTATAAGTGCAGCCATAGACGGCCTACAATATGCATTGAATGTATGTTTTGAATATTCTTGCAAATGGCATCTTAAATATAATGCCGACAAAAGTGTATTTCTAATGTTTGGTATTACCCAAAAACATAAATGTCCATCATTTTACATTGGAGAGAAATTGATAGCACACAATGACCATGTTGTGTATGCTGGTTTGTACATATCAACTGCAACCTCGAATTTTTTGCGTACTCAAAAATCATGTGATAAACTCAGAATGTTATTCAATACTAATCGCCCCTGTGGTTTGGTTTTTGGTGGTCTTAACCCAATATCTGCTTCTGGAATTTGGAATAGAGTTATTTTACCATGCGCCCTTTTTGCCTGTGAATTATGGTGTAAGTTAACATCAAAAGACTATGATTTTCTGGAAAAGGCCCAGTCCTATTTTTGTAAAATCATCCAGGGACTATCTAAATATTCATCATCAGTTGTCGCACGAGACTGTCTAGACTTAATATCAGTCCAAGCTTACATTGAAAAGCGATGTCTCATACTACTAGGCAAATTATGCAGAAGTGATTTGAACTTTGTCTTCAAAAACGTATTGAACCATAGATTAAGTCAATTCTTACTTGACTCGGATAACGAAAGAGAAGCTAAAAGTACAAAATCACCGATTTATCATATGTTACTATTAACATATAAATATGACTTGACAGATTATATCAATGAATACATGATGTCTTCTAGTTTTCCTTGTAAATCAAAATGGAATGCCCATGTTACAAAAAGCATCCATGATGCTGAAAATACATCTGTATGTAAAGATTTAACTGTCAGAGTAAACCAACATAGGTATTTTTCAGTTCGGGATCGAAATGTACATAGACTTTGGAACTTATCTGTACTGAAACCAGATCTATTTCATTGCATTGCCAACCTGGTCAAAATCAGTACTCTACGCATCCAATCAAAAGAGTGTATTTGTGGCACATTTGTGTATGATATTGTAAAACATGTTTTTATGTACTGCGAGAAGACAAGATCCCAGAGGGATCTGTTGATTGAATCAATTATTGATCAATTAGATGTTGATACGTTTTCCAGCCTCTGGAATAATGATGAAGAATTAACATTATGTTTCTTACTTGGTGGACTGCCAACTGAATATTGTTTATCTCTTGACTATAATATATGGCTAGATTGTATGATCAACGTATGTACAACTGTTATCCACTGGAAACACTTTTTCACAAACTGCTTGTAACTCCTTGTATTAATCTGTATATCATGTAACTATATCATATCACACTGTATCTTCATTTACTGGAGGAAATAAAGAATATCTATCTACCTGCCATTATTTGTGAAAATTTGGCGGCCATTTTGATTTTCAATTTTGAGGGTCAAAAACACTTTTTCAGCTTTGTATCCTATTTGTTCGTAATCAGCACCCTTTAAATAGGTAAGCTAGAATGGATACGAAATCCTTCTAAAAAATGCCTCTTGCTTTTTTATTTGAGCCCTTTTTCATAATTGGGCCTAGGCTAATATTTTTATCATCCAAAACTGTGTTCAACAGGAGATATCTTTTTGGCAGTAGATTTTGCACAATGCCCTGTCGCCGTCAACTACATGACATCACAATGCTTTAGTTTACATCTTCCAGTAGTGACGTCACAATGCTATGTAATGCACAATAATATGACCTCACCGCACTCACCTCACCTCAAGTCAAATGGCAGAGATGTGCTCAGAGATGTACACCATTTTCACTTAAACGTAATAAGAATGACTTTGGATGATAAATAGAATCTCACCCTCGCAAGACTCGGATATTTTTTAGCTTTTATCAACTCGTGTTGATATATTTGATATCAGAAGACACTTGGGTGTGATTCTCTATATATCAATTTTTCAAAATTATCCAGGTAGTTTATAATTCCACCGCTGTCAATGTATAATATACAGGCAGAGCTTGCTTACACAAGCAATGTTTGCTTTCCTTGGATCTTAAAAGAACTTAAAAACACCCAATTTACAGTTTTCATTCCTATAGACTGCTTGATTTAAATATTTGTGCTAATATTCACTATATTATGTTACTGGTCGAACTCAGTATGTCGTGTTCTACTGTAAATAGTGTATAATGTTGGGGTTTTTTTTATATCCTTTACTCTGACAAACTTAATAAACAAGTCTAACTATCAACGGTCGTTCTTGCCTATAATCCACTATAAATCCACTATACATCCACTTTCTGAATCTAAATGGTGTCAATGTAAAAAGGTCAATCTGAAGATATGTTTTGTGAACAACTAGAAATATGTGCATGTGATGCACTGTGATGTCCCCCGCTCCAACTTTCAATCAAACCTAGTCCTATTACCCTTATTTTTCACAAATGCCAGAGACAACCCAAAACTGACAATCCAAAAAGGTTAATATATTAGACTAAATAAACTTGTTTCCATGTAGCCTCTTAGTTCAAATTGAGTCCCATTTTCTGGTCTCTTTGTTGAAATTGTTTCCATGGAAACCACACAAAAATTCGGAATGATTTAAGGAGAAAAGGCTGGCACCATTCCATCTTTGTGTCTAAATACACACCATTACATAATACTGAATAGATTTTGAAATTGGGGTTGGAAAATGTTCCTAACCTCCATATGCACTAAGTTCAAACTGTTTCCATGGAAACCAGAAACATAATTCAGAATTACCTAAGTAGCAAAAGGCACCACTCCACCACTAGGTCTAACCACACACCAAGTTTTGTAAAACAAATACTGCATAGATTTTGAGATAGAGGCCGGAAAAGGTCCCTACCCCCAATATGCCCTAAGTTCAAACTGTTTCCATGGAAACCAGAACAAAATATAAAACTAAGAATAACCTTAGTAGCAAAAGGCACCACTCCACCATCAGGTCTAACCACATACCATGTTTCGTAAAAAAAATTGTTTTTTGAAATATGGCCCGGGAACGATAGCATTTCGGAAGGACGGAAGGACAGAATTTCGGACGCGTACGGAGGCAAAAACATTATGATTCCCGCAGAGCTTAGCGGGGGACATGTAATACAAATCAATGTTTTCGAAAGAGTTCACACCTCTTGTAATGGATTCATTAAAATGATTCATTAAAATCAACACGATCGACAACAAATGCGTAAATGTGTTAATTCAGCAACATTATAAAATGAGTGTTGAAATGTACGATTAAAGAAAAGATGAATGAACAAGAGCAGGTAGTAATATTGTCATAAAGTAGTACAGCACCCATCGTTCTTGATAAGATTAAAGTTAGCTTTCATATCATATATACGTCATGACCGTGTTACATGTAGGTGACGATACCGAATATTATAAGGACGTCTACTTGTATACATACATACTTACGATATATTATTCGTTACACAATATAATATAATTAAATTATTATTATTATTATTATTATCATTATTATTATTTGTATCTTGAAGGAATGAAGTTCCTTAGTTTTTCGTCCATATAGTTCTCATTATAATACGTGAATATCAGATATATTAGAAAGACCTTACTATTTGTTCTGCCTATCTCAACTTGGTGTGTACTATGTGTGTAAAAATCATGTATGTAAAGTATGCTTGTATGAAATCATGTAAAGTATGCTTGTATGAAATCATGTAAAGTATGCTTGTATGAAATCATGTAAAGTATGCTTGTATGAAATCATGTAAAGTATGCTTGTATGAAATCATGTAAAGTATGCTTGTATGAAATCATGTAAAGTATGCTTGTATGAAATCATGTAAAGTATGCTTGTATGAAATCATGTAAAGTACTTCAAGAAAATCTGCCACATCAACGCAAGTTTGTTATAATGTGTAATTGAAATCTACACATGCATGACACTAACACGATTTCACTCCAAATCAAGAGACCTACAGAAAGTAAACAAGACTGCGTTAAAGCTACAGTGACATTCTCAAACCTAGGATAATGCAATGTGTCCATGGCCAGTGCCTGCAATGAAGAAAGTAGGAATACGCAGTTGAAGTATGAAACAAAAAATACAACAGTGGCAAAATAACACCAAAAAACAGTCCCACCTTGTTGTGATGGAATCAATGATCTGCCTGCATGTAGTGTGTTTGTGAAGATACCACCCTCTCCATGCCACGCACATGCGTCGAGGATTTCGTGTTCTTCTGTTTAGAAGTAGATTCCGAGTCAAGCCGTGGTAAGCGTAATTTATTGTCTAGAAGTAGATTCTGAGTCAAGCCGTGGTATCCGTAATGTATTGTCTAGAAGTAGATTCTGAGTCCAGCCGTGGTATCCGTAATTTATTGTCTAGAAGTAGATTCTGAGTCAAGCCGTGGTATCCATAATGTATTGTCTAGAAGTAGATTCCGAGTCAAGCCGTGGTATGCGTAATTTATTGTCTAGAAGTAGATTCTGAGTCAAGCTGTGGTATCCGTAATGTATTGTCTAGAAGTAGATTCTGAGTCCAGCCGTGGTATCCGTAATGTATTGTCTAGAAGTAGATTCTGAGTCAAGCCGTGGTATCCGTAATGTATTGTCTAGAAGTAGATTCTGAGTCCAGCCGTGGTATCCGTAATTTATTGTCTAGAAGTAGATTCTGAGTCAAGCCGTGGTATGCATAATGTATTGTCTAGAAGTAGATTCTGAGTCAAGCCGTGGTATGCGTAATTTATTGTCTAGAAGTAGATTCTGAGTCAAGCCGTGGTATCCGTAATGTATTGTCTAGAAGTAGATTCTGAGTCCAGCCGTGGTATCCGTAATGTATTGTCTAGAAGTAGATTCTGAGTCAAGCCGTGGTATCCGTAATTTATTGTCTAGAAGAAGATTCTGAGTCAAGCCGTGGTTTCCGTAATTTATTGTCTAGAAGTAGATTCTGAGTCAAGCCGTGGTATCCGTAATGTATTGTCTAGAAGTAGATTCTGAGTCAAGCCTTGCTATCCGTAATTTATTGTCTAGAAGAAGATTCTGAGTCAAGCCGTGGTATCCATAATTTATTGTTTAGAAGTAGATTCTGAGTCAAGCCGTGGTATCCGTAATTTATTGTCTAGAAGTAGATTCTGAGTCCAGCCGTGGTATCCGTAATGTATTGTCTAGAAGTAGATTCTGAGTCAAGCCGTGGTATCCGTAATTTATTGTTTAGAAGTAGATTCTGAGTCAAGCCGTGGTATCCGTAATGTATTGTCTAGAAGTAGATTCTGAGTCAAGCCGTGGTATCCGTAATTTATTGTTTAGAAGTAGATTCTGAGTCAAGCCGTGGTATCCGTAATGTATTGTCTAGAAGTAGATTCTGAGTCAAGCCGTGGAATCCGTAATTTATTGTCTAGAAGAAGATTCTGAGTCAAGCCGTGGTATCCGTAATTTATTGTTTAGAAGTAGATTCTGAGTCAAGCCGTGGTATCCGCAATGTATTGTCTAGAAGTAGATTCGGAGTCAAGCCGTGGTATCCGTAATTTATTGTCTAGAAGTAGATTCTGAGTCAAGCCGTGGTATGCGTAATTTATTGTCTAGAAGTAGATTCTGAGTCAAGCCGTGGTATGCATAATGTATTGTCTAGAAGTAGATTCTGAGTCAAGCCGTGGTATGCGTAATTTATTGTCTAGAAGTAGATTCTGAGTCAAGCCGTGGTATCCGTAATGTATTGTCTAGAAGTAGATTCTGAGTCCAGCCGTGGTATCCGTAATGTATTGTCTAGAAGTAGATTCTGAGTCAAGCCGTGGTATCCGTAATTTATTGTCTAGAAGAAGATTCTGAGTCAAGCCGTGGTTTCCGTAATTTATTGTCTAGAAGTAGATTCTGAGTCAAGCCGTGGTATCCGTAATGTATTGTCTAGAAGTAGATTCTGAGTCAAGCCTTGCTATCCGTAATTTATTGTCTAGAAGAAGATTCTGAGTCAAGCCGTGGTATCCATAATTTATTGTTTAGAAGTAGATTCTGAGTCAAGCCGTGGTATCCGTAATTTATTGTCTAGAAGTAGATTCTGAGTCCAGCCGTGGTATCCGTAATGTATTGTCTAGAAGTAGATTCTGAGTCAAGCCGTGGTATCCGTAATTTATTGTTTAGAAGTAGATTCTGAGTCAAGCCGTGGTATCCGTAATGTATTGTCTAGAAGTAGATTCTGAGTCAAGCCGTGGTATCCGTAATTTATTGTTTAGAAGTAGATTCTGAGTCAAGCCGTGGTATCCGTAATGTATTGTCTAGAAGTAGATTCTGAGTCAAGCCGTGGAATCCGTAATTTATTGTCTAGAAGAAGATTCTGAGTCAAGCCGTGGTATCCGTAATTTATTGTTTAGAAGTAGATTCTGAGTCAAGCCGTGGTATCCGCAATGTATTGTCTAGAAGTAGATTCGGAGTCAAGCCGTGGTATCCGTAATTTATTGTCTAGAAGTAGATTCTGAGTCAAGCCGTGGTATCCGTAATGTATTGTCTAGAAGTAGATTCTGAGTCAAGCCATGGTATCCGTAATTTATTGTCTAGAAGAAGATTCTGAGTCAAGCCGTGGTATCCGTAATGTATTGTCTAGAAGTAGATTCTGAGTCAAGCCGTGGTATCCGTAATTTATTGTTTAGAAGTAGATTCTGAGTCAAGCCGTGGTATCCGTAATGTATTGTCTAGAAGTAGATTCTGAGTCAAGCCGTGGTATCCGTAATTTATTGTCTAGAAGAAGATTCTGAGTCAAGCCGTGGTTTCCGTAATTTATTGTTTAGAAGTAGATTCTGAGTCAAGCCGTGGTATCCGTAATGTATTGTCTAGAAGTAGATTCTGAGTCAAGCCGTGGTATCCGCAATGTATTGTCTAGAAGTAGATTCTGAGTCAAGCCGTGGTATCCGTAATTTATTGTCTAGAAGAAGATTCTGAGTCAAGCCGTGGTATCCGTAATTTATTGTCTAGAAGTAGATTCTGAGTCAAGCCGTGGTATCCGTAATTTATTGTCTAGAAGTAGATTCTGAGTCAAGCCGTGGTATCTGTTAACAAAAAGATTTGGCATTTTCATAATCAAACATAACTGGTGCACATGATTAGGATTTATATTTACCATTTACAAGAATAAAGATAATGTTCCGATCGTCAACCCCAGTGCTCATAATCAAAAGCTTAGCATCGTTCAATAACAATTTACTTTCATGTTGAGCATACAGCTTATATGGCAAGTATACATTCAACAAAATTCCCAACAACATGAAACCATCAACACGACAGTGTTTGAGTGTCCATGTTAATAGTCTAGCTGGACATATATTCGTATATGTTTTACGTATTCATATGAAAAGACATTTGATAGTTTTATTTGTATTGAGGAATTTACAGTATTAGTCACTAATGGCATGTATTTGGAGTATATAATTGGAACTATTGTCAAACATTTTGCCAATGTAAGGACATTCATATAACAAACTATAGAATAACACTATTTCACAGAACCTCAACACATTTAATTCGTCCGGTTTCATAAGCTTTATTTTTTCTTCATGAACATAAATATATATATATAAAGATATTGCGATAACCGATAAAATCACACTAATAAAGGGGTAACATTTAGATCAATCTGCTTGATGTACTAAATACAGTGAAAGAACATTGCGAATCTGGATAGTTTTACTCTGGCTATATTTTATTTTCATCAGTTTATTCAACTTAGGAAAAAACGTTGATAAACAATGATCGTTTGTAAAATAACTTTTAGCAGTTTAATAACATTCTAAAAAGTTTTAAAAGACGCATTCTTAATTCAATTAATACTCACACATACATTCAACTTAAATTCACACAAATTACACACTCTTAGCAAACATAGTATACTATTAGTAAACATCGAAATCAACTTCCTATAAAAGAATAAATATATGAATGCAAAGTGAGAAACACGTATGATATATTTTATGAAAATGGATAAATACCATTTATTCACGCGAGCTTAAGACACCTGCTTCGTTTACAGAAAGAAATGAATATACGAGTTACAGAATTTATTTTACAATCTACCACATGAACTGCTTGTGGCCGCTGGGCTTATTTACTTCTGAATAAACCCACACAAAAAAACTCAGTTCAAATAAGAAATATTTGCACGTACACAAGTTCATCGTTACTCGTTAACGGACACTAATCCAAATATTGCTCAACAACACGTTCTAATATTGCCTTCTCTTGAACCGGAATACCACTCTCACTACCACTTAACGGCCAAGTGTCAGTGTTGTATTATACT
This sequence comes from Gibbula magus, assembly GCA_936450465.1. Taxonomy (NCBI): domain Eukaryota; kingdom Metazoa; phylum Mollusca; class Gastropoda; order Trochida; family Trochidae; genus Gibbula; species Gibbula magus. The sequence continues at coordinate 85,848,394 of OW388291.1, read as the reverse complement.
CCATATCTTGCAGTGTTGTATTATCCTCCATATCTTGCAGTGTTGTATTATCCTCCATATCTTGCAGTGTTGTATTATCCTCCATATCTTGCAGTGTTGTATTATACTCCATATCTACTGTCTGTAAGCTATACGCACAGGTTGACTGTATCACTTCAGAAGACATCCAGGTGTCAGAAAACTTAATGTCCCTAGCCATAGCATACTCAATATACACACCGTATTTCATCTCTGCGATGATAATCACCAAGAAATTCCCCATCAACACATCTTTGTTCTGTGATATGAGAACGAACACCAACAACGCCTGTTGACACTCACCCCCTCGTTGTATAGTAGACTGACTGTCCCAAACAATTGTCAAGGAGAGTCGATCAACTCTACTAATCATTATATTACTACTATACTTCTACTCAACTTACATGTCTCAGATCATTGAGATCTACACGTTACCAACAGTACCCGGAAGTTTAATATTTACTAACTTATATAAACATCATTGGACCTTAAGTTGGAAGTAAATGAATAAAATGTCTACACTATAGGTGTTCGTGAAAACGGTCGGCATAGCCTGCCCTCCCGGTAGTACCTTCCAGTCAATATTCATTCATTCCTGGTTATATCATCCTTTCAATTTCATTCATTCCTGGTTATATACTCCTTTCAGATTCATTCATCCCCGGTTATATAATCCTTTCAATTTCATTCATTATTGGTCATACCCTCCTTTCAGATTAATTCATTCTTTGTTATACTCTCCTTTCAATTTCATTCATTCCTGGTTATATAATCCTTTCAATTTCATTCATTCCTTGTTATATAATCCTTTCAATTTCATTCATTCCTGGTTATATAATCCTTTCAATTTCATTCATTCCTGGTTATATCATTCTTTCAATTTCATTCATTCCTGGTTATATAATCCTTTCAATTTCATTCATTCCTGTTTATATAATCCTTTCAATTTCATTCATTCCTGGTTATATCATCCTTTCAATTTCATTGATTCCTGGTTATATAATCCTTTCAATTTCATTCATTCCTGGTTATATAATCCTTTCTATTTCATTCATTCCTGGTTATATAATCCTTTCAATTTCATTCATTCCTGGTTATATAATCCTTTCAATTTCATTCATTCCTGGTTATATAATCCTTTCAATTTAATTCATTCCTGGTTATATAATCCTTTCAATTTCATTCATTCCTGGTTATATAATCCTTTCAACTTAATTCATTCCTGGTTATATAATCCTTTCAATTTCATTCATTCCTGGTTATATCATCCTTTCAATTTCATTCATTCCTTGTTATATCATCCTTTCAGATTAATTCATTCCTGGTTATATCATCCTTTCAATTTCATTCATTCCTTGTTATATCATCCTTTCAGATTCATTCATTCCTGGTTATATCATCCTTTCAATTTCATTCATTCCTTGTTATATCATCCTTTCAGATTCATTCATTCCTGGTTATATCATCCTTTCAGATTCATTCATTCCTTGTTATATCATCCTTTCAGATTCATTCATTCCTGGTTATATCATCATTGCAGATTCATTCATTCCTGGTTATATAATCCTTTCAGATTCATTCATTCTTGGTCATACCCTCCTTTCAGATTAATTCATTCTTTGTTATATCATCCTCTCAGATTCATTCATTCCTGGTTATATACTCCTTTCAGATTCATTCATTCTTGGTCATACCCTCTATGACGTAGAACACAATTAGTGTTAAGAGCATATTTACAGGTTCCCACAAACCAGCAATAAATATACCAACACCATCACTAATATAAAGGAGGCAGCACAGAGTCAAGACATTAGCCAACGCATTAACCCGAGTATCGCGTGCAGTCATAGTGCGAAGAAATAGAATCACTATAGTGTTTAGATTGAAGCACTATGATTATAGAAATTTGATAAGCAGTATTAACAGCTTGTCATAACCTAATAATGTACATCTGGTATCACTGTCTGTGTCGTCCTTACCGCTTTTTAAACACCCCCTGTCGGCCGAACAGCATATCTCCCTGTCAGACAACGGGTCTCAGTGGAACTATCCGAGTTATCAAAAACATGATCACAACACAGGGGCACACTTAACGTAGGTATCCAATTGCGTCACCAACTGTCTACATCGGGCACTAAATCGAATCCAAAAGAACTTTCATCAAGCTAGCATAACTTCGTTCATGTTTACGTGAAACGTCTTATGAACAGCGAGATATACAGCAGACTGATATCCTGTCTGGAGACACGGCCTTATTGACTGATCGCTGACACAGACACCTGTAGATGGTGGAGCGATGTTTAGCCGACTCCCAATGAACGGATTGTATTGCAAAAACGTTGCGTGTGGCGGTACAGGCGGGCCTTGTTTACACAAACCATTAATCATTCGTTACTGTTACTTTACATATACAATTAGATTGAATCTTAACGGAGATTCATTAATGCAGAAAAGGAGCATACACTTAACAGTGAATATTCAAATAACTATAGAAACAAGGCATATGTAGATTTTGTATTTAAAATAATTCACAAATCTATATGTAATGAAGATGACTATCCTGTGATTTGTGTATGAGGATGTTGATGTTGTTTATATAGACATTTTCAAATGAGATTCATTAATCCTTTTGTAAATATCATTATTTCATGTAGGGTTCAGTACAGTTACTCAACTGAATCCATTAATTACAATAGAACCACACTTTCGATATGCATGTGAAGAGCATTTTAATATTAGACTAACGTTAGTAAATTAAATAATTTCGTTTATTGAATATAATCTCTTACTATTCACCCTTATGTTCTGGTTTGCAAGTTCAGTACTGTGTACTGTTGTCAAAAATTACCCTTTTGGTGTGAATCTGTTCAGTATAGTTACATTAATAACATGTTAGGTCGTGATTATGATTGAAAACCGGACAGTGTTTTTCGGCTGGTGCGCGTCAATTATTCAAACATAGCAGACAAATAGACAGATATTGATTGGTACTGTTCGATGGAACATATAACTTGCATACTTGTAAATGGGGCGCATGAATTCAGCTTCTCATCGTGTATTAAGCCGCTGCTCGAGTTTCATAGAAAGCAAGTTATTGTAAAATATTTGGCGTTAGGGGATACATATGCAAGTCGAGTGAGATGATTTGGACGTAAATCATGACATTTGATATTTTTGTATGTATCAAATCGAAATAAAATTTCATGAAAAACACGTAGTGTTCCATTTACAGTTGAACGTCGTTGCCACGCTGTTCCAGCATATCAATTCACAAAATGAGATTAACGCATATGATAAAATGCGGATGGTGTTTAAAACAGTTCCTCAACACATCCGGAAAGTTAACAACACGTACTCGGCACCGGGAGTGAAGGTTAAACTGGTTTACTCAGCTTCTTTGTTTGAAGTGCTAACTACTGTAAAACTTCAACAGCTTAGCACAGACTACCAACAGCCAAGGTCTGTGAAGCTTTTAAATGAATACACTTATTTATCAGCACAATTCGGGGGGGGGGGGGGGGGGGGGGGCTTCCATGGTAAAGTTTTGGAGCTTTATAAAACTTCGGAATACTCTGATGCAATTTAGTGAAAGTTTTCTCACATCAAATGAATAGATCATACATATCTGAGAGGTGCCATTGTACAGTGTCAGAGATACTGCTATATATACATAGGTAGATGTATAACCCCCACTTGGTGTGAATATATTTCATAGAAAATTAATCTAGACCGACCTACATTTCGAAGAACTATTTTGAATATGGTTGTTTTTACAACTGAATTTGAAAAAGAGTTTCTTATATATATATATATATATATATATATATATATATATATATATATGTTTACATTTCATTATACCGGGTATTGTAGACTCGCTTATGGCGGATGGTAATGTTCTATAATAGTCCAAATGACAAAGAGAACTCATACTATCATTGAGGTCTTTAAAACATTCCTTCTTACTGCTAATATATGCTCACACCCACAACTAGGTGCATTATAACAGAGCAACCACTCAAGGAACCCGATGATGTATCTACGCTCGTTTACATGTGTTAATACAGTGATATACCCTGTATTTTAAATCTTGAAGCAATGACATCGCTTCGCTATAGAAAAAAGTAATATAGACGTAAGCATACAGGGAGAAAACCCGTATTAACTGAAATCATGGACATAATTGTTATTCATATAGATACGAAAGTGACACCTGCCTCTTATACAGAATGAATGAAGAATGAGTATTTGATTACTTACATGATCCGTATTCACCTAGCATAACAACCATATATATGCATTCATATATACACTCACCGGTGGAGGTTGACTGACATCTATCCACTTATTGATAACAACGTGCTCCTCCTGTCGAACCGCAACACCTCGCTCACTATCACGTGTCACGTGTCGGTCTCACTTCCAATGTAAGATTATTTAACCTCTACATTAGCATCATAACTTCCATTTCGAACTCTTCAAACACAAACAAGTATAACTCCTTAAGGCTTATGGACAACTCATTCTAGAAAGTATCCAGAGAGAATTAATCCAGAAGATTGTCTTCACACAGTTAACATGTGTCAAGATCTCCACACTTGCCTAAGGTGAACTGGTGACAGACAGACCGACAAAGCAAACAGACATAGTCCCAAGAAGCTTCTTCAGCTACAGCATGCGACTCCCACTTGGTGAGGCTCCCTCCCAATGATCCTGAGGTGTCTATTCACACAGCCTGTACACTGTACAGCAGGCTGGCCGCCCCGACTCTCTGTGTTGAGGGAGAGAGAGTGTAGGTGGGCTGTGTATAGGCAAGGTGCTACACAACCACCAAAGATAGATAGATAGATAGATAGATATTCTTTATTTCCTCCGAAATCGAAGACACAATAAGTTATGCCATCATGGCAAACACGTATATTCAGGTTACAGAGTACAACATATATTTCAAGGGAGGCAGCCAGGTTTTTACAACCACCAAAGTGCTCCGTTCAGAGGGCCAGCGAGACTGGGTAAATCTGACCAGAAAGTCACGGGTGTAATGCAGCGTGCTCTGATAGTGAACGTTTGTAACGTTCTTGATTAAATATTGTATTAGTGTTGAAAAGTGCATGGAATTAGGAGCTATTCTATTGATATTTAATCTCTATTATGCTTTTAAGATGATAATATGCAAATTTGAACAAGTCTAACCATCATATGGTAGAGGAGAAACAGATGGAGGTCCATTATGTCCCTATTTTAATTTGTGCTTATCTTTGAGGAATAATTCAATGAGGTTATGAAAGGGTTTATGAACATATGAACTTCTGTGCCAATTCAGCAGACACTATGGTCGTGAAGAGACTTATATTACTTACACATATTATCTGACCTGGATCCTTTTCATTTGAGCTCAAACACTGCAGTGAGGTAATAACATATTAACAAAATATAACAATCAACAATTTACATAAAATAATTACATTCAGTTATTATTTCAAATTAGAAAGATGCTAACCGTAAATAAAAGTGGTTAGTTAATATTTGTTTGTGACTCTTAGCTACACTGAAAATTGTCTCCAAAAAATTTAGTAGTTGTAACGATGTCTAAATAATGGCATAAATTTTAACCTATTTATAAGAGCTACACTATTAATATATCCATGTACAAAAACGATTTGACACATCTCAGTAGAGAAAGAAATAGGATATGTCATACAGTCTGGAGCCTGGTAACTTGTATGTTCCTAGTAGACTGTCGTATGTTGTAGAAGGGTTTTTATTGATTCAGGAGTTATATTTAGCCATTATTTATTCTTTTTTACTCTATTTCAGTAATAACGGCGTGCTACAGCGCATTTAACGTGTTACAACATTCCCAAGGAAACCAAAAACTATGAAAATGAGCTCAAACCGGAAAGGGCCCATGTACGTCATATGGAGAGGCAGTATACCAAATTTGGTGAACATTACTCAGAGTTGATGTGTATAATGTCTTTTATATGTTTATACAAATTCACCAGCATATAACTGTTGGTATGAACTAATCAGTTAACATATAAGGAATCAACTACCACCCACCCATAACACATCGCAAATCTGTAAGAATAGGATACACAACAATGTTATAAAGTTTTAAAAATTCCAAAAGCAATATCTGTTGTATATGTCTAATACATGTAGGCTGTGACATTGAGTACAACTGTACACGTATGTTCATAGCACGAGTACTTATGAGTAGTTAGTGTGGCGTTTTAGGAAGCGGCTAAACGTAGAGGCAAATGGAAAGATTTTATCCATGATAACATCTGTCCCACCACACTGTCTTCTTAATGCATTTGTATAGACTTTCATTCAGTTGATTTAACAATAGGCTTGAAGAACGTTGCTAAGAAACACCTGATGGGTTATTGATCAAATAATCGATAAGTGTAATTAACTACCTGTTAGATTTAGTAACTCACATTCAAACATTCATGTCACAGATAAACATTCTGTGTGTCTGTATACAAATATGTAGTTTGACATTTACGTTTATAATGTTCAAACTATGACGGAATAGAAATAAAACACTAAAACGTTTACAGTATCAACAAAGTGATTACATTGACTATCCGTTAACATATCGACATGCATGTACACCAAGCAGCATGAAACGAGATAACATCAACACGGCAATGACGGAGGAAGCAAACATGCTATAGACAAGAACCTTATTGTGGTATTGAAGTCACTGTGTTTCGATTAATGCACTCTAATAAGTAAAATGTTCATAAAGAATCTTAACCCCTTATTTGTTATCACATATCTATCTGGTAACACTTACCTCCTTGTTGCTAAACAACCATGTCGGATACTGACAACACTCTGTCAGATAACAGGTCTGTGTGGAATTATCCTCGCTAATAAACACATAAGCACTTGACAAGAGTATATACTTAATCATGTATCCGGATGTGGTTAGAACCCTTTATAGCCGATCCGCGACTTCGGGTGACTTTCATCAAATCAGTCGATCCCTCCTGTGTAGACTACTGTTATCTACTACATGCTAGTGACACTGTTACAGTCTGTTCAGCAGACTGATTTGTCTTACTAAATACTCCATTGCAAGTGCTGTGTGTTTTCAGAATCATCGACCATTGCGTATTGCGTATGATAGGCTGTATACATAGCTTTATATAATGATGTAGCGAACTCCATGTTATATAACTACTTAATTCACTTCTTATACAAGACGATACACTGGTGAATCACAGAATTACACGTGAGGATTATCAAATATAGCCACCTCTATATCAACATAGTTGTATGCTCTCTCACAAATGTATGCCAATGATTTGAATGTTATATTAAGTCTCCAGTAAAGTGTTACTGCCAGGCTGTCATCCAAATATAAACCATTACTATTGAGTTTGTATACACATCAACGTCATCCAAATATAAACCATTACTATTGAGTTTGTATACACATCAACGTCATCCAAATATAAACCATTACTATTGAGTTTGTATACACATCAACGTCATCCAAATATAAACCATTACTATTGAGTTTGTATACACATCAACGTCATCCAAATATAAACCATTACTATTGAGTTTGTATACACATCAACGTCATCCAAATATAAACCATTACTATTGAGTTTGTATACACATCAACGTCATCCAAATATAAACCATTACTATTGAGTTTGTATACACATCAACGTCATCCAAATATAAACCATTACTATTGAGTTTGTATACACATCTAAGTCATCCAAATATAAACCATTACTATTGAGTTTGTATACACATCAACGTCATCCAAATATAAACCATTACTATTGAGTTTGTATACACATCTAAGTCATCCAAATATAAAGCATTACTATTGAGGTTGTATACACATCAACGTCATCCAAATATAAACCATTACTATTGAGTTTGTATACACATCAACGTCATCCAAATATAAAGCATTACTATTGAGTTTGTATACACATCAACGTCATCCAAATATAAACCATTACTATTGAGTTTGTATACACATCAGCGTCATCCAAATATAAACCATTACTATTGAGGTTGTATACACATCAGCGTCATCCAAATATAAACCATTACTATTGAGTTTGTATACACATCAACGTCATCCAAATATAAACCATTACTATTGAGTTTGTATACACATCAGCGTCATCCAAATATAAACCATTACTATTGAGGCTGTATACACATCAACGTCATCCAAATATAAACCATAACTATTGAGTTTGTATACACATCAACGTCATCCAAATATAAACCATTACTATTGATCATGAGTTTGTTTACACATCAACGTCATCCAAATATAAAACGAAATATATTTACACGACAATAATGGGAGACATGCATATCCCTGTAGGATAAAAGCAAGACTAACACGTGCCAACATACAAATAAAATAATTGTCCAGCCGCGTGCCTTTGGCGAGATCAAGGAAATAGCTGGGCGAGATTAGCTTTGACTAAGAGTGTCGATAATTTCCGAAACCACTTCTTGATCTCTATGCTAATGATAAAGCTATTTGTTCACGATAAACAAGATAACAATTGCCCCTTTCCATCATCCGATATATATAGTGACAAGTAGATTCATAAAAAGTTAATCACTTACCAATTTCTTGATAAACCGCCCATGCTTGTTTCTGTCAAATAGATGTTGGTCAGAGAAACATGTCTTAATGTGCACAGCCTCTGTTTGAAGTATTTGATAACAAGTGAAATCGCTGACTACATGACATGGGTGGACGACGCACCGTTGTTTCTAACTGAGTATCCAATTGAAGTCCTAGCTGGCCTATGTCTACAAGATATACATCCCGTGATCCAGGGAGACACCCAGACACCCAGACTGTTCACCAGACTATACACCAGACTGAGTTGTCCTGTCTAGGACTTGGATCTCCACACGAGACGGTCGTAGTAGGATGTCCTTAAACAGTGCGCGAGAGGCGGAATCACAGTGGAGGTTAACTGGAAAAATATCCAATGACGGAGGAGGAGAAAGAAAACCAACCAACCGACAGTCAACTCGTCGTAGTCTTCTTTCAATGGCATTTACAAGTTAGTTAGATGAAGGAGAACGAGAAAATCAATAACATTCATTCTTTTTCAACTCGTGATAGATAGCCGGGTTTTGGAATGTGAAATGGTGAGCGGTGCACTGTTACGTTAACATTGTGTATACTATATATAGTAATTGTGACATTATCGGGCTAACGGAAACACATCTGCCTAGTAATAATAAACTCTATGTTGATGGTGACACGTGGGTATGGTCACACTCGAGATCAGATACACAAGAGAGTGCCCAGAGGCTAAGGTGGGTGGGTTCTTAATGAAAAAATAGAGCCATGGGCTCTGTAGCTCCATAGGGATTATATTGTTTGAGGAAGAAGACTGAAATAGATTATTCTCAATTATAATGCACAAACTCTAGCCCAGAAAAGTGTCAGTCAGCGAGCGAGAGAGAGGGAAAGAGAGCGTACTCACCGATCACACAGATCATTATGCTGATCATGACCCTTGGCTCTTGTTACAAGCCACTGTGCGTTCACAGCCCGTTATTCTACACGGTTTTTTTCTGACAATATATTGTAAAGCGCTCTGATTTACAACTTAAAGTATTATGTAAGGGGTCATTTCAACAAACATACAATTAATGTTACTACACAGAAACCCACTTGATAGCTGTGCTCATAGTATAATACCAACATTCAGTACACGTTTTATCACAATCCTTAATGGGACACCGCGTCGATGATAAAAATGAGATCAGATTTATCTACATATGGTGATTAGCGATATGGTCTTATGAGCTACGCTTCACAACATTGTTTACATTCAATATGTTTTACTATACTCATTACTTCAATTGTCTGAAATTCGTCTGTGACTCGTTAGCAGGCATAATCAGCATAGGTAGATAAATATGATCTCATATTTATCACAATTTGACAAGCTCTACGTTCTAAAATACAAATGGACTAACGCAATAACAATCGATTAAGATCTAGCATAAACTCTTCCCTTCATCCACATCCAGCTATAGTCACTAAACTGTATCCATTAATTACGGCACTTCGCTAACGTTAGTTTGTCAATGAAATATAGCTTTTCGTTTTTTGAATCATGTAATCTAATACTATTCGACCTTAATCACATTTTCTGGTTTGCAAGTTCAGTACTGTGTATTCGATACAACAGACCTGATAAATGAGATTGAGTGCCAGGATGTGTGACGTCTTAATACTCTGATTTTGTGTATGATTCATTACGTAATTAATACATCCCACGATACCATCACGTATCAATAGAATCTGCCTGAGAATGTATACAAATACATAGGAACACGGTAAAACGATCCCATATATCATTAACACTGAGGATACAGGAAGTCCCGTGTAGCATAGAACACAATAAAGAGAAGTAGGTTGATAAGCATATTGTGTGACATCACTCCATCGTGTCAGTGTAACGTGAGTCACAAGATTTGTGGTTTGGGTCGGTAAAAATATAATAATAGACCCGCTGACCAGAGTATCTGCATGGTATAAATGAAGCAGGAAATCACGGATTTACTAGTTTAAGTTTAAGTATGTCAATCCACAGAATGAGAAAATAATGTATGATTACATACGGATGGTGTTTAAGCAGAGAACAAGCATGATGAAACCGGAAACATTTCCTCAACACATCCGGAAAGTAACCAGCAGGTGTCCGGCACCGAGGAAGGATAGAATTGTTCACTCAAGCAGTTTCTTTATTTGAAGTGCTGACTACCTGTATATATAAGTTTAACATCTTAGCACAAACTACCAACAACGAAAAGGTATTAGAAGATTTTAAAGTTTAAGAATGCACTTATTTATCCGCTGAAATTCTGGAGGCTTTCATGAGATGGTTTTGAGTTTTTATAAAACTTCAAAACAATCTGACACCTTCAAGGAGTGAAATTTAGAACTAGTTCACTAGTTTGGATTTTTTAATAGAGACATCTAAACTGACCTATATTTAGAAAAAATATTTTTGAATATGTCCCAATGTTTAAAAATAACATTTAAGAAGGAGTTTCTATAATCTGTTGTTATTTGATTATATATTGAGTATTGTAGACTTGCTTATAGCAGATCTTATTTTTATATGAGGGTCAAGAGGACAGACAAAGAGAAATCGTACTGCCATTGAGGCACTAGCTGGGTCTCACATCCCCACTTACTGCCAAAATATGCTCACAAGCACAAGTGCATTCTAACAGAATGCCACAAAGAACCATGTCTCTCTACATAGAAGTACAATTGTATGTTATACCCTGATATACACTGAAGTTTAAATCTTGAAACAAAACCATCGATATATATATATAAAGTGATAGACGTAAGCATGCACTGAGAAAAACAGCATCAACTGAAATCATGGACAAAATGATCATTCATATAGTTACGAAACGTGACGTTTTTTATACAGAATGAATGAAGAATGAGTATTTGATACGAGAATTACTTACATGATCCGTATTATCCAAGCATGACAAACAAGTTCATCCATACATACACTCTCCGGTGGAGGTTGACTGGCTTTTATCCAGTTATTGATAACAACATGTTCCTTCTGATTTGTTGGACCGGAATAATTCGCTCAGTATCAGCCATACCTACTGTCAGCCACACGCCAAAGCTGTATGCATGGCTTCAGGAAATAATAAAGCGAACAAGAGGTTAACCGCTTAATTGACGTCTTGTTCAAGCTGATAGACTGGTGAATCACAGAATTACAAATACTTCAGGCATGTGTCTCTTTTTGTGAGGATTAGCAAACAGCCCTCCAACATAGTTCTATGAGAACACACTTCACCTCTTCGCGCCACTCTCTGACATAAAATTAGATTAAAAACTGTTGTGAGTTGATCACTCTAAACTTTCGTCTGTGACAATTCAATCCTTTATAGCATATCGTTTCCATCGTGCATGGCTGTAGAAAAAATCTCTAAGGTTCAAATTACAGCACATTGTGCGTGCCGTGCCGTTTAATTTTTATTGGTGTTCACCGAACTGTATATATCATTTAAAATGCATGGTTTAGTTGAAAGTCACACCCCCTGTCCCTTACAATGTAAAGGCAGATTGTGAATCAGAGAGTCGGTTGTTAATTGTTCACAGGTGTCTCAAGTGGTTTTCTTTAACTAGCAAACACGTGTTGCTTCCACTGATAGCCGTGTAACGAGTGTTAAAATACCAGCGTTATGTATACACGATACCTCATTCTCTTCCCACAGAAGCTACTCCCCCTGAAGTATCATAACGATAGAAAACTAGTCTGACATTTAGCCTCTGAAATGAAGTTTCTTGAAACTTCAACATTTTATATGATAAAATAAAAAGGTGCCTCTGAGATGTGTTCCTTATACTAACGTCTGGCTAGCTCTTTACATTTAAGGGGTATGGGTGACAGACTAATAGAAAACCTCAAGGGAGTAGACACGCTATAGCGATCGAGGGCCAACCAATAATGAACAACCTCAGTCATATGCGCTTCCGTAAACGTTAGTCTGTGTTGTATTGTTGACCAAGTATCGTTGACACCACTTGACAACTTTCAAATATGTTGAAAATCACATTGATATAAATATATGTAACATGTTGCCCGTTATTCCCTATGAAGTCACATACAATTTTATTTTACATATTTTTACATTAAAACAAAGTAATTGTTGTATCATTGAAATGTCTGAGCGACATCGTACCTCCTCTGCACATTCCATGTATACAGGACCAGTTATAGAGCATCCTATGTTGGCGGTTTCAGACTATATATCACTGCAACCTCGCACATTGCAATACCAAACACAGAAAGTATTAATCATTTAGCCGACAGTCAATCCATTCAACATGTTATGGCATTATTAACTTATCAGTAGTTCCAATAAGGATTGTTTTCTGTTGCCACCGACACCTGTTTAATTGGCTATTGATTACACACAGCTATTCATCCTGTGTAAGTAACTACCTGCTATCTCTCTTGGTCTCCGTTCAAACAAGTATGTCATAATAAATTGTAACACATATATTACATAATTGAAACACTAAAACTCAGTAAGTGGTACTTACAAATTATGAAAAGCATGATTACATTTATTCAACATTGCAACCCAACTGTCGAAAACAGCATAATTCGGATGAGTGTACAACGAAACACTTCAGCCGTCACAAAAAAATGGGGAAACAAACAACATAAATATTTGATATAACCTATTGACCTGTGTAGCACGTGCCATTAATTTTGTAACATGCAATTGACTAGAAGCTAAGAGTCAGCGTGGCAGTGACTTCCTTCAAACGGATTTGCATTAATGCACTCCTATAGTAAACTTAAAATAGGGAAGGTTAATAACTCCTCATTGACGTATTTTAACTTATATCATATTCTGAAGTTCAACACCTACCTCAAACCAATGTCGGATACTATAAAGCCTCTCTGTCAGATAACCGGTGTAATTATCCAGGTAATATACAAACATAATCACTTGACAGCTAATATATCCCGTGATACCATCAAATACCATATACAAATACATAAGAATAGGAACATTTTTTAAAAAACGATCATATCACATAACACTTTACATGAGGATAAAAGACCTGTATCAAATAGAGCACTATAAAGAGCCCCAACTAGAAGTAGGTTGATAAGCATATTATGTGACATCACTCCATGGTGCCAGTGTCACCGCAACGGGAGTGCACCAAATCTGTGCTTTGGCTCGGTTAAAAGTGTTGGAATGTTATTCAACAGACCTGAGTATCTTCATAGTATAAATGGAGCAGGAAATCACGGACAGTATAAAACAACCCTAATAAATACACATATATAGTGGTTAAAGTTGAACGTCTTTGCTACGTTGTTCCAGCATATCAATTCACAAAATGAGATTATTATATATGATTATATAAGGATGGTGTTTAAGAAGAGAACAACAATGAAGACACAGAAATATTTCCTCAACACATCCGGAAAGTTATCAACACGTACTCGGCACCGGGAGCAAATGTTAAACTTGTTTCTTCTCTATTTGAAGTGCTGACTATTGTATAACTTTAACATCTTAGTGCAAACTACCAACATCCATGGTCTGTGAAGATTTTAAACTTTACGAATGCACTTATGTATCAGCATAAGTTTGGGGGCTTCCATGGTAAAGTTTTGGGGCTTTATAACACTTCGAATTAATCTGATACAATTTAGTGAAAGTTCTCTCACATCAAATGAATAGATCATACATATCTGAGAGATGCCAGTGTACAGTGTCAGAGATGTATAACCTCCACTTAGTGTGAATATATCTCATAGAGAATTCTAGACCGATCTAAATTTCAAAGAACTATTTTGAATATGTATACTGTGTATAACCGTACAGCGGAAATAGCGAGGTGTACGGCGGCAAATTGTTCCTAGCGAGGAGCCAATATCGGAAGTAGAGGTATGTATTACTTCTCAACTCTGAAATAATCCAAAGCCCCAATGCTTAGTAAAATATGTGTTTACATTAACTATTAACTATTAACGTTAACTAATGAACTATTAATTATGTGCGAGTAAATTGCTCATTGAGGCCTTCGCTGTAATCGGCGATCTGCCCGTGTTTACATCAAATATTAAGAAATAAAGTGAATATATTGCATAATTAATGTGTATTGTTTTCTTTCCCATGCTTTCTTAATCCATTCATAACATAACGCATTAATGAAGTTTTTCAATTAGTCGGCAATGGACATTTTTCTATTGATGGGTGATGTACGGTCGCTAGTTGCAGAAGTAAAATTACTGTACTGTTCCTAGCTTTCTTTGTGTACAGTTACTAGCTGGTCAAAGAACTGCATGTATCTTAATGTCAGTATACGAAACATTTTTAACACATCTATTTATTTGTTGTCAGCGGAGAATTAACAAAATTTGAAACAATATATTTGAGGTCACTTGTATTAATTGTTAATGGTATTTTGTATAAGCATTCACGCCTGTAACCTTATTGTGCCCAACGCAAACTAAACTGAAGTACAAAAGAAAGTACACACCTCAGTTGGTTTTATAATATGTATGATTTTCAATTACAAATATCTTAAATTTCCACGCCGTACTCTAAACCTGAAAAGTGCAGGCGTTTAGTCATCAGCCAAGGACTACTTCTGCGTGGTTTCTAAATTTCTTTGAAAAAAAAAGATATTTCGAGTCTATAAATATTTCAAAAAATATTTTGGATGAAACAAAACTGTTCATCGATATGAAATACATCTTCTTTCTTGCCCCTGTCTACATTAAACAAAGATATTTTAACTAAAAGTTAACCAGTTACCAATGCAATTCTTTCAGACTACTGCATATTTGTGTTATTGTATCATGCCATAATCAAATGCATCTAAAAATTAAATATTGAATTAATCGAAACCAACTGAGTTGTGTACTTTCTTTTGTACTTCAGTTTATGCGTTTTCTGACAATGTACAATGCATCAAGACAGCTCGTTTGACGTGACCGCCAATGAATGCATTTTAATGCAGATAATAATATGTATTTTCCTGTAACATATATGCACTTATACAAGTAAGAAAAACGAGCCATGGGCTTTGAAGCTCATCCGAAAATGCATGATTTAATATCTCAAGTTGACGACTTAATGAGTGAATTGTTTAACAACTGCTTAAATCAGATTAAGAGATTCTAGTGTGTAATTACAACTGCATCAAAGGATATGTCAACACAAGATTTCAGAATTCTAGTGCTTTTTGTTCATTTAAAGTAGTATAAATAGAAATATGGGCTCTGTAGCTATCCTGCTGTTAAGTAATTGATGTTGTAAACTAAAATAAATAGTTCAGATAAAACACAATAATAGCCATAATCAGTGTCAGTGCGTAAGACCAACATGACTGGATCATATGGTTGTCTAAATAATAACAATCCTGCAATGATCTAGAGTAAATTCTCAAATTAACCTAATATAATTCAATAAGATTCCCGAAATCATGATACATGATTTTAAACAGTCCAATCTCTGAAGAAATTTATGACATATAAGTTGAGGAAGTTTCCCAATAAACATACACAATAATATGTATTTCAAGTCTTTTGTGGGCAGGAATTTTGCTTTCGTCGTGTTGTCTGACTGGTATTTTGCTAGAAACCGTACACAACGTTACTAGAAGCAGTACAGTACACCAAATGTATGACCCATCGTTACATGTGTTTATTTTTATATTTAGATATTTGAATCACAGTTCTGTACAATGTATAGTTTTACTACATTTCAAATAACACGTCAGAGTTCAGTTTCTATTAATTAAAGGGATTTAACAGCCTGAAAATACATAGAAAACATGATTACATGTACGAGCTATCTCTTCACAACGGTGAGCAATCCTGTTATTAGTAACATGTTTGCTTCCAGTACATGTGTCAATCATCTTGAATTAAATTATGGTGTTTCTAGAAGTTATCAAAATCAAACTCACGTTGAAATAAGTTGACAGAATAGCAATAACAGCAATGACATTGTTCCCGTCCGCAATTACGCTCCTCGCTAGGAACAACTTGCCGCCGTACACCTCGCTATTTCCGCTGTACGGTTATACACAGTGATGTATGTCCAACTTTTTACAAATTTAAAAGAGAGTTTCTAATATCTATTTATAATTTATTATATGGAGTGTTGTAGACTTGCTTATGGCGGATGGTAATGTTCTATAACTGTCCAGAGGACAGACAAAGAAAAATCTACACTACAGTCCTACGAACTGCTAATATATGATCACACACACAGGTGCATTATACCAGAGAAACCACACGAAGAACCATGTCTCAACGCTCGTATACAGGTTTAGTATATATATATATTCGGTGAGAATGAGAATTCTCTCCAGCCTAGAACGATAAGCACCCAGGATGGTCAACCGGACATTGTTAATATACAGTATAATCAAGTACACATGTACATGTATATACCATTTACACCTATGGCGGCCATTTTGGTTTTCAAATTTGAGGGTTATGAATATTCTTTAAAACTTGGTTTCCAACTTAAACATGATCAGTATCCTTTTAATGCCATATAAAACACTTTTCCAAATTTTAACTTGTAGAGATTCAGAAATAAACTAAAACGATGTGATCACCTGCCATTATTTGTGAAATGTTGGCGGCCATTTTGTTTTTCAAAATTATCCAGGTAGTTTATAATTCCACCGTTGTCAATGTATAATATACAGGCAGAGCTTGCTTACACAAGCAATGTTTGCTTTCCTTGGATCTTAAAAGAACTTAAAAACACCCAATTTACAGTTTTCATTCCTATAGACTGCTTGATTTAAATATTTGTGCTAATATTCACTATATTATGTTAATGGCCGCACATATTTTTTTAAATATCCTATACTCTGACCAACTTAATAAACAAGTCTAACTATCAACGGTCGTTCTTGCCTATAATCCACTATAAATCCATTATATATATACATGTATAATCTGACTTTTTTAAATGGTGTCTATGTAAAAAGGTCAATCTGAAAGTATGTTTTGTGAACAACTAGAAATATGTGCTGCACTGTGATGTCCCTCGCTCCAACTTTCAATCCGACCTAGTCATCTTACCCTTATTTTTCACTAATACTAGAGACAACACAAAACTGACAATCCAAAAAGGTTAATATATTAGACTAAAAAACCTTGTTTCCATGTAGCCTCTTAGTTCAAATTGAGTCCCATTTTCTGGTCTCTTTGTTGAAATTGTTTCCATGGAAACCACAAAAAAATTCAGAATGATTTAAGGAGAAAAAGGCTGGCACCATTCCATCTTTGTGTCTAAATACACACCATTACATAATACTGAATAGATTTTGAGATGGGGGTTGGAAAAGGTTCCTAACCTCCATATGCACTGAGTTCAAACTGTTTCCATGGAAACCAGAAACAAAATTCAGAATTACCTAAGTAGCAAAAGGCACCACTCCAACCCTAGGTCTAACCACACACCAGGTTTTGTAAAACAAATAATGCATAGATTTTGAGATAGAGGCCGGAAAAGTTCCCTACCCCCAATATGCCCTATGTTCAAACTGTTTCCATGGAAACCAGAAAAAATATAAAATTTAGAATAACCTTAGTAGCAAAAGGCACCACTCCACCATTAGGTCTAACCACATACTATGTTTCGTAAAAAAAACATGGTTTTTGAAATATGGCCCGGAAACGAAAGCATTTCGGAAGGACGGAAGGACGGAATCACAGGCGGAGGCGAAAACATTATGTCTCCCGCAAAGCTTAGCGGGGGACATAATTACTGAACATGTAATACAAATCAATGTTTTCGAAAGAGTTCACACCTCTTGTAATCGATTCATTAAAATTAACACGATCGACAACAAATGCGTAAATGTGTAAATTCAGCAACATTATAAAATGAGTGTTGAAATGTACGATTAAAGAAAAGATGAATGAACAAGAGCAGGTAGTAATCTTGTCATAAAGTAGTACAGCACCCATCGTGCTGGATAAGACTAAAGCTTTCATATTATATATACGTCATGGCCGTGTTACATGTAGGTGACGATACCGAATATTATAAGGACGTCTACTTTTATACATAAATACTTACGATATATTATTCCTGACACAATATAATATAATTAAATTATTATTATTATAATTATTATTATTTGTATCTTGAAGGAATGAAGTTCCTTAGTTTTTCGTCCATATAGTTCTCATTATAATACGTGAATATCAGATATATTAGAAAGACAGTACTATTTGTTCTGCCTATCTCAACTTGGTGTGTACTATGTGTGTAAAAATCATGTATATAAAGTATGCTTGTATGAAATCACGTAAAGTATGCTTGTATGAAATCATGTAAAGTACACTTGTATGAAATCATGTAAAGTATGCTTGTATGAAATCATGTAAAGTATGCTTGTATGAACTCATGTAAAGTATGCTTGTATGAAATCACGTAAAGTATGCTTGTATGAAATCATGTAAAGTATACTTGTATGAAATCATGTAAAGTATGCTTGTATGAAATCATGTAAAGTATGCTTGTATGAAATCATGTAAAGTATACTTGTATGAAATCATGTAAAGTATGCTTGTATGAAATCATTTAAAGTATACTTGTATGAAATCATGTAAAGTATGCTTGTATGAAATCATGTAAAGTATGCTTGTATGAAATCATGTAAAGTATGCTTGTATGAAATCATGTAAAGTATGCTTGTATGAAATCATGTAAAGTATGCTTGTATGAAATCATGTAAAGTATGCTTGTATGAAATCATGTAAAGTATGCTTGTATGAAATCATGTAAAGTATGCTTGTATGAAATCATGTAAAGTATGCTTGTATGAAATCATGTAAAGTATTTCAAGAAAATCTGCCACATCAACGCAAGTTTGTTATAATGTGCAATTGAAATCTACACATGCATGACCTAGGATAATGCAATGTGTCCATGGCCAGTGCCTGCAATGAAGAAAGTAGGAATACGCAGTTGAAGTATGAAATAAAAAATACAACAGTGGCAAAATAACACCAACAAACAGTCCCACCTTGTTGTGATGGAATCAATGATCTGCCTGCATGTAGTGTGTTTGTGAAGATACCACCCTCTCCATGCCACGCACATGCGTCGAGGATTTCGTGTTCTTCTGTTTAGAAGTAGATTCCGAGTCAAGCCGTGGTAAGCGTAATTTATTGTCTAGAAGTAGATTCTGAGTCAAGCCGTGGTATCCATAATGTATTGTCTAGAAGTAGATTCCGAGTCAAGCCGAGGTATCCGTAATTTATTGTCTAGAAGTAGATTCTGAGTCAAGCCGTGGTATCCGTAATTTATTGTCTAGAAGTAGATTCTGAGTCAAGCCGAGGTATCCGTAATTTATTGTCTAGAAGTAGATTCTGAGTCAAGCCGTGGTATCCGTATCGTCTGTTAACAAAAAGATTTGGCATTTTCATAATCAAACATTACTGGTGCACATGATAAGGATTTATATTTACCATTTACAAGAATAAAGATAATGTCCCGATCGTCCACCCCAGTGCTCATAATCAAAAGCTTAGCATCGTTCAACATCTATTTATTTTCATGTTGAGCATACAGCTTATATGGCAAGTATACATTCAACAAAATTCCCAACAACATGAAACCATCAACACGACAGTCAGTGTTTGAGTGTCCATGTTAATAGTCTAGCTGGACATATATTCGTATATGTTTTACGTATTCATATGAAAAGACATTTGATAGTTTTATTTGTATTGAGGAATTTACAGTATTAGTCACTAATGGCATGTATTTGGAGTATATAATTGGAACTATTGTCAAACATTTTGCCAATGTAAGGACATTCATATAACAAACTATAGAATAACACTATTTCACAGAACCTCAACAAATTTAATTCGTCCGGTTTCATAAGCTTTATTTTTTCTTCATGAACATAAATTAAAAATTCCAGATATTGCGATAACCGATCACACTAATAAAGGGGTTACATTTGATTTACTGGTTTACTTATTCATTGATAAAAAATAGTGACAAGAAAATGTTATTTTATATTATTGACACCATAATAAACCTACATAAATCATAATCCAAGGTAAAAATACTTGGTCAATAAAATTAACAACCAAAAGAACAAATACACAAATTTATTCATTTATTATCCTTTATTTACGAGTGATACATATGACTGAAACAAAGTTACATCATGTCACCAGAAGCCAAATAAATTTAACTTTATTTAACTTTTTTTTCACTTTTGTTATTGAAAACACGCCTTTTTTTAAAAATCGTCGTTTTGGAGTCTCCTCATTTAGATCTATCTGCTTGATGTACTAAATACAGCGAAAGAACATTGCGAATCTGGATAGTTTTACTCTGGCTATATACATATTAGATATTTTATTTTCATCAGTTTATTCAACTTAGGAAAAATCGTTGTTTAACAATGATCGTTTGTAAAAGAATTTTTAGAAGTTTAATAATATTCTGAAAAACGCATTCTTAATTCAATTAATAAACACACATACATTCAACTTAAATGCACACAAATTAAACAATCTTAGCAAATATAGTATAGTATTAGTAAACATCCTAATCAACTTCCTATAAAAGGATAAACATATGAATGCAAAGTGAGAAACATGTATGATATATTTTATGAAAAATGGATAGATACTATTATTCACGCGAGCTAAAGTGACACCTGCCTCGTTTACAGAAAGAAATGAGTATACGAGTTACAAAATTTAGTTTACAATCTAACATATCGAACTGTTTGTAATCAACTCAAATTTGTAATATGGACCGGTGGCCCTATTTACTTCTGAACAAACCAAATTTTTAAAAAACAGTTCAAAAAAGAAATATTTGCTTGTACACACGCTCATCGTTACTCAATCACAGACACTAATCCAAATATTGCTCAACAACACGTTCTAATACTGCCTTCTCTTGAACCGGAATACCACTCTCACTACCACTTAACAGTGTTGTATTGTACCATACGCCGAGGTTGACTGTATCACTTCAGAAGCCATAGCCAAAGCATACTCAACATACACACCGTATTTCATCTCTGCGATGATAATCACCAAGTAATCCCAATCAACACATCTTTGTTCTGTTGTATGACAACGAACACCAACAACGCCTGTTGACACTCACCCCCTCGTTGTATAGTAGACTGACCAAACAATTGTCAAGGAGAGTCGATCAACTCTACTAAATCTTATATTACTACTACTTCTACTCAACTTACATGTCTCAGATCATTGAGATCTACACGTTACCAACAGTACCCGGGAGTTAAATATTTACTTATTTATATAAACAACATTGGAGCTTAAGTTGGAAGTAAATGAATAAAATGTCTACACTATAGGTGTTCGTTAAAACGGTCGGCATAGCCTGCCCTCCCGGTAGTACCTGCCAGTCAATATTCATTCATTCTTCGTTATATCATCATTTCAGATACATTCATTCCTGGTTATATCTTCCTTTCAGATTCATTCATCCCTGGTTATATCATACTTTCAGATTCATTCATTCCTGGTTATATCATCCTTTCAGATTCATTCATTCCTGGTTATATCATCCTTTCAGATTCATTCATCCCTGGTTATATCATCCTTTCAGATTCATTCATTCCTAGTTATATCATCCTTTCAGATTCATTCATTCTTGGTCATACCCTCCTTTCAGATTCATTCATTCTTTGTTATATCATCCTTTCAGATTCATTCGTTCCTGGTTATATCATCCTTTCAGATTCATTCATTCCTGGTTATATCTTCCTTTCAGATTCATTCATTCCTGGTTATATCTTCCTTTCAGATTCATTCATTCCTGGTTATATCATCCTATCAGATGATTCATTCTTTGTTTGATCATCATTTCAGATTAATTCATTCATGGACATAGCCTCCTTTCATATCTTCCTCAGATTAATTCATATTTTTTTTATATCATCCTTTCAGATTCATTCATTCTTTGCCATATCTTCTTTTCATGTTAATTCATTCTTGTTATATCCTCCTTTCAGATGCACATTTGCATCACAATCATTTCATACTAATAACAAAGTTATGGCAGGGTAGTTTAGTTTCACGTGACAGGTTAACAAACAAAAACTTAATCCTTTCTCCTGTGATCAACGAGTTTCCTCAGAGAGAACATCCATGAATGGATATCACAACACAGTAGCAGAAAGTAAGATGATTATATACAGTGTGCGGGACGTTCCTATATCAGTTTCAAATTGGGAGTTCAGCTGACAATATTAGTGTCTGACAGGTCTGTATATACCGAGGTGAAAACAGAGAGTCTCCTTTCTACAGCTACAAAACGTCTGGGAGGAGTGTGAAATTGTTATCAGCTATACATAAACATCAGTACAATTTCGTCAACAATTCTACCATGATATTAAATGTCAAGGCGGTCAATGCATGAACAAACCTTAACTACCGGTATTCTAAAGAAGAAACCCGATATGCAAAAAGAGCTTATTTACATGTCCCCACAAATCAGCAACAGTTATACACAACACCAATAAATATATAGGAGGTAACAAGGAGTCGAGATATTAGCCTTCCTATTGACCTGGGTATGCGTGCCGTCGTAGTTCGCCTCGTTTACGTAGCACTGAACTGTTCATATTAAATCACTGTAATAAAAGAAATTTGACAGGCAGTATTAAGAGCTTGTCATAACCATAACCTTGTCATATACATCTGGTATCACTGTCTGTATACGTCTACACTTACCGCTTTGTTAAACAAACTCCTGTCAGCCGAACATCAATCCTCTCTGTCAGATAACCGGTCTCGGTGGAATTATCCGTGTTGATACACTAACACATGATCACATCACAGAGGCACACTTAAGTATCAGAGTGTGTCAATAATTGGCTACGCAGGGCGCTCAATCAAAATGCATGAGAACTTTTATCAAGCTGGCATAACTCCGTTCCTCTCTACGTATAAACGTTTTACGTCCATGAACAGCGAGATACAATGTATACAGCCTAGCCTGTGTACAGCAGACTGATTGTCCTGTTATGTATGGAGACAACGCGTAAGGCTCTGTAAGACTGAGACGCTTTCACATTCACCTGCAGTTGCGATGTTAACAAGCGGAGTCAATAAACCGACAGATTGTATTGTATAAGTCGTGCGTGTGGCGGGCGGGCTCTGCTTACACAAACCATTAATAATTCATTACCGTTACTTTACTAATAAAATTAGGTATGGTGTTTATAATACACATATCTTCGAATTCTAGACTGAGATTCATATACTGAAAAGGGATCAACTGAACAGTGGCTTGTGTCGATATTCACATAGATAAACAAAATAGGCTCAGGTAATTTATTTTTTTTAAATCAAAAATCAATCTTAAAATTAAAAAGATGAATTACACTTCATGTGTATAGATAAAGATATGTTGTTTATAAAGTTGAACATGTGAATCTTATTTTTGGATTGTAAAGAAAATATGCTTCAGTTCAAAGAGAAACAGGACAAGCGAGATCTATTCAACATTGACAATATCACAAACAACAAATGTTGTTCTCACACGTTACCCGTTTAAAATATTTGTTTCATTAATACTGTACATTATATGCTATTGGAACAAAAACATTTGAATGGTATGTATATACGTTTTATTCAATAATATACGTTTTCATTTTAAACTATATATGTCATATGTGTATGTTATGTGTTTTGTTCTTAGATGATTGCATATTTGATACTTTTATGACTGTGCATGTAAGAAGAATATATTTTCGGGTAATAAAGTATTATCTTATCTTATCCTTGGCGCGTAATACCGACAGGTAATGCTGATAAATGAGCTTGCACAGTCTGACTTTGAAGCTCTCCATTATAACGAATAATACGAATAGATTGATGCAATAGCATTTGATTAAGATCTAGCATAACCTCGTCCCTTCATCCACAGCCAGCTGTAGTCACTAAACTGTATCGATTAATTACGATCGAACCACGCTTTCGGCATGTATGTGAAGGGCAATAGACTAACGTTAGTCAATGAAATATAGCTTTTCGTTTATTGAAAGTAATCTATTGATTTCGACTTTAAAGTTCACAGTTTCTGCTTTGCAAATTCAGTACTGGGTATTCCGATAAACCAGACCTGACAAATGAGATTGAGTGCCAGGACGGGTCACGTCTTCATACTCTGATCTTGTGTATAAAACATTAAGTCGCTAATATATCCCGTGATACCATCACATACCAATAACATCTGCCTGAAAATGTATACAAATACATAAGAATAGGAACATGTTAAAAAACGATCATATCACATAACACTTTACGTGAGGATATAAGACCCGTGTAGCATAGAGCACTATAAAGAGCCCCGACTAGAAGTAGGTTGATAAGCACATTAACTCCATGATGTCACCGTAACGGGAGTCACCAAATTTGTGGTTTGGGTCGGTAAAAGGATACTATTAGACCCGCTGACCAGAATATCTGCATGGTATAAATGAAGCAGGAAATCACGGACTTACTAGTTAGAGTTAATGTCGTTGCTTCGTTGTTTCAGTATGTCAATCCACAAAATGAGAAAATAATGTATAATTACATACGCTGGTGTTTAAGCAGAGAACAAGCGGGATGAAACCGGAAACATTTCCTCAACACATCCGGAAAGTAACCAGCAGGTGTCCGGCACCGAGGAAGAATAGAATTGTTTACTCATGCAGTTTCTTTATTTCAAGTGCTGACTACCTGTTTATATAATTTTAACATCTTAGCACAAACTACCAACAACGAAAAGGTATAAGAAGATTTTAAAGTTAATGAATGCACTTATTTATCCGCTGAAATTCTGGAGACTTTCATTAGATGGTTTTGATTTTTTATAAACCTTCGAAACAATCTGACACCTTCGAGGAGTGAAATTTAGAACTAGTGAACTAGTTTGGATTTTTTAATAGAGACATCTAGACTGACCTATATTTAGAAAAAAGATTTTTGAATATGTCCCATTGTTTAAAAATAACATTTAAGAAGGAGTTTCTATAATCTGTTGTTATTTGATTATATATTAAATTGTAGACTTGCTTATAGCGGATCTTATTTTTATATGAGGGTCAAGAGGAGAGACAAAGAGAAATCGTACTGCCATTGAGGTACTAGCTAGGTCTAACATCCTTACTTACTGCCAAAATATGCTCACAAGCACAATTGCATTCTAACAGAAATGCCACAAAGAACCATGTCTCTCTACATAGAAGTACAATTGTATGTTATACCCTGATATACACTGAAGTTTAAATCTTGAAACAAAACCATCGATATATATATATAAAGTGATAGACGTAAGCATGCACTGAGAAAAACAGCATCAACTGAAATCATGGACAAAATGATCATTCATATAGTTACGAAACGTGACGTTTTTTTATACAGAATGAATGAAGAATGAGTATTTGATACGAGAATTACTTACATGATCCGTATTATCCAAGCATGACAAACAAGTTCATCCATACATACACTCTCCGGAGGAAGTTGACTGGCTTTTATCCACTTATTGATAACAACATGTTCCTTCTGATTTGTTGGACCGGAATAATTCGCTCAGTATCAGCCATACCTACTGTCAGCCACACGCCAAAGCTGTATGCATGGCTTCAGGAAATAATAAAGCGAACAAGAGGTTAACCGCTTAATTCACGTCTTGTTCAAGCTGATAGACTGGTGAATCACAGAATTACAAATACTTCAGGCATGTGTCTCTTTTTGTGAGGATTAGCAAACAGCACTCGAACATATCTATGAGAACACACTTCACCTCTTCGCGCCACTCTCTGACATAAAATTAGATTAAAAACTGTTGTGAGTTGATCACTCTAAACTTTCGTCTGTGACAATTCAATCCTTTATAGCATATCGTTTCCATCGTGCATGGCTGTAGAAAAAATCTCTAAGGTTCAAATTACAGCACATTGTGCGTGCCGTTTAATTTTTATTGGTGTTCACCGAACTGTATATATCATTTAAAATGCATGGTTTAGTTGAAAGTCACACCCCCTGTCCCTTGCAATGTAAAGGCAGATTGTGAATCAGAGAGTCGGTTGTTAATTGTTCACAGGTGTCTCAAGTGGTTTTCTTTAACTAGCAAGAACGTGTTGCTTCCACTGATAGCCGTGTAACGAGTGTTAAAATACCAGCGTTATGTATACACGATACCTCATTCTCTTCCAAAAGAAGCTACTCCCCCTGAAGTATCATAACGATAGAAAACTAGTCTGACATTTAGCCTCTGAAATGAAGTTTCTTGAAACTTCAACATTTTATATGATAAAATAAAAAGGTGCCTCTGAGATGTGTTCCTTATACTAACGTCTGGCTAGCTCTTTACATTTAAGGGGTATGGGTGACAGACTAATAGAAAACCTCAAGGGAGTAGACACGCTATAGCGATCGAGGGCCAACCAATAATGAACAACCTCAGTCATATGCGCTTCCGTAAACGTTAGTCTGTGTTGTATTGTTGACCAAGTATCGTTGACACCACTTGACAACTTTCAAATATGTTGAAAATCACATTGATATAAATATATGTAACATGTTGCCCGTTATTCCCTATGAAGTCACATACAATTTTAGTTTACATATTTTTACATTAAAACAAAGTAATTGTTGTATCATTGAAATGTCTGAGCGACATCGTACCTCCTCTGCACATTCCATGTATACAGGACCAGTTATAGAGCATCCTATGTTGGCGGTTTCAGACTATATATCACTGCAACCTCGCACATTGCAATACCAAACACAGAAAGTATTAATCATTTAGCCGACAGTCAATCCATTCAACATGTTATGGCATTATTAACTTATCAGTAGTTCCAATAAGGATTGTTTTCTGTTGCCACCGACACCTGTTTAATTGGCTATTGATTACACACAGCTATTCATCCTGTGTAAGTAACTACCTGCTATCTCTCTTGGTCTCCGTTCAAACAAGTATGTCATAATAAATTGTAACACATATATTACATAATTGAAACACTAAAACTCAGTAAGTGGTACATACAAATTATGAAAAGCATGATTACATTTATTCAACATTGCAACCCAACTGTCGAAAACAGCATAATTCGGATGAGTGTACAACGAAACACTTCAGCCGTCACAAAAAATGGGGAAACAAACAACATAAATATTTGATATAACCTATTGACCTGTGTAGCACGTGCCATTAATTTTGTAACATGCAATTGACCTGAAGCTAAGAGTCAGCGTGGCAGTGACTTCCTTCAAACGGATTTGCATTAATGCACTCCTATAGTCAACTTAAAATAGGGAAGGTTAATAACTCCTCATTGACGTATTTTAACTTATATCATATTCTGAAGTTCAACACCTACCTCAAACCAATGTCGGATACTATAAAGCCTCTCTGTCAGATAACCGGTGTAATTATCCAGGTAATATACAAACATAATCACTTGACAGCTAATATATCCCGTGATACCATCAAATACCATATACAAATACATAAGAATAGGAACATTTTAAAAAAAAGATCATATCACATAACACTTTACGTGAGGATAAAAGACCTGTATCAAATAGAGCACTATAAAGAGCCCCAACTAGAAGTAGGTTGATAAGCATATTATGTGACATCACTCCATGGTGCCAGTGTCACTGCAACGGGAGTGCACCAAATTTGTGCTTTGGGTCGGTTAAAAGTGTTGGAATGTTATTCAACAGACATAGTATAAATGGAGCAGGAAATCACGGACAGTATAAAACAACCCTAATAAATACACATAGATAGTGGTTAAAGTTGATCGTCTTTGCTACGTTGTTCCAGCATATCAATTCACAAAATGAGATTATTATATATGATTATATAAGGATGGTGTTTAAGAAGAGAACAACAATGAAGAATGCCAAAACATTTCCTCAACACATACGGCAAGTTATCAGCACGTACTCGGCACCGGGAGCGAAGGTTAAACTTGTTTACTCAGCTTCTCTATTTGAAGTGCTAACTACTGTATAACTTCAACAGCTTAGCACAGACTACCAACATCCAAGGTCTGTGAAGATTTTAAACTTTACCAATGCACTTATGTATCAGCACAAGTTTTGGGGCTTCCATGGTAAAGTTTTGGGGCTTTATAAAACTTAATCTGATGCAATTTAGTGAAAGTTCTCTCACATCAAATGAATAGATCATACATATCTGAGAGATGCCAGTGTACAGTGTCAGAGATGTATAACCTTCACTTAGTGTGAATATATCTCATAGAGAATTCTAGACCGATCTAAACAACAACAACAAAACTATTTTGAATATGTATGTCTAACTTTTTACAAATTTAAAAGAGAGTTTCTAATATCTATTTATATTTTATTATATGGAGTGTTGTAGACTTGCTTATGGCGGATGGTAATGTTCTATAATTGTCCAGAGGACAGACAAAAATAAATCTACACTAGATCTACTTTCTACGAACTGCTAATATATGGTCACACGCACAGGTGCATTATACCAGAGAAACCACACGAGGAACCATGTCTCAACGCTCGTATACAGGTGTAGTATATATATATATATATTCGGTGAGAATGAGAATTCGCCCCAGCCTAGAACGATAAGCACCCAGAGTATGGTCACCCGGACATAATAATACAGTATAATCAAGTACACATGTATATACCATTTACACCTAATACCGCCTGAGGTGACTATGGCGGCAATTTTGTTTTTCAAATTTAAGGGTTATGAACATTTTTTAAAACTTGGTTTCCAACTTAAACATGATCAGTACTCTTTTAATGCCATATAAAAACACTTTTCCAAATTTTACATATAGAGATTCAGAAATAAACTAAAACGATGTGATCACCTGCCATTATTTGTGAAAATTTGGCGACCATTTTGTTTTTCAATTTTTAGGGTCAAAAACACTTTTTCAGCTTGGTATCCTATTTGTTCGTAATCAGCACCCTTTAAATAGGTAAGCTAGAATGGATACGAAATCCTTCTAAAAAATGCCTCTTGCTTTTTTATTTGAGCGCTTTTTCATAATTGGGCCTAGCCTAATATTTTTATCATCCAAAACTGTGTTCCAGAAGAGATATCGCTTGTGGGAGATCAAGCGATATCTCCTAGGAGATATCTTTTTGGCAGTAGATTTTGCACAATGCCCTGTCGCCGTCAACTGCATGACATCACAATGCTTTTGCGTCATCGAGTAATGACGTCACAATGCTATGACGTCATAAACATAATGACGTCACAATGCTATGACGTCATAAACATAATGACGTCACAATGCTATGACCTCACCGCACTGGAAGTCAAATGGCAGAAATGTACTCAGATATGTACACTATTTTCACTTAAACGTAATAAGAATGATTTTGGATGATAAATAGAATCTAACCCTCGTGTCTTCTGATATCAAATATATCAACACTCGTCGGATATTTGTAACTTTAATCAACTCGTGTTGATATATTTGATATCAGAAGACACTTGGGTGAGATTCTCTATTTATCATCCAAAACAGTGTTCCACAGGAGATATCGCTTGTGTGAGATCAAGCGATATCTCCTAGGAGATATCTTTTTGGCAGTAGATTTTGTACAATGCCCTGTCGCCGTCAACTACATGACGCTTTTACATCATCGAGTAGTGACGTCACAATGCTATGACGTCATAAACATGATGACGTCACAATAATATGACCTCGGCGCATTCACCTCACCTCAAGTCAAATGGCAGAGATGTGCTCAGAGATGTACACTATTTTCACTTAAACGTAATAAGAATGATTTTGGATGATAAATAGAATCTCACCCTCGTAAGCCTCGGATATTTTTAGCTTTTATCAACTCGTGTTGATATATTTGATATCAGAAGACACTTGGGTGAGATTCTCTATATATCAATTTTTCAAAATTATCCAGGTAGTTAATAATTCCACCGTTGTCAATGTATAATATACAGGCAGAGCTTGCTTACACAAACAATGTTTGCTTTCCTTGGATCTTAAACGAACTTTGTTAAAAACACCCAATTTACAATTTTCATTCCTATAGACTGCTTGATTTAAATATTTGTGCTAATATTCACTATATTATGTTACTGGTCGAACTCAGTATGTCGTGTTCTACTGTAAATAGTGTTAAATTTTTTTTTTTATTAAATATCCTATACTCTGGCAAACTTTATAAACAAGTCTAACTATCAACGGTCGTTCTTGCCTATAATCCACTATAAATCCACTATACATCCACTTTCTGAATCTAATGTAAAACGGTCAATCTGAAAGTATGTTTTGTGAACAACTAGAAATATGTGCATGTGATGCACTGTGATGTCCCCTGCTCCAACTTTCAATCAAACCTAGTCATATTACCCTTATTTTTCACAAATGCCAGAGACAACCCAAAACTGACAATAAAAAAAGGTTAATATATTAGACTAAATAAACTTGTTTCCATGTAGCCTCTTAGTTCAAATTGAGTCCCATTTTCTGGTCTCTTTGTTGAAATTGTTTCCATGGAAACCACACAAACCAAAAACATAATTCAGAATTACCTAAGTAGCAAAAGGCACCACTCCACCACTAGGTCTAACCACACACCAAGTTTTGTAAAACAAATACTGCATAGATTTTGAGATAGAGGCCGGAAATGGTCCCTACCCCCAATATGCCCTAAGTTCAAACTGTTTCCATGGAAACCAGAAAAAAATATAAAATTTAGAATAACCTTATTAGCAAAAGGCACCACTCCACCATTAGGTCTAACCACATACCATGTTTCGTTAAAAAAATTTTTTTTGAAATATGGCCCGGAAACGATAGCATTTCGGAAGGACAGAAGGACGGAATCACGGACGCGTAAGGAGGCAAAAACATTATGTCCCCCGCAAAGCTTAGCGGGGGACATAATTACTGAACATGTAATACAAATCAATGTTTTCGAAAGAGTTCACACCTCTTGTAATGGATTCATTAAAATGATTCATTAAAATTAACACGATTGACAACAAATGCGTAAAGTTGTAAATTCAGCAACATTATTAAATGAGTGTTGAAATGTACGATTAAAGAAAAGATGAATGAACAAGAGCAGGTAGTAATCTTGTCATAAAGTAGTACAGCACCCATCTTGCTGGATAAGTTAGCTTTCATATCATATATACGTCATGACCATGTTACATGTAGGTGACGATACCGAATATTATAAGGACGTCTACTTGTATACATAAATACTTACGATATAATATCCCTGACACAATATAATATAATTAAATTATTATTATTATTATTATCATTATTATTATTTGTATCTTGAAGGAATGAGGTTCCTTAGTTTTTCGTCAATATAGTTCTCATTATAATACATAAATATCAGATATATTAGGAAGACATTACAATTTGTTCTGCCTATCTCAACTTGGTGTGTACTATGTGTGTAAATATCATGTAAAGTATGCTTGAATGAAATCATGTAAAGTATGCTTGTATGAAATCATGTAAAGTATGCTTGTATGAAATCATGTAAAGTATGCTTGTATGAAATCATGTAAAGTATGCTTGTATGAAATCATGTAAAGTATGCTTGTATGAAATCATGTAAAGTATGCTTGTATGAAATCATGTAAAGTATTTCAAGAAAATCTGCCACATCAACGCAAGTTTGTTATAATTTGCAATTGAAATCTACACATCATTTATCATCATCTATTTATCATTTACAAGAATAAAGATAATGTCCCGATCGTCCACCCCAGTGTTCATAATCAAAAGCTTAGCATCGTTCAAAATCCCTTTACTTTCATGTTGAGCATACAGCTTAAGTGGCAAGTATACGTTCAACAAAATTCCGAACAACATGAAACCATCAACACGACAGTCAATGTTTGAGTGTCCATGTTAATAGTCTAGCTGGACATGTATCGTATATGTTTTACGTATTCATATGAAAAGACATTTGATAGTTTTATTTGTATTGAGGAATTTACAGTATTAGTCAATAATGGAATGTATTTGGAGTATATAATTGGAACTATTGTCAAACATTTTGCCAATGTACGGACATTCATATAACAAACTATAGAATAACACTATTTCACAGAACCTCAACAAATTTAATTCGTCCGGTTTCATAAGCTTTATTTTTCTTCATGAACATAAATTAAAAATTCCAGATATTGCGATAACCGATCACACTAATAAAGGGATTACATTTGATTTACTGGTTTACTTATTCATTGATAAATAATAGTGACAAGAAAATGTTATTTTATATTATTGACACCATAATAAACCTACATAAATCATAATCCAAGGTAAAAATACTTGGTCAATAAAATTAACAACCAAAAGAACAAATACACAAATTTATTCATTTATTATCCTTTATTTACGAGTGATACATATGACTGAAACAAAGTTATATCATGTCACCAGAAGCCAAATAAATTTAACTTTATTTAACTTTTTTTTTCACTTTATTTATTGAAAAACACGCCTTTTTTAAAAAATCGTCGTTTTGGAGTCTCCTCATTTAGATCTATCTGCTTGATGTACTAAATACAGCGAAAGAACATTGCGAATCTGGATAGTTTTACTCTGGCTATATACATATTAGATATTTTATTTTCATCAGTTTATTCAACTTAGGAAAAATCGTTGTTTAACAATGATCGTTTGTAAAAGAAGTTTTAGAAGTTTAATAATATTCTGAAAAAGCTTTAAAAGACGCATTCTTAATTAAATTAATAAACACACATACATTCAACTTAAATGCACACAAATTAAACAATCTTAGCAAATATAGTATAGTATTAGTAAACATCGTAATCAACTTCCTATAAAAGGATAAACATATGAATGCAAAGTGAGAAACATGTATGATATATTTTATGAAAAATGGATAGATACTATTATTCACGCGAGCTAAAGTGACACCTGCCTCGTTTACAGAAAGAAATGACTATACGAGTTACACAATTTAGTTTACAATCTAACATATCGAACTGTTTGTATTCAACTCAAATTTTTAATATGGACCGGTGGCCCTATTTACTTCTGAACAAACCAAATTTTTAAAAAAACAGTTCAAATAAGAAATATTTGCTTGTACACACGCTCATCGTTACTCAATCACAGACACTTATCCAAATATTGCTCAACAACACGTTCTAATATTGCCTTCTCTTGAACCGGAATACCACTCTCACTACCACTTAACGGCCAAGTGTCAGTGTTGTATTATACTCCATATCTACTGTCTGTAGCTATACGCCGAGGTTGACTGTATCACTTCAGAACCCATAGCATACTCAACATACACACCGTATTCCATCTCTGCGAGGATAATCACCAAGTATTCCCCATCAACACATATTTCTTCTGTGATATAAGAACGAACACCAACACAACGCCTGTTGACACTCACCCCCTCGTTGTATAGTAGACTTACTGTCCCATACAGTCAAGGAGAGTCGATCAACTCTACTAAACCTTATATTACTACTACTTCTAATTCTAACTTACATGTCTCAGATCATTGAGATCTACACGTTACCAACAGTACCCGAGAGTTAAATATTTACTTACTTATATAAACATCATTGGAAATTAAGTTGGAAGTAAATGAAAAAAATGTCTACACTATAGGTGTTCGTGAAAACGGTCGGCATAGCCTGCCCTCCCGGTAGTACCTGCCAGTCAATATTCATTCATTCTTCATTATATCATCCATTCAGATTCATTCATTCCTCGTTATATCTTCCTTTCAGATTCATTCATCCCTGGTTATATCATCCTTTCAGATTCATTCATTCCTAGTTAGATCATCCTTTCAGATTCATTCATCCCTGGTTATATACTCCTTTCAGATACATTCATTCCTGGTTATATACTCCTTTCAGATTCATTCATTCTTTGTTATATCATCCTTTCAGATTCATTCATTCCTGTTTATATCATCAGATTCATTTATTCCTGGTTATATCTTCCTTTCAGATTCATTTATTCCTGGTTATATATTCCTTTCAGATTCATTCATTCCAGGTTATATCATCCTTTCATATTAATTCATTCTTTGTTATATCATCCTTTCAGATTCATTTATTCCTGATCATATCTTCCTTTCAGATTCATTCATTCCTGATCATATCTTCCTTTCAGATTCATTCATTCCTGGTTATATACTCCTTTCAGATTCATTCATTCCTAGTTATATACTCCTTTCAGATTCATTCATTCCTAGTTATATACTCCTTTCAGATTCATTCATCCCTGGTTATATACTCCTTTCAGATTCATTCATTCCTAGTTATATACTCCTTTCAGATTCATTCATTCCTAGTTATATCATCCTTTCAGATTCATTCATTCCAGGTTATATATTCCTTTCAGATTTATTCATTCTTGGTCATACCCTCCTTTCATATTAATTCATTCTTTGTTATATCATCCTTTCAGATTCATTTATTCCTGATCATATCTTCCTTTCAGATTCATTCATCCCTGGTTATATACTCCTTTCAGATTCATTCATTCCTAGTTATATACTCCTTTCAGATTCATTCATTCCTAGTTATATCATCCTTTCAGATTCATTCATCCCTGGTTATATACTCCTTTCAGATTCATTTATTCCTGATCATATCTTCCTTTCAGATTCATTCATTCCTGGTTATATACTCCTTTCAGATTCATTCATCCCTTGTTATATACTCCTTTCAGATTCATTCATTCCTAGTTATATACTCCTTTCAGATTCATTCATTCCTAGTTATATCATCCTTTCAGATTCATTCATTCTTTGTTATATCATCCTTTCAGATTCATTCATTCCTGTTTATATCATCAGATTCATTTATTCCTGGTTATATCTTCCTTTCAGATTCATTTATTCCTGGTTATATATTCCTTTCAGATTCATTCATTCCAGGTTATATCATCCTTTCAGATTTATTCATTCTTGGTCATACCCTCCTTTCAGATTAATTCATTCTTTGTTATATCATCCTTTCAGATTCATTTATTCCTGATCATATCTTCCTTTCAGATTCATTCATTCCAGGTTATATCATCCTTCCAGATTTCTTCATTCGTTGTTATATCATCCTTTCAGATTCATTCATTCATTTCTATATCATCCTTTCAGATTCATTCATCCCTGCTTATATCATCCTTTCAGATTCATTCATTCCTGGTTATATCATCCTTTCAGATTCATTCATTCTTTGTTATATCATCCTTTCAGATTCATTCGTTCCTGGTTATATACTCCTTTCAGATTCATTCATTCCTAGTTATATCATCCTTTCAGATTCATTCATCCCTGGTTATATACTCCTTTCAGATTCATTTATTCTTTGTTATATCATCCTTTCAGATTCATTTATTCCTGATCATATCTTCCTTTCAGATTCATTCATTCCTGGTTATATACTCCTTTCAGATTCATTCATCCCTTGTTATATACTCCTTTCAGATTCATTCATTCCTAGTTATATACTCCTTTCAGATTCATTCATTCCTAGTTATATCATCCTTTCAGATTCATTCATTCCTAGTTATATCATCCTTTCAGATTCATTCATTCTTTGTTATATCATCCTTTCAGATTCATTCATTCCTGTTTATATCATCAGATTCATTTATTCCTGGTTATATCTTCCTTTCAGATTCATTTATTCCTGGTTATATATTCCTTTCAGATTCATTCATTCCAGGTTATATCATCCTTTCAGATTTATTCATTCTTTGTTATATCATCCTTTCAGATTCATTTATTCCTGATCATATCTTCCTTTCAGATTCATTCATTCCAGGTTATATCATCCTTTCAGATTTCTTCATTCGTTGTTATATCATCCTTTCAGATTCATTCATTCATTTCTATATCATCCTTTCAGATTCATTCATCCCTGCTTATATCATCCTTTCAGATTCATTCATTCCTGGTTATATCATCCTTTCAGATTCATTCATTCTTTGTTATATCATCCTTTCAGATTCATTCGTTCCTGGTTATATCATCCTTTCAGATTCATTCATTCCTGATTATATCATCCTTTCAGATTCATTCATTCCCGCTTATATCATCCTTTCAGATTCATTCATTCCTGGTTATATCATCCATTCAGATTAATTCATTCTTGGACATAGCCTCCTTTTATATCTTCCTCAAATAAATTCATATTTTTTTATATCCTCCTTTCAGATGCACATTT
This sequence comes from Gibbula magus, assembly GCA_936450465.1. Classification (NCBI taxonomy): domain Eukaryota; kingdom Metazoa; phylum Mollusca; class Gastropoda; order Trochida; family Trochidae; genus Gibbula; species Gibbula magus. Next base: position 85,811,551 of record OW388291.1, on the reverse strand, counting down.
GCATTACAATCATTTCATACTGTTGCGGCCGTGAAATACCCTCGATTACAAAGAGAAGTAAGGCTGCGAGTTGTGAGTTGACTCGTTTATTCTGATAGGTGTATATGTTGATACGAGAAACACTCCTGTGGGTGACACGGGAGTGTAAGGATCTACCGGCGGTCAACCCTCCGCATGATGGTACAGGATAGACATACCTCTGATGGGGAATACAACTTGTGAAGGTGTGCACTTCAGGTGTGGGTGACAAGTACAGTGCAAGTGAAATATGGCTGTGACCTAGAGATTTGAAATTAGCCAATCCTGATCAGCCTGGATGATCAAGACAACAATAGCACTGACAGAAAGATGGAATAACCCGACTTCCCTATCTAAAGATAATGGACTGATCCAAAGCAATCAGTGAACTGAACTAAACCATTAAAATACTATATGCTGACAACTGTTCATTGCCAAACCAATGAACTTCTGTTGGATCCAAAACACGAACACTTCTATATACACTTAATACAAAATCACAGAACACATGTTAAAATAAATGCCTTTATTTCACCCTATTACATACTTCCCCCCTGCGTTGAAATGATGTCCTCATCATTTACAGTTTCCTGAAATTAACAGTAGCAAGGTATCATCCAGCACACCGGTGCCTATCAATTATGACAAGTATTCTGCACGTCTCATCCAATCTGTGCTTGCAGAGGCTGACATCACATAGTCTCCCGTCCTCATCCACTGAGGTCGTGACCTCTCACGAGTGGATCGTCTGGGGGGCCGAGGACTAACAGTCAATGTCTCTTCAGCTACACCTGGATCCTGTGCCTCTACAGGTACAGCTTCCTCCTGCTGAGTCTCTGGCTCTGAAGATGAGTCGTCAACCTGCTCCTGGTTTGGAGTAGGTTCTTCCGTCTTTTCCTCTACATCATCATCATCCATCGCAGAATTATCTTCATTCTCTTCTGCAATCACATCAGTTGGCCCTTCGTGTACCTGGGTACTCGAAACTGACTGTTGGGATGAAGTAATGGGGACTACAACAGATTCCTCGTCACTATCTTCAGGCTCTGGGTCTTTACCTTTAAGTCGTCTCGATGACCTTAGTTTTGGTGTAGGAGGTGGTAAAACTTTACGTGGCCTCGGTACAGGAGTATCACGACTCATTGTCTGAACATCCTGTCGTGGTAGTGATCCTACTGGCAATAAAAGATTCCGGTGAAGAATTTTCCTTTTGCCTTCGCCATTCTCTTTACCAACTACATATACTGGCACTGAGGTGTTTGGTTGTTTAATCACAATATATATATCATCCTCCCACTTGTCCGCGATCTTATGACGACCTTCAAATGCTACACGTTTAACGAGCACTCTGTCTCCGACATCAAGAATAGCTGCTCGTGCTCGCTTGTCGTAGTGTTCCTTCTGTCGAGTCTGAGACTTTGTTGCCTTTTCTGCAGCTAAATCGTATGCCTCTTTAAGTCTTTTCTTCAAAGATTCTGTGTACTGTAGCAGTGATCTTGGCTTATCAGGTTCAATATCAAGACCAAAAGCTAGGTCTATAGGAAGCCTTGGGTGTCGACCGAACATGAGAAAGTATGGTGAGTGCTTGGTTGTTTCATGTCGTGTGCAGTTGTATGCATGCACTAGAGGAGCGACTTCCTTCTTCCAATCTTTCTTGGCTCCCGGCTCTAAGGTTCCTAGCATGTTGCAAAGAGTCCTGTTAAACCTTTCACACATACCATTGCCCATGGGATGATACGGGGTTGTTGAAGATTTATCAATGCTCAGTAATTTACACAGCTCTGTCATCAAATTCCCCACAAAGTTTGCTCCTTTGTCGGAATGGATTCTTCTTGGTAGTCCATAATGTGTCACAAAGTTGTTAAAGAATAGATCCGCTGTGGTCTTGGCTGATGTATTCTTACATGGGTAAGCCTGTGCATACTTGGTAAAGTGATCAGTAACAACTAACACATACTCTTGACCTCCCTTGGATGGCTCCAGTGAAAGAAAATCCATACACACTAACTCCAGTGGTTGTGTCGTCTCGATGTTCACAAGATGAGCTCTGTCTGGAACAGATTTCCTCTTCAAGCACCTATCACAAGACTTAAGATGAACTTCTACATCACGTCCCATGCCTGGCCAGAAAAATCGTTCCTTCAAGAGTGACAGAGTTCTGTCCCTTCCGGGGTGTCCCATATGGTTGTGGAGACTTCTCAGAGCTGCTGCTCTGCATCGTGAAGGCAAAACTAGCTGTTCTCTTTCCGAGTCCTCAAGGCGAGTGCTTCTGTACAGAACTCCATTTCTTATCTTGAAATGATCGTAGCTCTTCAGTAGCAAGGTCATTTCTTTGTTCCCGGTGTTGAGAGTTCTGTCAATTCGCTGTCCTGTTTCTATGCTCTTCATTATTATATCCAGAGTTTGGTCTCTATGCTGGGCATGACTCCATTCCTTAGCATTATTATGGCACTTGTCAATCACTTCAGCATCATCCTCAACAACAGCATCTGCAGACAGACAAAGAGTTTCCACTAGGCTTGGTACTTGGACCTTGTTGCAGGTGGCATTCACAAGTTCAGGTATCAACTCTCCAGAGTCTTCACATTCTTTTGGTAATCGTGACAATGCATCAGCGTCGATGTTAGACTTGCCTGGTCTATACTGAATGGTGAAATTATAACTAGAGAGTGCTGCCAACCATCTGTGTCCTGTTGCATCAAGACGGGCTGTTGTAAGGACGTATGTAAGAGGATTGTTGTCAGTAAGTACCACAAAGTCATTCCCATACAGGTAGTCATGGAATTTTTCAGAAATTGCCCATTTCAAGCAGAGAAATTCCAGTTTGTGAGCTGAGTAATTCTTTTCAGAGCGGTTTAAACCTCGACTTGCATAAACAATTACTCGCTTTTTCCCTTCACAGTCATCCTGATACAAGACTGCTCCTAAGCCCTGGGTACTAGCGTCAGTATGGAGCTCAAACGGTTTAGACAAATCAGCAAACCCGAGTACTGGTGGTGTTGATAAGCATGTCTTCAATGTGTTGAAGGCTTCGTCTTGCTGATGTCCCCAAAACCAATCTTGTGTGTTCTTTGGTTTCCTGACTCTGGTTTTCTTGGTCGAGGTCTTTGGGAGAAGGTCAGAGAGCGGTCTTGCAATTCTGGAAAAATTCTTGACAAATTTTCTGTAATAACCTGCAAAGCCTAGAAAGCGCTGTACGTCTTCAGCTGTTGCAGGTGCTGGCCAATTCCGAATCTTGTCCACCTTGTCAGGGTCAGCCTCGATTCCATCTGAGGAGACAATATAGCCAACATATCTGACCTTTCTCTTGAAGAATTTGCACTTCTTAGGAGCAAGTTTCAAACCACACTCTTGAAGACGGCGAAACACAAGTTCTAACCGTTCGACATGCTCTTGGTAGTTCCTTGAGAATATGATGAGATCATCAAGATATATCAGACAAATCCTCAAGTTTAATCCCTCTAAACATTTTTCCATTAAGCGTTGGTAGGTGGCAGGGGCGTTTGAGAGACCAAATGGCATCCTGTTATATTAAAAAAATCCCAAAGGACCCACAGTAAAAGCAGTACGTTCCTTATGCTCCTCAGCCATCTCTACTTGGTGGTAACCGCTTTTCATGTCCAAAACAGAGTAATATTTCATCCCGCCTAGGCAATCCAAAAGCTCCTCAATCCTTGGCAAGGCATAACTGTCTTTGATCGTTCGACGATTAATTTTGCGAAAATCCACACAGACGCGTAAAAGACCATCTTTACGCCTTGCAAGTACAATGTTTGATGCCCATGGACTGTATGAAGGTCTAATAACTCCAGCTGATAAGAGATCTTGTAAATGATTCTTTACCTCTTCATACATGCCAGGCGGAATCCTTCTGTGTCTCTGTTTGATCGGTGTGTCATCGTACATCTCGATTCTATGCTTTACCAAGTTGGTTTGACCTATGTCATCATCCTTCTTTGAGAACACATCCTGGAATCTCATAATCAAGTCCAATCCCTGTGCAATCTCTTGAGTTGTAAGTCCATCTTTGTTTATCTCGACTTGGTTGAGGAGACTATCAGAGTCAACAGGCTTCCCTTTAGGAGGTCCTTCAATAACAACAGGCTGTAATTCACAGAGTAATGCCTTTGGACGGACAACAGTTGTCTGTGTGGTAACATTGGAGATCAACACATCGATGTCATTAGGATTCCTGAAGTCGTAGTTCACTAATGTTGGAGCAATATCTAAGTCCGAAGGAATAGCAGAGTCCACAGTTGTTTGCAGGAGAGCACACACTTGTCTGTTGGGAACTCCATGAGACAACTGACCCTTAACAGTAACTGTACTATTCGCAGGAATAGTGACACTATTTACCTCTGCAGACCTAACAAAACCCAACTTGCCATTATTCTTAGCCAACTCCCTATCCTGAATGACTAAACTCCTATAAGTCAAATACCACGGCGTGAAGAGATTAGCTCTTTGCAAAAATCTAGCACCATGTAGAGACCTGCACTCTGAGAGAAGATGGGACAAGACATTAGTACCCAAAAGAACTGGTACATTACAGTTATATCTGGTATCCGGAACAACAAGAAGTAAACAAGGAATAACCTTAGCAACCTCTAAACCGTTACCTATAGACCTGATACCAACTTCTATGTAACCCTTATATGGAAGAGAATCACCACCTGCATGCTCAATATCCAATATGTAATCTAAGGGCTGGATGGGGAGATGACTCAAATTGGCACTGTAGAAGGACTCTGACACAAATGATACAGTGGCTCCAGTATCCAACAAAGCTTTAACAGGGATGTCCTCTAGGTCAATCATCACTTCGTTGGAGTGTCCTACAAGTTTGTCCATGAGGTCTTGATTGGGACGAGCTACATGTACATGGCCTAATTGTGTCCCCTTTCCATAGGCCTGTTGGAGTTTAAAGGCTGTTTCCTATGGTCCAGAATGACACGACATCCATATGCAAGATGGCCTTGATATCCACATCTCCAGCAGACTGGCTCTTGTGAAGGTTGAGTAGGTTCAAAGTAAGTCTGTGCTTGAGGTTGAACTACTTCTTCAGGTTGAACAAAACCTTGCTGAAATGATTGCTGTGCTGACCTGTCATTATGAGGAGGCTGTGTCCATCCCTGTCCTCGACCTCTTGACTTATGACGCCATCCTTTCTGGGATCCACGAGATGGTGTAGGAGCATCCTGAGAGTATGTGTACTGAGGCCTAGGAGCGGATTGAAGCTGGTTGTTCTGAGCTGTCATGTTCTTCTGTGTATCCCTTAACTCAGATATCTCACTCCTCATCTCCTTGAACAGGGACTTAATCTCCGATAAATCCTTGCCGGATTCCTCCTTTACTGCAGCAGAGTGTACTGTAGCTTGCTTGGACTTGGACTTGGTCGAGTCTGGCTTTCCTCGGTTCAAATCAAATTCCAACTCCCTGAGGCAAAGGCGCAAGTCGTCGAAGCTTGTCAAAGTCTCATACTTATGTGAAGCTAAACTTTTGAGAATAGGTGAAAGACCATCCCATAACTTTGTTCTCAACATTTCATCCTGTTCCTCTGGTGTTATAGATTTCTGCTCAGCCAAAGGATATAAAAGTCGTTCCAGGCGACAACTCCAAGATGAAATGTCCTCATTCTCTCCTTGGGAGGCGCTGTAGAACTGAGACATGAGGGTAGAGGATCTTCTTAAAGTCCCAAAAGCACTCCTGAGTTTCGATAATACATCCTTTACTGAGGCTTTATGTCCCAACTTCATAACAACAAGTGCGGCTTCACCTTTCAGAGATTTTCGTATTGCTTGAAGAACTGTCTCCTGACTGTACACTTTGGAATCTAGCAAACAATCCACTTCATATTTCCAGAGATCATATTCTGTATCCTTAGAATCTCCACTGAATGTAGGTAATCTTGGAAAACTATGATAAGTCATATCAGTCTTATGCTTGGATTCCTTTTGTTCCTGAGTATCAACATGTTCTTGTTTCACAGTAGGTGAAATATCTTGATCTGACTAATCCTTGACCCATTTCTTGAAAGTATCAACATTGTCACTTTTAGGAGTAAAACCAGCCTTTTTGAAGGCCTCAACCATTGCATCAACATCCTGTTGTTCCAATTCCATGTTGAAGTGGGACACAGTGAAACACAAACAATTATATGGGTGTAATATCACAAAGTTGGTGTGTTGTGTAATATGTTGTTTACCGCATTAAAGAAATGCAACACAATTTATAGGTAAAGTTGATTAATGACCACAAATGAAGCGCGTTTAAAATTCAAACTCGAGAAATGTCGCAAATGATGACAAACACGCGTTAAACTGTCGACGAAACATGATGTACATCAAAGTCGGACGCAGTTTTGTAAGATTGGAAGTAATGATTAACTACAAGTAAACAATACACAAAGTTATGGTTTATGAAAAATGAATCCAAAAATTAAGTTTTATTAAAGCTACCAAAATAATAAGTCCAAAAAGATACTATACAACTTCAAAGTTGAATGAAATAACCAAGACAAGCAGCAATAGAACCAGGAATTAGCAACACCAGGAGGTAATAAAGCTTGAAGAAAATACAACACCCGAAGCAGTTAATACTACATAATGTATGCAAAAATGTGCAAGGTGAGTTGCAGTGAAATGTGCTAAGTTTAAGGGGCTTTTGATAATAAGCTACATTGATTATTGAATAATAATGGTATACTTTAATAAAGTATGTTTAACGAAGTTACACAATAAATTTAATTATGATACTTATTTATGAATAATGATTAATTAACTTAAATAGATTAAGTTTTGTCAATCAGACACTCAAGCAATCAGCTGAAATGTAACCAAATTACACTAAGTCATGATGAATAAGTACATCAAATAAATACAAGTGGTAAAGAAGCTTGGCAAATGACAAAGAGGGTATGCAAAGGTATACAAAATTAAATAATACAATTTGAGTATATGGCAAAGTTTTACAAAAATTTACAGCACTTAGATATTATTTACATATTTATAGAAAGAAGGAACAAGTAAACACAAATGAATGAGTCAACACCAATATTATGTTTACACAATGAACAAGCCTTTATGGCTGATAACTCATGCCTTTATGGCTTATCCAATACAATCAACAAAGTTGTCAATCAACATAGTGATCACTGTGTCCAAGAGTTTTGATAGGATAAGGAAATGTCTTTCATGTGAACAAACAGCTTATGTTGGAATGTTCATCATCAACACAACAGAGTCACACAATTAGATTATTGTCTGTATCAAAGTTCTCACCACGGATGAGACGAGGTGAAGCAGAGATCTTCTTACTTCTGTCCTGTAAGTCTTGGAGGGGATAACCACTTATCCTGAGCATACGAGTTCCTCACTGGGGGCTCCATTGTTGCGGCCGTGAAATACCCTCGATTACAAAGAGAAGTAAGGCTGCGAGTTGTGAGTTCACTCGTTTATTCTGATAGGTGTATATGTTGATACGAGAAACACTCCTGTGGGTGACACAGGAGTGTAAGGATCTACCGGCGGTCAACCCTCCGCATGATGGTACAGGATAGACATACCTCTGATGGGGAATACAACTTTTGAAGGTGTGCACTTCAGGTGTGGGTGACAAGTACAGTGCAAGTGAAATATGGCTGTGACCTAGAGATTTGAAATTAGCCAATCCTGATCAGCCTGGATGATCAAGACAACAATAGCACTGAGAGAAAGATGGAATAACCCGACTTCCCTATCTAAAGATAATGGACTGATCCAAAGCAATCAGTGAACTGAACTAAACCATTAAAATACTATATGCTGACAACTGTTCATTGCCAAACCAATGAACTTCTGTTGGATCCAAAACACGAACACTTCTATATACACTTAATACACAATCACAGAACACATGTTAAAATAAATGCCTTTATTTCACCCTATTACATACTAATAACAAAGTTATGGCAGGGTAGTTTATTTTCACGCGGCAGCCTAACAAACAAAAACTTAACCCTTTCTCCTGTGATCAACGAGTTTCCTCAGAGGAACATCCATGAATGGATATCACAACACAGTAGCAGAGCGTAAGATGATTATATACAGTGTGCGGGACGTTCCTATCAGTTTCAAACTGGGAGTTAAGCTGACAATATAATGGGTGTCTGACAGGTCTGTATTTACCGAGGTGAAAACAGAGAGTCCCCTTTCTACAGCTACAAAACGTCTGGGAGGAGTGTGAAATTGTTATCAGCTATACATAAACATCAGTACAATTTCGTCAACAATTCTACCATGATATTAAATGTCAAGGCGGTCAATGCATGAACAAACCTTAACTACCGGTATTCTAAAGAAGAACCCGATATGCAAAAAGAGCTTATTTACATGTCCCCACAAATCAGCAACAGTTATACACAACACCAATAAATATATAGGAGGTAACAAGGAGTCGAGATATTAGCCTTCCTATTGACCCGGGTATCGCGTGTCGTCGTAGTTCGCCTCGTTTACTTAGCACTGAAGTGTTCCTATTAAAGCACTGTAATAAAACAAATTGATAAGTAGTATTAAGAGCTTGTCATAACCATAACCTTGTCATGTACATCTGGTATCACTGTCTGTATACGTCTACACTTACCGCTTTGTTAAACAAACTCCTGTCAGCCGAACATCAATCCTCTCTGTCAGATAACCGGTCTCGGTGGAATTATTCGTGTTGATACACTAACACATGATCACATCACAGATGCACACTTAGGTATCAGAGTGTGTCAATAATTGGCTACGCAGGGCGCTCAATCAAAAGGCATGAGAACTTTTATCAAGCTGGCATAATCCGTTCCTCTCTACACGTTATACGTCCATGAACAGCGAGATACAATTTATACAGCCTAGCCTGTGTACAGCAGACTGATTGTCCTGTCTGGAGACAACGCGTAAGGCTCTGTACGACTGAGACGCTTTCACATTCACCTGCAGTTGCGATGTTAACAAGCGGCGTCAATAAACCGACAGATTGTATTGTATAAGTCGTGCGTGTGGCGGGCGGGCTCTGCTTACACAAACCATTAATAATTCATTACCGTTACTTTACTAATAAAATTAGGTATGGTGTTTATAATACACATATCTTCGAATTCTAGACTGAGATTCATATACTGAAAAGGGATCAACTGAACAGTGGCTTGTGTCGATATTCAAATAGATAAACAAAATAGGCTCAGGTAATTTATTTATTTTTAAATCAAAAATCAATCTTAAAATTAAAAAGATGAATTACACTTCATGTGTATAGATAAAGATATGTTGTTTATAAAGTTGAACATGTGAATCTTATTTTTGGATTGTAAAGAAAATATGCTTCAGTTCAAAGAGAAACAGGACAAGCGAGATCTATTCAACATTGACAATATCACAAACAATAAATGTTGTTCTCACACGTTACCCGTTTCAAATATTTGTTTCATTAATACTGTACATTATATGCTATTGGAACAAAAACATTTGAATGGTATGTATATACGTTTTATTCAATAATATACGTTTTCATTTTAAACTATATATGTCATATGTGTATGTTATGTGTTTTGTTCTTAAATGATTGCATATTTGATACTTTTATGACTGTGCATGTAAGAAGAATATATTTTCGGGTAATAAAGTATTATCTTATCTTATCCTTGGCTCGTAATACCGACAGGTAATGCTGATAAATGAGCTTGCACAGTCTGACTTTGAAGCTCTCCATTATAACGAATAATACGAATAGATTGATGCAATAGCATTTGATTAAGATCTAGCATAACCTCGTCCCTTCATCCACAGCCAGCTGTAGTCACTAAACTGTATCGATTAATTACGATCGAACCACGCTTTCGGCATGTATGTGAAGGGCAATAGACTAACGTTAGTCAATGAAATATATCTTTTCATTTATTGAAAGTAATCTATTGATTTCGACTTTAAAGTTCACAGTTTCTGGTTTGCAAATTCAGTACTGTGTATTCCGATAAACCAGACCTGACAAATTAGATTGGATGCAAGGACGGGTCGCGTCTTCATAATCTGATCTTGTGTATAAAACATTAAGTCGCTAATATATCCCGTGATACCATCACATACCAATAACATCTGCCTGAAAATGTATACAAATACATAAGAATAGGAACATTTCAAAAAACGATCATATCACATTAACACTTTACGTGAGGATATAAGACCCGTGTCAAATAGAGCACTATAAAGAGCCCCGACTAGAAGTAGGTTGATAAGCACATTAACTCCATGGTGTCACCGTAACGGGAGTCACCAAATTTGTGGTTTGGGTCGGTAAAAGTATACTATTAGACCCGCTGACCAGAATATCTGCATGGTATAAATGAAGCAGGAAATCACGGACTTACTAGTTAGAGTTAATGTCGTTGCTTCGTTGTTTCAGTATGTCAATCCACAGAATGAGAAAATAATGTATGATTACATACGGATGGTGTTTAAGCAGAGAACAAGCGGGATGAAACCGGAAACATTTCCTCAACACATCCGGAAAGTAACCAGCAGGTGTCCGGCACCTAGGAAGAATATAATTGTTTACTCATGCAGTTTCTTTATTTGAAGTGCTGACTACCTGTATATATAATTTTAACATCTTAGCACAAACTACCAACAACGAAAAGGTATTAGAAGATTTTAAAGTTTAAGAATGCACTTATTTATCCGCTGAAATTCTGGAGGCTTTCATGAGATGGTTTTGAGTTTTTATAAAACTTCGAAACAATCTGACACCTTCGAGGAGTGAAATTTAGAACTAGTTCACTAGTTTGGATTTTTTAATAGAGACATCTAAACTGACCTATATTTAGAAAAAATATTTTTGAATATGTCCCAATGTTTAAAAATAACATTTGAGAAGGAGTTTCTATAATCTTTTGTTATTTCATTATATATTGAGTATTGTAGACTTGCTTATAGCAGAAGTTATTTTTATACGAGGGTCAAGAGGACTGACAAAGAGAAATCCTACTGCCATTGAGGTACTAGCTAGGTGTAACATTCCTACTTACTGCCAAAATATGCTCACAAGCACAAGTGCATTCTAACAGAAATGCCACAAAGAACCATGTCTCCATGTACATAGAAGTACAATTGTATGTTATACCCTGATATACACTGAAGTTTAAATCTTGAAACAATGCCATCGATTCGCTATATATAAAGAGTAATAGACGTAAGCATGCACGGAGAAAAACAGCATCAAGTGAAATCATGGACAAAATGGTCATTCATATAGTTACGAAACGTTACGTCTCTTATACAGAATAAATGAAAAATGAATATTTGATACGAGAATTACTTACATGATATGTATTCTCCAAGCATATTAAATATATATGTTCGTTCATATATACACTGGTGGAGGTTGACTGACATTTATCCATATATACACCTTTGGAGGTTGACTGACATTTATCCATATACTGATAACAACATGCTCCTACTGATTTGTTGGACTGGAATACTTCGCTCAGTATGAGCCATATCTATTTTCAGTCACACGCCAAAGCTTAGTCTGTCATCCAGACCCTAGAGCAAAATATTCAATTGACGACCAACCCAGTCTAGAAAATTATAGCAAGTCTAAATTACTCAGCTCCAGAAATTAAGGCATCTTTAGGGTTCCATTTTGTATATATATTTGAATTGTTTGTAAAATGGTGTTTTAGTGACAAAACAAATATTTATGAGACTAAATGTTAGTCTAGCCAAAGCTGAATGCATGGCTTCAGGAAATAATAAGGCGAACAAGAGATTAACCGCTTAATTCACGTCTTGTTCAAGCTGATAGACTGGTGAATCACAGAATTACAAATACTTGTGTCTCTTTTTGTGAGGATTAGCAAACAGCACTCGAACATAGTTCTATGAGAACTCACTTCACCTCTTCGCGCCACTCAATGACATAAAATGAGATTAAAAACTGTTGTGAGTTGATCACTCTATACTTTCGTCTGTGACAATTCAATCCTTTATAGCATATCGTTTCCATCGTGCATGGCTGTAGAAAAGAAACTCTAAGGTTCAAATTACGCACATTGTGCGTGCCGTTTAATTTTTATTGGTGTTCACCGAACTGTTTATATCATTTAAAATGCATGGTTTTTTTAAGTTTAGTTGAAAGTCACACCCCTGTCCCTTGCAATGTAAAGGCAGATTGTGAATCAGAGAGTCGGTTGTTAATTGTTCACAGGTGTCTCAAGTGGTTTTCTTTTACTAGCAAACACGTGTTGCTTCCACTGATAGCCGTGTAACGAGTGTTAAAATACCAGTGTTATGTATGCACGATACCCCATTCTCGTCCCACAGAAGATACTCCCCCTGAAGTATCATAACGATAGAACACTAGTCTGACATTTAGCATCTAAAATGAATTTTGTTCAAACTTCAAAAATTTAATAAATAAAATAAAAAGGTGCCTCTGAGATGCGTTCCTTATACTGACATCTGACTAGCTCTTTACATTTAAGGGGTATGGGTGACAGACTAATAGAAAACCTGAAGGGAGTAGACGCGCTATAGCGAGGGCCAACCAATAGTGAACAACCTCAGTCATATATATATGCGCTTCCGTAATCATTAGTCTGTGTTGTATCGTTGACCGTATCGTTGACACCACTTGACAACTTTCAAATATGTTGAAAATAACATTGATATAAATATATATAACATGTTGCCCATTATTCCCTATGAAGTCACATACAATTTTAGTTAACATATTTTTTTAAACAAAGTAATTGTTGTATCATTGAAATGCCTGAGCGACATCGTACCTCCTCTGCACATTCCATGTATACAGGACCAGTTATAGAGCATCCTATGTTGGCGGTTTCAGACTATATATCACTGCAACCTCGCACATTGCAATACCAAACACAGAAAGTATGAATCAACTAGCCGACAGTCAATCCATTCAACATGTTATGGCATTATTAACTTATCATTATTTCCAATAAGGATTGTTTTCTGTTGCCACCGACACCTGTTTAATTGGCTATTGATTACACACAGCTATTCATCCTGTGTAAGTAACTACCTGCTATCTCTCTTGGTCTCCGTTCAAACAAGTATGTCATAATAAAGTGTAACAAATACATTATAAGATAAATAGTTGCGTTTGTAAAATTTCCGGGATTCATTGCTATTCAACACCCGCAAATTTAGTTTAAAACCGACGGCGTTAGCCGGAGGTTTTAAACGCTGAAATTTGCGGGTATATTTAATTAACTAATTAATTTTGAGAGTTATTTGTGACCTAAACTGCTATACACATGTTAGAAAATGACAATGCCACCTGTCAAATTTGAGTAAGGAGAACATATTAAGAGAAAAAGAAAAAGAAAATTTTGAGTCGGGCCGAATCTTGTGAACACGATGTATATGTTCGCGGTGATTCGCCCCAAGTAATTTGCGGGTATTCATTGTAATTCAACATAGGCAAATCAACCAATCAGAATCAAGGATACACCGAAATCATGTTACAATACATAATAATAAAAACACTAACACTCAGTGAGTGGTTCTTACAAAGTATGAAAAGCATGATTACATGTATTCTCCATTAACAGTGCAACTCAGCTGTCGAAAACAGCATAATTCGGATGAGTGTACAACGAAACACTTCAGCCGTCACAAAAAATGGGGAAACAAACAACATACATATTTGATATAACCCATTGACCTGTGTAGCACGTGCCCTAATTTTGTAACATGCTATTGACTAGAAGCTGAGAGTGAGCGTGGCAATGACTTCCTTCAAACGGATTTGCATGAATGCACTCCTATAGCCAACTTGATACAGGGAAGGTTAATAACTCCTCATTGACGTATTTGAACTTATATCATATACTGAAGTTCAACACCTACCTCAAACCCATGTCGGATACTATCAAGCCTCTCTCTCAGATAACCGGTGTAATTATCCAGGTAATACACAAACATAATCACTTGACAGCTCGGAGTATACATGTAACGCAGGTATCTCATTGTGTCAACAACTGTCTATGCACAAGGCGCTAAATCCAGCGAGACGTCTAGACAACAACGACTGATTCGCTCTTCCTCTACATCTGCGACTACTCGCTTTCATGCGCGAGGTGCAATTAACTAGCCAATAGTTCCGCAGACACCTGTGTACAGCGAGAAATGGTTCTTGTCTGATACTGATATGACCGGCGAAAGAAAAACTGTCCTGTTACCGTATAGCCTCTTAATGCACAATGATGAACCAGGGTTAGAAGGTGCATGTATATGAGGATATATTCTCTAAGGTACTTAAACAAACTTACGATGTTGTCATAAATATACAATCGGCATCTACACAGAGATTCAACACATTTATGGTAACTCACAATTGGACTACTCATATTTAAAAGCACATCTTTTAGCACTCCTATATTTAATCATCTACTGCACTTTTTTTTATTTCATTACTCCTTCTCTACTCTATGAAATAAGCATGCATGTTTTGGAGATTTGATCATTTGAAGCAAATTGAATCTGTGTGAAAAAAACAACTCATTACAACTTTGACAAGACAATACAAAACTAGAATTTTCGAATAAATATCATTTCTTTAAACGGTATATCTCCGGCCTCCTGGTTTCAGCTTCCATTATTTCAGGATATCTGCCTATCTACCTATATATCTACCTACAATGTATACTAACCGCACCCTCGGTGACCTGGTGTAACAATTTCCCTATGGAAACTTCAAGATAAATACATTAAAAACTATCATAAACATAATATACTCGTTTATTTAGCATCTGCCTGTCGTATATAATTAATAACTTAAAAGTTGATAGCTGTCTAATAGTGAAATTGTACCTTCATCTACATGTACATACCAACTTCCACACCTTTCGAAACATACATATAGGCGAATCTTGAAATAACAAATGACATGAAATTTCGATCGGAGGTATTTATGAGATCATTTTTTATGTATCCAGTGAACGTATGTATTAAATGATATATAATCTGCCGATATGCTAGCAGTTTTTAACCGCCCCGTCAAAATCACTGATACTACATTAATAGTTTGTGTTTAAGCAGTACGAAATTGGGATCGATATCATTGTTATTAATATAAACTAAAATATAGCGTTATCTCCAATGTAAACATCCGATTGTACTTACCACTGTTTTATCGTTCCCCTTTTTCTGTCTAAATGTCTAAATAATATACAACACACATTTTTGCTGTCATCCACACCTCTTAATTGTTTAAGTGCCAAGGCAAGTGTACAACTAGACTGTATCCAGAGCCCACTTTATCTCAGAGGCTCCTTGTTATTTTATTGTATTCAAATTTTGAAATTTTAGAAAATAAATTCATTCATAGGCTAAATGTTAGACGCGTATCAACCTTTAATATAGCATATTTCTGTGAGCTCTTAATGTTCCCGGTGTCATTCAACTGCCCCGCGACTATAAAGCGGTCCTTTGTATACTCTATGACAGGTATAAGAGGTCGTTTATCGCAATATCAATGGCATTGATACACTCAGGACCGACAGAGGGTGGCATGTTCTCATTCCTCGGCGATAAGTATAGTCATAGTTATATAGAGGTTATCGGGGCCTTGTCAATTACCCGACGTTCAACAGTATATCAAATGTTACACAAACACGAGTAGCAGAGAGGCGTGAAGATCAATGTTCAAGTGATAGTCATCAAACACAAATATATCATTATCAAGTGATGAATGACAATTAAGATAATGAATGAATTCTAATTTACAAGGAGAGGCATTCCGTTTTATGACAAATCATTATTGCAGCGTTCTGGCATATATAAATTAAATACAAGTTTAACATTCGTTGGAGACATTCACACATCTACAAAACATATGTAGCGTAAACAAAATAATTTGTTAATGATGTATGTCAATTTGAAATGCTTTTATAAAAATTGCAATTCATGCAAGAAATAAGGTTACTTAAGAAATAGATTTCATAATGTGTTTGTTCACTGGCTTATAAACGGTTTGAATGGTGCAAGTTATGAGGATGAAGGTTATCCTTTCAGCTGTCAATTTCGTGTTTATGAGAATATATATCGGTGACATGACCTTGTGTTATCCAACTAGTAGAGAGCATATTGCATACATTTCAAAGTCTGATTTTTTAACTCTACATGGCCCTTGTTTCGCACGTGGTCATAAACAAAATAATAATTAACGGGCCACATTATTGTCTCATTACTACTTTAATACATGTCCACAAGCAGTTTACTACAACATATAAATCAAATGCAATATATCTTCAAAATTGTTTTCCAAATTATCGTTTCAATTTACATTTAATCTCAAAATTCAAGTTATGGACAAACATATAAAAGGGTTATGTTTACTCACTTATAGGCAAATGTATAAACCTTGTATTAGATCATGTCAAACAACCGGATGTATATTGTTCACAAACCGTGGACTTCACTTTCACATACTTGCAGCTATAGAACAATGCTTCCCGTTTAGTCGGACACGGTCATGTCGTTACAGTTCGATATATTTATAAAGGAGGAAGAGGTATGACGAAAGGAAATAACATTTATCTGCCAGTATCCATGTAATAAAGGTATACGAATACTCTCACAACAGCTCTGTTGCAGTGTTTATTTACTGCCAACAGTTTACGTTTTCTTGACATCCCGGAACACTGCAAGACCCGCACAGAATAACCAATCAGATAGTCAACTTTTGTTAAACACTCACGACAACCCAGCTATCAGCTGACTCACGTGAAAGCAGAATTTGACCCGGAATGTTCATTTAAATGATTCACATTACTCATAGTCAGTGTTTACCCTTTTCTCGGTTAGTTCTCTGACTTTAAGGAGATGTACACTTACACACTGAAGCTAACCTACAGCAATGCTGTCACGTGGTATGTATCAGTCAACGTCTAGTTCAGACTGTCAGTTGCTCTAATAAAAAGAAATGCTGATGACATGCGATTGAAGATTAATAAACATTCCTGGATATTTCAGATGTCTTTTTCAACAAATCTTAAGAATATTAAAATGTAATGACAATATACAACTGCTTTTGTGAAAAACACCGACTGAATGCTACAACCTATCTTTTAATTAAAAAGAACCTTTTATTTCAATAAGAAACATATTGTATGATTTGACGAAAGGCGTCCCTATTGATATATGTATATCTATCAAATATACATTAAAAATCTACTTTCTCCGTAAGCTGTAGTTAATTTCGTACTCTTTTTTAAATGTGGGGAAGGTATTTTAACAAGTGGATATATTGTGTTCAGTTGACGATAAGGCGTCCCTATATTGACAGCGCGGGAACCAGGAAACAAGTTGTGGTCTTTATTTCCTTTCATTCATTTTTAAATGAAAGATTTCAGTTTTTTTAAATCTTTAAAGGATATTTGGAAGCGGAAAACACATGAAATAGTTACTTGATATCAAACCTTTTATGGGTCACACGAATTGTTTGTCTTAAAGGTTGCAGTTATAAGAAAAGGTATTCCAACATAATCATATTATATAAATGCGAAATCATCTAGGCATGTCTAAAAGTTCATATAATCCTTGCTATCCCAAACTTGACCCTAATAAACAAGGTTCCACTGGAGAGAACTGCCTTTGTTATGCGAGACATGGACACGAGAAGCCATCAGATCACTGCATGCCCTCAGCGAGATGGCTATCAAGTAGGACGAACATTAAAATCATAAACGTCCCCTTGAAAGAGTTTAAGCACCTAATCATACACAAATCTCAACATTTTAAGTCCGAGGTGTAATCTATTAAGTTCAATTTCGATTAGGTGTTCCAATTTCTGGATTTCTGGTCAATATATATTGATATGATACAATAATTGTGGTATATAATATTTGAAATTTCGCTGAAGTGTGATTCCTCGCATAGATTTGGTTGGTCAATGATTCAAATGACGGAGTAGAAGTTCACAATGCTAGAAGATAAATGACGTTTTGATATGAACTTGTTTGACATACATATTACTCTGGGAACTCGTATCGTTCTCTTCATGTTGACACGGTCAGTTGCTCTACATCTGAAGAAAGCATGATATGTCAGTAATGATACACAAGCCACGTATTCCTCTAAATATGATTGAGTCAGTGTGCTCAAACAAATACTCGACCATGATAAACTACACTGAAGCACAGATTTGCATACAACACCTTGTAAAATTACAGATTTGCATAAAACCTCTTGTAAAGTCACAGACCTTGTAGAATTACATATTTGAAAACAACTCTGTAAAGTCAGACTCGTATACAACCCCTTGTAAAGTTACATATTTTCATCAGAGTCGTATTTCTTACAAACTGTTAATTTCACATCGGGTTCAGAGGTTGTGATTGAGGGAAGACACAACTTCTCAATTACATCAACATTGCAACAATCATCAAAAAATGGTTGGCATTCACTCTAGTTACATGAAATTAATCTCAAACCATCTGACCATATCACTCTGAGTACATAATTATGTTGTTGGACCACAAGTCTGTTTTAAAGACGACACTTGATCTCAACTGTAACGTTCACTCGAACAGCAACAGATCAATACTTCACATAATATCACATATAATCACATTTGTAAACCCCTAACATGTTAAAGTAATATAGGAGTTCACGGTAGAAATATTTGTTTAAATCTCTTGCTGGTCGAAAGTCGGTTACAATGCATGTTTCTGTGTTCCTTATGTAAACCATTACTATACACTACAAGTTCACGGTGTCTAGTCAAAACGTGTGCAACTCACAACTCACTGTTTTCATTAACATACTTTGGTTTTCACATAGTTTGCTACTCGTGATGTCTGATGTTTAAAAAGTTTAAACTTTGAAAATTCCTTCAGTAATCATATATTAGTGCTAAAGTGATACAGTTTTTTTCCATCAATTTACTCAATGTTTTCATTTGTATGTGCATGTGTAGGAATTCCTCTATTACATAATGAGTATCCATTATAACCAATTAAACAAGTATACCTACTGTAAGTAGTTGATGCATTAAAAGCGTTTGTCATAATGGGCGATATGTACAGTTAATTCAGAAATTATGATTCTAAAAATGGATGTCATTCCAACCTGGTTCTCGTATATTGATTCACATGGATCTTCTTTGTCCGAGGCGGGGCATGTTGTTGGCGACCCTTCAGCAAACACTGCAGGAATGCACTCCTCACATATCCTGTACCCGAAGGAAGCCTGCATGGGTTGCCGCAGGATCTGCTTACATACGGGACATTTGAACCGGCCCTCGACGACGCAAAGGAAGGATGTCTGACTGAGGAAAAGTCTGATGATGTCGATGATAACTCTGAAGCGTGTGCTATGCTTTATGTGTCCTATCGTCTGAAAAAAAGAACTGACATTGAAATTTAACCTGAAAGACGGAATTGTCTCCAAAACAACTGTTTAGCATATAAATGATTAAGTGGACCCAGCAAATTGATGTCATCAGTTTTATGACCCATTCATGACAAATGTTTTATGTCATATCATTGTTAAACTGTACATGTTTCTGGTGTTCGTAATGTAACGTTTGAGGATACTAAACGCCTACCATTTAATCATATGTTTTAAAACGAGTAATCATTTTGTATGAAACGAACGAGCGTGAGTTTTATACCAAATCATTCACGAGTTTAATATAAAGTGGTGTATATGGAAGGAAGATTAGCATATTATCCAAATTATTGTCCAAATTAACCAAGCGTAATTGCGTTCAGTTTGCTAAAACAAAGATTTCCGCGAGTCAAGTACCATTGCACACGATTGTGATGGCATACTTGCAGCGGTATTACAGTAGTTTAACGTATTGCCTTACATATATCACTTTTCAGTTATAATGCATGGGACTCTCTCATATATGTGCATCATCGGTGATAATTTCCAATATTTCATACAACGGTAATACTTTGCTTGCAAACTGCGGGTAGATGTTCAGCTCTGTTGTGTGTCTATCTTGTGTACATGTATGTCTTTCTTATGTATTTATGTGTGTGTGAAAGAACATTAGGCCAAGAGTTATAATAAATTTAAGCAAATGTTTGATCTGATGAACTGTTGTAGTATGATTGACAGTATGAAAGCCATCACATCCAGAGAACTTGAAGTTAATCTCTTTTTAAACACGTCGATAGAATAAAAACCACAATATTGATTCATTGTAATAAGGAAATGAATATATTGAAGGTCTTTCATATTAATCAATTTGTATTGATTTACATTTTATTTTACATTATTACATATTACATTATATTTTGATTTACCAATATTATAAATAATATATTGAGTTCGAAAAGGATTTTGCTCATATATTTAAACCTTTTAATCCATTCTCTCATAACCGTTCATGTGACTAAACATGCACACGTACATATGCTTTCAATGTATTTAAAATTAAAATACAGGATTTCGCTTTAATGATATCAAGCTCTGCTGGAGCTGTTTTAAGATACGTGTTTATCTTGCACAATGTTCTGAAGATACTGATACATGTTTGTGGAGAAATAGGAAAGGTGCGTGAATTTTTAAAGAATGACGTTTTCGATAATGATATATACGAATATAACTACATCTTGGTTGTCAATGTTTTATTTATTAGTCTTTATTTTCTTTCCCCAATTCCGAAAGGAGCGATTTTAGTTCATGTTAACTTCAAAGATAACATTCTTGATAACATTTTGAATGGATCACACAAATAGTTTAACAATGAAATTATCTTATGAAGAATATTTGCATCTCAAACTTGAATATATTTTGAAACACGAATTTCGTCAATGTATTTCTTATATAAGACATTGAGGTAGCAAATATTGAATTAGATGAAGGTCTTACCTTCTAATATTGTCAATGGATTCCTCTTTGTTAACATTAATAACAAATTGACTACAGGCGGCATTCATAATCTGACAACATTCGACATGGCAATGTACATATTAGTGTATCAAACAACGACTTTCCGTAAAGGCTGTACATTAATGAAAGATAGGATTATGAAAGAAAATGAATGTATATGAATCAAATTTATGAAACCTGGGTAAACATACCATGTGGATTCGCCATGTTGTTGCCTGAAATAGTTACCCAAACGCGTTGTTTCATTGGTCTGCTTCTAACCAGTGGAGAGTGTCACATCACGTATTCAAGTATTCGAACACATTTCCTTCTAGACTAACATTTAGTCTCAGAAATAATTATGTTCTTTATAAACAATGATATAGTACAAACAATTAAAATATTTACACAAATTTGAGCCCTTGAGATGCTTGGATTTCTGAGTAATCTAGACTTACTATAATATAATATTCTAGACTGGACTGGCCGTCGATTGAATACTTTGATCTAGGGTCTGGATGACTAATTTCCTTCTTCTGTGACGGCCTATCCCCGATTTGAATTATGTGACAAAATCGTCATTCGTGATTTTATGTGATGTTATTGATAAGAAATGTGTTAGCGGGTGTTATGTTATATCGTTAAACCCTCTATGAACAACGTCCGCTTTAAATTAACAATTTGATAACAAAGGACACGTGGCTATAATCCTGGTTTTATATTTCAAGCACTTTTTAAAGTGTAAATAATGTTTCTGGCTACAACTGCGCCATGACTCTTAAACAAACAGTTTTGGTGATTAAGTAATATTTTGTTTGAATTGACGATACGATGACCCCCATCGAGACAAGGACACATTTACTGAGAAATCCTATTGTTCAGTTTTGTTCAGTTTAATTCATATTTAAGGACAATTTGTTGCCATAAAGCAGAGTTAAAACTTAATATGACCATTATGTGAACGCATGTATCCTTGTATATGCGGATGTGAATGTGTGAAAATGTGATAAGTGGTTTTTAATATTTAAAACTTCCTTCTTTTTCAGGATGGGTTCTTTATTTTAAAAATTCTGCCAGGTTGTAATTATTTTTAAATACTAACAACAAATACTTCATATACATTTTTTAATGTTTCATTGTTGCGAAACACTGCATGATAAATGATTCATTTGTTTTCAAATATAATCATAAGCAATCATCTAGCTATGTATATGTTATATAAGACACTGAACATGTAGCAAACACGGATAAACGCAAATAATAATGTAAATTATAGGTGTCGTCTTAATATAATCAACAATACTATCGCCGCTGATGGCTGTAATTAGATACTGCGCCTTTCAACATACCATGCGGACACGCAATTTTCTCCCCGTACAAACAAATCGTCTATACATACTATAGTTTCACGTGCTTTGAAATTCTTGCAACTATTTGGTGAAACACACAAGTTGTTTATGATAATTATTAAAACGCTTCAAGGAGATTAATTTTGTTTATTAAAGGTATATAACCTGCTCCTTTATATCATTTTCACAATTCTAAAGTAAGCAATACTCAATACACCATTATCTAATTATTTTGCATCCCAGATAAAACCTATACACATTAAAGGTACATCCATTGTGTTGTTGGGGGTCAAATATGCCAAACGTTATAAATGGTCTTATTTTATCGAGAAGTACCAACTGTTACCGAAAACTACCATTTTGATGATACTTGACTTAGTATATTGACGATATGAAGGTAAAAGTGTCGATTTCTGATCGAAAACCGGACAATGCACCGCGTGTGGCGCGCGCCAATGAGTCAAACGTAATTTTGGAATCTTATTTAAACCAGACAAGATAACAAATTAGGGTTGATAATGTTCAATAGGTCATATAACTACTGTGCATATAAATAGGACGTGCACTTTCGGTTTCTGCACATGCATAATGCCGTTACACAATTTTAATTGGAAACTAGTAATTATGATATATCTGGCGATTGCGGATGAATATGCAAGCTGAGTGATTTTTTTTGTAAACAGCACATATGGTGTGTTGGAACGTATTAAAGCCAAATGAAATTTTATGACACATAATCGATGCACCTTTAACTTTAAGGTAGGTGTTCCAATTGATAACAGCGTAAAATGCTGCATTTTCTGAATTTGATGATTAATTTAGAATGACTATCCTTTATTCAAGTTTTTTAGCTGAATGATTTACATCAGCTCCACAGTTACCTTTGTAACATTGAGATTGATTGGTGTTTAATGATGATTGTTTAATTTTAGATGGTAATGACAAAAAACAATTAATCATGTTCATTGTCAACATGCATGCTAGTGTTGTGTTCTGTATTCAGCATCACTATAAGTTCGTAGTTGTTTTGTTCCTCAGTGAACGAAGGCACACACTAAGACGAAGGTAGTCTGACATTTAGCCTCTGAAATGTATTTTCTTATTTTCATAATTTGAAAAAAAATCAAATCAAATAGAAAGGACCTTCTGAGATGTGTTTAGATTAGATGTGGTAACCTCCCCTTAGCAATTGAGACAGGAAGATACTCCAAGCCTCCTACGCCACTGAGTGATAGAGTATGTCAGTTCTGTGAAGATACAAGTCTCACAGTGGAAGACGAAACAATTTTCTTAAAGATTGCAGGTTTCACTCGGATTGGAGATACAAGTTAATTATAGAAGCTGAACGTGACATCCCAGATTTTATTTATCTTGACAATGCTTATAAATTTACTTATATTCTTAATCACAACCATTTACAACCACTTTTAGCTTTTACTTTTTTACAAATGTACAAAAGAAGGTCATTTTACATATGATACAATTTACTCCTAACAAATATTTATTTTTAATAACCTTTATGTAAATATCATGTTTTACATATTATTTATACAAATCTGTCTTAAACCTGTGTTTAACGTGTCTCATAAGCCAATGTGGCTGGACATTTACTCTTATACTGTATTTTATAACTGTACAAACTTGATGAGTTTATGCGTGACACGCAATTACAATATTTATCTCTCTTATCTCTCTCTCTGTGTTCAGTGTCCTTAAACTGAGCTATGTAAACTTGTTGAAGATTTGTTCAGTGTCCTTAAACTGAGCTATGTAAACTTGTTGAAGATTTGTTCAGTGTCCTTAAACTGAACTATGTAAACTTGTTGAAGATTTGTTCAGTGTCCTTAAACTGAGCTATGTAAACTTGTTGAAGATTTGTTCAGTGTCCTTAAACTGAGCTATGTAAACATGTTGAAGATTTGTTCATTGTCCTTAAACTGAGCTATGTAAACTTGTTGAAGATTTGTTCAGTGTCCTTAAACTGAGCTATGTAAACTTGTTGAAGATTTGTTCATTGTCCTTAAACTGAGCTATGTAAACTTGTTGAAGATTTGTTCAGTGTCCTTAAAATGAGCTATGTAAACTTGTTGAAGATTTGTTCAGTGTCCTTAAAGGCGCTGTAGCACGTTTTTTGCAAATTTTATTTTTTCAAATTTCTCATTTATAATGATAGTTTATGTCATTTATATTTACTTTAGAGGGTAAAACATCTTATTACACAAACCAATTATCCTTAGTGGTAATAATGGTGTTGTGTATAAAGCAAAAATTGCATGGCGGCCATTTTATTGTGAACACATTTTATTATTTCGAATGACAAAAACGATTCCCATGGCTTTACGGAACTATGTATACTCATTTGTAACTTGATTTTCCGAAGAGAGAAGGGTGTTTTACTATTGTTTACATTATTTTTCAAATACATTTCATCGACTTATTTGAGCGAAAAAACGTGCTACAGCGCCTTTAAACTGAGCTATGTAAACTTGTTGAAGATTTGTTCAGTGTCCTTAAAATGAGCTATGTAAACTTGTTGAAGATTTGTTCAGTGTCCTTAAACTGAGCTATGTAAACTTGTTGAAGATTTGTTCATTGTCCTTAAACTGAGCTATGTAAACCTGTTGAAGATTTGTTCATTGTCCTTAAACTGAGCTATGTAAACTTGTTGAAGATTTGTTCATTGTCCTTAAACTGAGCTATGTAAACTTGTTGAAGATTTGTTCAGTGTCCTTAAACTGAGCTATGTAAACTTGTTGAAGATTTGTTCATTGTCCTTAAACTGAGCTATGTAAACTTGTTGAAGATTTGTTCATTGTCCTTAAACTGAGCTATGTAAACTTGTTGAAGATTTGTTCATTGTCCTTAAACTGAGCTATGTAAATTTGTTGAAGATTTGTTCATTGTCCTTAAACTGAGCTGTGTAAACTTGTTGAAGATTTGTTCATTGTCCTTAAACTGAGCTATGTAAACTTGTTGAAGATTTGTTCATTGTCCTTAAACTGAGCTATGTAAACTTGTTGAAGATTTGTTCAGTGTCCTTAAACTGAGCTATGTAAACTTGTTGAAGATTTGTTCATTGTCCTTAAACTGAGCTATGTAAACTTGTTGAAGATTTGTTCAGTGTCCTTAAACTGAGCTATGTAAATTTGTTGAAGATTTGTTCATTGTCCTTAAACTGAGCTGTGTAAACTTGTTGAAGATTTGTTCATTGTCCTTAAACTGAGCTATGTAAACTTGTTGAAGATTTGTTCATTGTCCTTAAACTGAGCTATGTAAACTTGTTGAAGATTTGTTCAGTGTCCTTAAAATGAGCTATGTAAACTTGTTGAAGATTTGTTCATTGTCCTTAAACTGAGCTATGTAAACTTGTTGAAGATTTGTTCATTGTCCTTAAACTGAGCTATGTAAACTTGTTGAAGATTTGTTCATTGTCCTTAAACTGAGCTATGTAAACATGTTGAAGATTTGTTCAATGTCCTTAAACTGAGCTATGTAAACTTGTTGAAGATTTGTTCATTGTCCTTAAACTGAGCTATGTAAACTTGTTGAAGATTTGTTCATTGTCCTTAAACTGAGCTATGTAAACTTGTTGAAGATTTGTTCATTGTCCTTAAACTGAGCTATGTAAACTTGTTGAAGATTTGTTCAGTGTCCTTAAACTGAGCTATGTAAACTTGTTGAAGATTTGTTCATTGTCCTTAAACTGAGCTATGTAAACTTGTTGAAGATTTGTTCATTGTCCTTAAACTGAGCTATGTAAATTTGTTGAAGATTTGTTCATTGTCCTTAAACTGAGCTGTGTAAACTTGTTGAAGATTTGTTCATTGTCCTTAAACTGAGCTATGTAAACTTGTTGAAGATTTGTTCATTGTCCTTAAACTGAGCTATGTAAACTTGTTGAAGATTTGTTCAGTGTCCTTAAAATGAGCTATGTAAACTTGTTGAAGATTTGTTCATTGTCCTTAAACTGAGCTATGTAAACTTGTTGAAGATTTGTTCATTGTCCTTAAACTGAGCTATGTAAACTTGTTGAAGATTTGTTCATTGTCCTTAAACTGAGCTATGTAAACATGTTGAAGATTTGTTCAATGTCCTTAAACTGAGCTATGTAAACTTGTTGAAGATTTGTTCATTGTCCTTAAACTGAGCTATGTAAACTTGTTGAAGATTTGTTCATTGTCCTTAAACTGAGCTATGTTAACTTGTTGAAGATTTGTTCATTGTCCTTAAACTGAGCTATGTAAACTTGTTGAAGATTTGTTCAGTGTCCTTAAACTGAGCTATGTAAACTTGTTGAAGATTTGTTCAGTGTCCTTAAACTGAGCTATGTAAACATGTTGAAGATTTGTTCATTGTCCTTAAACTGAGCTATGTAAACTTGTTGAAGATTTGTTCATTGTCCTTAAACTGAGCTATGTAAACATGTTGAAGATTTGTTCATTGTCCTTAAACTGAGCTATGTAAACTTGTTGAAGATTTGTTCAGTGTCCTTAAACTAAGCTATGTAAACTTGTTGAAATTTGTTCGTTGTCCTTAAACTAAGCTATGTAAACTTGTTGAAATTTGTTCATTGTCCTTAAACTGAGCTATGTAAACTTGTTGAAGATTTGTTCAGTGTCCTTAAACTGAGCTATGTAAACTTGTTGAAGATTTGTTCATTGTCCTTAAACTGAGCTATGTAAACTTGTTGAAGATTTGTTCATTGTCCTTAAACTGAGCTATGTAAACTTGTTGAAGATTTGTTCAGTGTCCTTAAACTGAGCTATGTAAACTTGTTGAAGATTTGTTCATTGTCCTTAAACTGAGCTATGTAAACTTGTTAAAGATTTGTTCATTGTCCTTAAAATGAGCTATGTAAACTTGTTGAAGATTTGTTCATTGTCCTTAAACTGAGCTATGTAAACTTGTTGAAGATTTGTTCATTGTCCTTAAACTGAGCTATGTAAACTTGTTGAAGATTTGTTCAGTGTCCTTAAACTGAGCTATGTAAACTTGTTGAAGATTTGTTCATTGTCCTTAAACTGAGCTATGTAAACTTGTTGAAGATTTGTTCATTGTCCTTAAACTGAGCTATGTAAATTTGTTGAAGATTTGTTCATTGTCCTTAAACTGAGCTATGTAAACTTGTTGAAGATTTGTTCATTGTCCTTAAACTGAGCTATGTAAACATGTTGAAGATTTGTTCATTGTCCTTAAACTGAGCTATGTAAACTTGTTGAAGATTTGTTCATTGTCCTTAAACTGAGCTATGTAAACTTGTTGAAGATTTGTTCAGTGTCCTTAAACTGAGCTATGTAAACTTGTTGAAGATTTGTTCATTGTCCTTAAACTGAGCTATGTAAACTTGTTGAAGATTTGTTCATTGTCCTTAAACTGAGCTATGTAAATTTGTTGAAGATTTGTTCATTGTCCTTAAACTGAGCTATGTAAACTTGTTGAAGATTTGTTCAGTGTCCTTAAAATGAGCTATGTAAACTTGTTGAAGATTTGTTCATTGTCCTTAAACTGAGCTATGTAAACTTGTTAAAGATTTGTTCATTGTCCTTAAAATGAGCTATGTAAACTTGTTGAAGATTTGTTCATTGTCCTTAAACTGAGCTATGTAAACTTGTTGAAGATTTGTTCATTGTCCTTAAAATGAGCTATGTAAACTTGTTGAAGATTTGTTCAGTGTCCTTAAACTGAGCTATGTAAACTTGTTGAAGATTTGTTCATTGTCCTTAAACTGAGCTATGTAAACTTGTTAAAGATTTGTTCATTGTCCTTAAAATGAGCTATGTAAACTTGTTGAAGATTTGTTCATTGTCCTTAAACTGAGCTATGTAAACTTGTTGAAGATTTGTTCATTGTCCTTAAACTGAGCTATGTAAACTTGTTGAAGATTTGTTCAGTGTCCTTAAACTGAGCTATGTAAACTTGTTGAAGATTTGTTCATTGTCCTTAAACTGAGCTATGTAAACTTGTTGAAGATTTGTTCATTGTCCTTAAACTGAGCTATGTAAATTTGTTGAAGATTTGTTCATTGTCCTTAAACTGAGCTATGTAAACTTGTTGAAGATTTGTTCATTGTCCTTAAACTGAGCTATGTAAACCTGTTGAAGATTTGTTCATTGTCCTTAAACTGAGCTATGTAAACTTGTTGAAGATTTGTTCATTGTCCTTAAACTGAGCTATGTAAACTTGTTGAAGATTTGTTCAGTGTCCTTAAACTGAGCTATGTAAACTTGTTGAAGATTTGTTCATTGTCCTTAAACTGAGCTATGTAAACTTGTTGAAGATTTGTTCATTGTCCTTAAACTGAGCTATGTAAATTTGTTGAAGATTTGTTCATTGTCCTTAAACTGAGCTGTGTAAACTTGTTGAAGATTTGTTCATTGTCCTTAAACTGAGCTATGTAAACTTGTTGAAGATTTGTTCATTGTCCTTAAACTGAGCTATGTAAACTTGTTGAAGATTTGTTCAGTGTCCTTAAAATGAGCTATGTAAACTTGTTGAAGATTTGTTCATTGTCCTTAAACTGAGCTATGTAAACTTGTTGAAGATTTGTTCATTGTCCTTAAACTGAGCTATGTAAACTTGTTGAAGATTTGTTCAGTGTCCTTAAACTGAGCTATGTAAACATGTTGAAGATTTGTTCAATGTCCTTAAACTGAGCTATGTAAACTTGTTGAAGATTTGTTCATTGTCCTTAAACTGAGCTATGTAAACTTGTTGAAGATTTGTTCATTGTCCTTAAACTGAGCTATGTAAACTTGTTGAAGATTTGTTCATTGTCCTTAAACTGAGCTATGTAAACTTGTTGAAGATTTGTTCAGTGTCCTTAAACTGAGCTATGTAAACATGTTGAAGATTTGTTCATTGTCCTTAAACTGAGCTATGTAAACTTGTTGAAGATTTGTTCATTGTCCTTAAACTGAGCTATGTAAACATGTTGAAGATTTGTTCATTGTCCTTTAACTGAGCTATGTAAACTTGTTGAAATTTGTTCATTGTCCTTAAACTGAGCTATGTAAACTTGTTGAAGATTTGTTCAGTGTCCTTAAACTGAGCTATGTAAACTTGTTGAAGATTTGTTCATTGTCCTTAAACTGAGCTATGTAAACTTGTTGAAGATTTGTTCATTGTCCTTAAACTGAGCTATGTAAACTTGTTGAAGATTTGTTCAGTGTCCTTAAACTGAGCTATGTAAACTTGTTGAAGATTTGTTCATTGTCCTTAAACTGAGCTATGTAAACTTGTTAAAGATTTGTTCATTGTCCTTAAAATGAGCTATGTAAACTTGTTGAAGATTTGTTCATTGTCCTTAAACTGAGCTATGTAAACTTGTTGAAGATTTGTTCATTGTCCTTAAACTGAGCTATGTAAACTTGTTGAAGATTTGTTCAGTGTCCTTAAACTGAGCTATGTAAACTTGTTGAAGATTTGTTCATTGTCCTTAAACTGAGCTATGTAAACTTGTTGAAGATTTGTTCATTGTCCTTAAACTGAGCTGTGTAAACTTGTTGAAGATTTGTTCATTGTCCTTAAACTGAGCTATGTAAACTTGTTGAAGATTTGTTCATTGTCCTTAAACTGAGCTATGTAAACTTGTTGAAGATTTGTTCAGTGTCCTTAAAATGAGCTATGTAAACTTGTTGAAGATTTGTTCATTGTCCTTAAACTGAGCTATGTAAACTTGTTGAAGATTTGTTCATTGTCCTTAAACTGAGCTATGTAAACTTGTTGAAGATTTGTTCAGTGTCCTTAAACTGAGCTATGTAAACATGTTGAAGATTTGTTCAATGTCCTTAAACTGAGCTATGTAAACTTGTTGAAGATTTGTTCATTGTCCTTAAACTGAGCTATGTAAACTTGTTGAAGATTTGTTCATTGTCCTTAAACTGAGCTATGTAAACTTGTTGAAGATTTGTTCATTGTCCTTAAACTGAGCTATGTAAACTTGTTGAAGATTTGTTCATTGTCCTTAAACTGAGCTATGTAAACTTGTTGAAGATTTGTTCATTGTCCTTAAACTGAGCTGTGTAAACTTGTTGAAGATTTGTTCATTGTCCTTAAACTGAGCTATGTAAACTTGTTGAAGATTTGTTCATTGTCCTTAAACTGAGCTATGTAAACTTGTTGAAGATTTGTTCAGTGTCCTTAAAATGAGCTATGTAAACTTGTTGAAGATTTGTTCATTGTCCTTAAACTGAGCTATGTAAACTTGTTGAAGATTTGTTCATTGTCCTTAAACTGAGCTATGTAAACTTGTTGAAGATTTGTTCAGTGTCCTTAAACTGAGCTATGTAAACATGTTGAAGATTTGTTCAATGTCCTTAAACTGAGCTATGTAAACTTGTTGAAGATTTGTTCATTGTCCTTAAACTGAGCTATGTAAACTTGTTGAAGATTTGTTCATTGTCCTTAAACTGAGCTATGTAAACTTGTTGAAGATTTGTTCATTGTCCTTAAACTGAGCTATGTAAACTTGTTGAAGATTTGTTCAGTGTCCTTAAACTGAGCTATGTAAACTTGTTGAAGATTTGTTCATTGTCCTTAAACTGAGCTATGTAAACTTGTTGAAGATTTGTTCAGTGTCCTTAAACTGAGCTATGTAAACTTGTTGAAGATTTGTTCAGTGTCCTTAAACTGAGCTATGTAAACTTGTTGAAGATTTGTTCATTGTCCTTAAACTGAGCTATGTAAACTTGTTGAAGATTTGTTCATTGTCCTTAAACTGAGCTGTGTAAACTTGTTGAAGATTTGTTCATTGTCCTTAAACTGAGCTATGTAAACTTGTTGAAGATTTGTTCATTGTCCTTAAACTGAGCTATGTAAACTTGTTGAAGATTTGTTCAGTGTCCTTAAACTGAGCTATGTAAACTTGTTGAAGATTTGTTCAGTGTCCTTAAAATGAGCTATGTAAACTTGTTGAAGATTTGTTCATTGTCCTTAAACTGAGCTATGTAAACTTGTTGAAGATTTGTTCATTGTCCTTAAACTGAGCTATGTAAACTTGTTGAAGATTTGTTCATTGTCCTTAAACTGAGCTATGTAAACATGTTGAAGATTTGTTCAATGTCCTTAAACTGAGCTATGTAAACTTGTTGAAGATTTGTTCATTGTCCTTAAACTGAGCTATGTAAACTTGTTGAAGATTTGTTCATTGTCCTTAAACTGAGCTATGTAAACTTGTTGAAGATTTGTTCATTGTCCTTAAACTGAGCTATGTAAACTTGTTGAAGATTTGTTCAGTGTCCTTAAACTGAGCTATGTAAACTTGTTGAAGATTTGTTCAGTGTCCTTAAACTGAGCTATGTAAACATGTTGAAGATTTGTTCATTGTCCTTAAACTGAGCTATGTAAACTTGTTGAAGATTTGTTCATTGTCCTTAAACTGAGCTATGTAAACATGTTGAAGATTTGTTCATTGTCCTTAAACTGAGCTATGTAAACTTGTTGAAGATTTGTTCAGTGTCCTTAAACTAAGCTATGTAAACTTGTTGAAATTTGTTCATTGTCCTTAAACTAAGCTATGTAAACTTGTTGAAATTTGTTCATTGTCCTTAAACTGAGCTATGTAAACTTGTTGAAGATTTGTTCAGTGTCCTTAAACTGAGCTATGTAAACTTGTTGAAGATTTGTTCATTGTCCTTAAACTGAGCTATGTAAACTTGTTGAAGATTTGTTCATTGTCCTTAAACTGAGCTATGTAAACTTGTTGAAGATTTGTTCAGTGTCCTTAAAATGAGCTATGTAAACTTGTTGAAGATTTGTTCATTGTCCTTAAACTGAGCTATGTAAACTTGTTAAAGATTTGTTCATTGTCCTTAAAATGAGCTATGTAAACTTGTTGAAGATTTGTTCATTGTCCTTAAACTGAGCTATGTAAACTTGTTGAAGATTTGTTCATTGTCCTTAAACTGAGCTATGTAAACTTGTTGAAGATTTGTTCAGTGTCCTTAAACTGAGCTACGTAAACTTGTTGAAGATTTGTTCATTGTCCTTAAACTGAGCTATGTAAACTTGTTGAAGATTTGTTCATTGTCCTTAAACTGAGCTATGTAAATTTGTTGAAGATTTGTTCATTGTCCTTAAACTGAGCTATGTAAACTTGTTGAAGATTTGTTCATTGTCCTTAAACTGAGCTATGTAAACCTGTTGAAGATTTGTTCATTGTCCTTAAACTGAGCTATGTAAACTTGTTGAAGATTTGTTCATTGTCCTTAAACTGAGCTATGTAAACTTGTTGAAGATTTGTTCAGTGTCCTTAAACTGAGCTATGTAAACTTGTTGAAGATTTGTTCATTGTCCTTAAACTGAGCTATGTAAACTTGTTGAAGATTTGTTCATTGTCCTTAAACTGAGCTGTGTAAACTTGTTGAAGATTTGTTCATTGTCCTTAAACTGAGCTATGTAAACTTGTTGAAGATTTGTTCATTGTCCTTAAACTGAGCTATGTAAACTTGTTGAAGATTTGTTCAGTGTCCTTAAAATGAGCTATGTAAACTTGTTGAAGATTTGTTCATTGTCCTTAAACTGAGCTATGTAAACTTGTTGAAGATTTGTTCATTGTCCTTAAACTGAGCTATGTAAACTTGTTGAAGATTTGTTCAGTGTCCTTAAAATGAGCTATGTAAACTTGTTGAAGATTTGTTCATTGTCCTTAAACTGAGCTATGTAAACTTGTTAAAGATTTGTTCATTGTCCTTAAAATGAGCTATGTAAACTTGTTGAAGATTTGTTCATTGTCCTTAAACTGAGCTATGTAAACTTGTTGAAGATTTGTTCATTGTCCTTAAACTGAGCTATGTAAACTTGTTGAAGATTTGTTCAGTGTCCTTAAACTGAGCTATGTAAACTTGTTGAAGATTTGTTCATTGTCCTTAAACTGAGCTATGTAAACTTGTTGAAGATTTGTTCATTGTCCTTAAACTGAGCTATGTAAATTTGTTGAAGATTTGTTCATTGTCCTTAAACTGAGCTATGTAAACTTGTTGAAGATTTGTTCATTGTCCTTAAACTGAGCTATGTAAACCTGTTGAAGATTTGTTC
This sequence comes from Gibbula magus, assembly GCA_936450465.1. Lineage (NCBI taxonomy): Eukaryota > Metazoa > Mollusca > Gastropoda > Trochida > Trochidae > Gibbula > Gibbula magus. The sequence goes on along the minus strand of OW388291.1, from coordinate 85,778,271 downwards.
ATTGTCCTTAAACTGAGCTATGTAAACTTGTTGAAGATTTGTTCATTGTCCTTAAACTGAGCTATGTAAACTTGTTGAAGATTTGTTCAGTGTCCTTAAACTGAGCTATGTAAACTTGTTGAAGATTTGTTCATTGTCCTTAAACTGAGCTATGTAAACTTGTTGAAGATTTGTTCATTGTCCTTAAACTGAGCTGTGTAAACTTGTTGAAGATTTGTTCATTGTCCTTAAACTGAGCTATGTAAACTTGTTGAAGATTTGTTCATTGTCCTTAAACTGAGCTATGTAAACTTGTTGAAGATTTGTTCAGTGTCCTTAAAATGAGCTATGTAAACTTGTTGAAGATTTGTTCATTGTCCTTAAACTGAGCTATGTAAACTTGTTGAAGATTTGTTCATTGTCCTTAAACTGAGCTATTTAAACTTGTTGAAGATTTGTTCAGTGTCCTTAAACTGAGCTATGTAAACATGTTGAAGATTTGTTCAATGTCCTTAAACTGAGCTATGTAAACTTGTTGAAGATTTGTTCATTGTCCTTAAACTGAGCTATGTAAACTTGTTGAAGATTTGTTCATTGTCCTTAAACTGAGCTATGTAAACTTGTTGAAGATTTGTTCATTGTCCTTAAACTGAGCTATGTAAACTTGTTGAAGATTTGTTCAGTGTCCTTAAACTGAGCTATGTAAACATGTTGAAGATTTGTTCATTGTCCTTAAACTGAGCTATGTAAACTTGTTGAAGATTTGTTCATTGTCCTTAAACTGAGCTATGTAAACATGTTGAAGATTTGTTCATTGTCCTTAAACTGAGCTATGTAAACTTGTTGAAATTTGTTCATTGTCCTTAAACTGAGCTATGTAAACTTGTTGAAGATTTGTTCAGTGTCCTTAAACTGAGCTATGTAAACTTGTTGAAGATTTGTTCATTGTCCTTAAACTGAGCTATGTAAACTTGTTGAAGATTTGTTCATTGTCCTTAAACTGAGCTATGTAAACTTGTTGAAGATTTGTTCAGTGTCCTTAAACTGAGCTATGTAAACTTGTTGAAGATTTGTTCATTGTCCTTAAACTGAGCTATGTAAACTTGTTAAAGATTTGTTCATTGTCCTTAAAATGAGCTATGTAAACTTGTTGAAGATTTGTTCATTGTCCTTAAACTGAGCTATGTAAACTTGTTGAAGATTTGTTCATTGTCCTTAAACTGAGCTATGTAAACTTGTTGAAGATTTGTTCAGTGTCCTTAAACTGAGCTATGTAAACTTGTTGAAGATTTGTTCATTGTCCTTAAACTGAGCTATGTAAACTTGTTGAAGATTTGTTCATTGTCCTTAAACTGAGCTGTGTAAACTTGTTGAAGATTTGTTCATTGTCCTTAAACTGAGCTATGTAAACTTGTTGAAGATTTGTTCATTGTCCTTAAACTGAGCTATGTAAACCTGTTGAAGATTTGTTCATTGTCCTTAAACTGAGCTATGTAAACTTGTTGAAGATTTGTTCATTGTCCTTAAACTGAGCTATGTAAACTTGTTGAAGATTTGTTCAGTGTCCTTAAACTGAGCTATGTAAACTTGTTGAAGATTTGTTCATTGTCCTTAAACTGAGCTATGTAAACTTGTTGAAGATTTGTTCATTGTCCTTAAACTGAGCTATGTAAATTTGTTGAAGATTTGTTCATTGTCCTTAAACTGAGCTGTGTAAACTTGTTGAAGATTTGTTCATTGTCCTTAAACTGAGCTATGTAAACTTGTTGAAGATTTGTTCATTGTCCTTAAACTGAGCTATGTAAACTTGTTGAAGATTTGTTCATTGTCCTTAAAATGAGCTATGTAAACTTGTTGAAGATTTGTTCATTGTCCTTAAACTGAGCTATGTAAACTTGTTGAAGATTTGTTCATTGTCCTTAAACTGAGCTATGTAAACTTGTTGAAGATTTGTTCAGTGTCCTTAAACTGAGCTATGTAAACATGTTGAAGATTTGTTCAATGTCCTTAAACTGAGCTATGTAAACTTGTTGAAGATTTGTTCATTGTCCTTAAACTGAGCTATGTAAACTTGTTGAAGATTTGTTCATTGTCCTTAAACTGAGCTATGTAAACTTGTTGAAGATTTGTTCATTGTCCTTAAACTGAGCTATGTAAACTTGTTGAAGATTTGTTCAGTGTCCTTAAACTGAGCTATGTAAACTTGTTGAAGATTTGTTCATTGTCCTTAAACTGAGCTATGTAAACTTGTTGAAGATTTGTTCATTGTCCTTAAACTGAGCTATGTAAACATGTTGAAGATTTGTTCATTGTCCTTAAACTGAGCTATGTAAACTTGTTGAAATTTGTTCATTGTCCTTAAACTGAGATATGTAAACTTGTTGAAGATTTGTTCAGTGTCCTTAAACTGAGCTATGTAAACTTGTTGAAGATTTGTTCATTGTCCTTAAACTGAGCTATGTAAACTTGTTGAAGATTTGTTCATTGTCCTTAAACTGAGCTATGTAAACTTGTTGAAGATTTGTTCAGTGTCCTTAAACTGAGCTATGTAAACTTGTTGAAGATTTGTTCATTGTCCTTAAACTGAGCTATGTAAACTTGTTAAAGATTTGTTCATTGTCCTTAAAATGAGCTATGTAAACTTGTTGAAGATTTGTTCATTGTCCTTAAACTGAGCTATGTAAACTTGTTGAAGATTTGTTCATTGTCCTTAAACTGAGCTATGTAAACTTGTTGAAGATTTGTTCAGTGTCCTTAAACTGAGCTATGTAAACTTGTTGAAGATTTGTTCATTGTCCTTAAACTGAGCTATGTAAACTTGTTGAAGATTTGTTCATTGTCCTTAAACTGAGCTGTGTAAACTTGTTGAAGATTTGTTCATTGTCCTTAAACTGAGCTATGTAAACTTGTTGAAGATTTGTTCAGTGTCCTTAAACTGAGCTATGTAAACATGTTGAAGATTTGTTCAGTGTCCTTAAAATGAGCTATGTAAACTTGTTGAAGATTTGTTCATTGTCCTTAAACTGAGCTATGTAAACTTGTTGAAGATTTGTTCATTGTCCTTAAACTGAGCTATGTAAACTTGTTGAAGATTTGTTCAGTGTCCTTAAACTGAGCTATGTAAACTTGTTGAAGATTTGTTCAGTGTCCTTAAACTGAGCTATGTAAACTTGTTGAAGATTTGTTCATTGTCCTTAAACTGAGCTATGTAAACTTGTTGAAGATTTGTTCATTGTCCTTAAACTGAGCTATGTAAACTTGTTGAAGATTTGTTCATTGTCCTTAAAATGAGCTATGTAAACTTGTTGAAGATTTGTTCATTGTCCTTAAACTGAGCTATGTAAACTTGTTGAAGATTTGTTCAGTGTCCTTAAACTGAGCTATGTAAACTTGTTGAAGATTTGTTCATTGTCCTTAAACTGAGCTATGTAAACTTGTTGAAGATTTGTTCATTGTCCTTAAACTGAGCTATGTAAACTTGTTGAAGATTTGTTCAGTGTCCTTAAACTGAGCTATGTAAACTTGTTGAAGATTTGTTCATTGTCCTTAAACTGAGCTATGTAAACTTGTTAAAGATTTGTTCATTGTCCTTAAAATGAGCTATGTAAACTTGTTGAAGATTTGTTCATTGTCCTTAAACTGAGCTATGTAAACTTGTTGAAGATTTGTTCATTGTCCTTAAACTGAGCTATGTAAACTTGTTGAAGATTTGTTCAGTGTCCTTAAACTGAGCTATGTAAACTTGTTGAAGATTTGTTCATTGTCCTTAAACTGAGCTATGTAAACTTGTTGAAGATTTGTTCAGTGTCCTTAAAATGAGCTATGTAAACTTGTTGAAGATTTGTTCATTGTCCTTAAACTGAGCTATGTAAACTTGTTGAAGATTTGTTCATTGTCCTTAAACTGAGCTATGTAAACTTGTTGAAGATTTGTTCAGTGTCCTTAAACTGAGCTATGTAAACATGTTGAAGATTTGTTCAATGTCCTTAAACTGAGCTATGTAAACTTGTTGAAGATTTGTTCATTGTCCTTAAACTGAGCTATGTAAACTTGTTGAAGATTTGTTCATTGTCCTTAAACTGAGCTATGTAAACTTGTTGAAGATTTGTTCATTGTCCTTAAACTGAGCTATGTAAACTTGTTGAAGATTTGTTCAGTGTCCTTAAACTGAGCTATGTAAACTTGTTGAAGATTTGTTCAGTGTCCTTAAACTGAGCTATGTAAACATGTTGAAGATTTGTTCATTGTCCTTAAACTGAGCTATGTAAACTTGTTGAAGATTTGTTCAGTGTCCTTAAACTGAGCTATGTAAACTTGTTGAAGATTTGTTTATTGTCCTTAAACTGAGCTATGTAAACATGTTGAAGATTTGTTCATTGTCCTTAAACTGAGCTATGTAAACTTGTTGAAGATTTGTTCAGTGTCCTTAAACTAAGCTATGTAAACTTGTTGAAATTTGTTCATTGTCCTTAAACTAAGCTATGTAAACTTGTTGAAATTTGTTCATTGTCCTTAAACTGAGCTATGTAAACTTGTTGAAGATTTGTTCAGTGTCCTTAAACTGAGCTATGTAAACTTGTTGAAGATTTGTTCATTGTCCTTAAACTGAGCTATGTAAACTTGTTGAAGATTTGTTCATTGTCCTTAAACTGAGCTATGTAAACTTGTTGAAGATTTGTTCAGTGTCCTTAAACTGAGCTATGTAAACTTGTTGAAGATTTGTTCATTGTCCTTAAACTGAGCTATGTAAACTTGTTAAAGATTTGTTCATTGTCCTTAAAATGAGCTATGTAAACTTGTTGAAGATTTGTTCATTGTCCTTAAACTGAGCTATGTAAACTTGTTGAAGATTTGTTCATTGTCCTTAAACTGAGCTATGTAAACTTGTTGAAGATTTGTTCAGTGTCCTTAAACTGAGCTATGTAAACTTGTTGAAGATTTGTTCATTGTCCTTAAACTGAGCTATGTAAACTTGTTGAAGATTTGTTCAGTGTCCTTAAAATGAGCTATGTAAACTTGTTGAAGATTTGTTCATTGTCCTTAAACTGAGCTATGTAAACTTGTTGAAGATTTGTTCATTGTCCTTAAACTGAGCTTTGTAAACTTGTTGAAGATTTGTTCAGTGTCCTTAAACTGAGCTATGTAAACATGTTGAAGATTTGTTCAATGTCCTTAAACTGAGCTATGTAAACTTGTTGAAGATTTGTTCATTGTCCTTAAACTGAGCTATGTAAACTTGTTGAAGATTTGTTCATTGTCCTTAAACTGAGCTATGTAAACTTGTTGAAGATTTGTTCATTGTCCTTAAACTGAGCTATGTAAACTTGTTGAAGATTTGTTCAATGTCCTTAAACTGAGCTATGTAAACTTGTTGAAGATTTGTTCAGTGTCCTTAAACTGAGCTATGTAAACATGTTGAAGATTTGTTCATTGTCCTTAAACTGAGCTATGTAAACTTGTTGAAGATTTGTTCATTGTCCTTAAACTGAGCTATGTAAACATGTTGAAGATTTGTTCATTGTCCTTAAACTGAGCTATGTAAACTTGTTGAAGATTTGTTCAGTGTCCTTAAACTAATCTATGTAAACTTATTGAAATTTGTTCATTGTCCTTAAACTAAGCTATGTAAACTTGTTGAAATTTGTTCATTGTCCTTAAACTGAGCTATGTAAACTTGTTGAAGATTTGTTCATTGTCCTTAAACTGAGCTATGTAAACTTGTTGAAGATTTGTTCAGTGTCCTTAAACTGAGCTATGTAAACTTGTTGAAGATTTGTTCAGTGTCCTTAAACTGAGCTATGTAAACATGTTGAAGATTTGTTCATTGTCCTTAAACTGAGCTATGTAAACTTGTTGAAGATTTGTTCACTGTCCTTAAACTGAGCTATGTAAACATGTTGAAGATTTGTTCATTGTCCTTAAACTGAGCTATGTAAACTTGTTGAAGATTTGTTCAGTGTCCTTAAACTAAGCTATGTAAACTTGTTGAAGATTTGTTCAGTGTCCTTAAACTGAGCTATGTAAACTTGTTGAAGATTTGTTCATTGTCCTTAAACTGAGCTATGTAAACTTGTTGAAGATTTGTTCATTGTCCTTAAAATGAGCTATGTAAACTTGTTGAAGATTTGTTCAGTGTCCTTAAACTGAGCTATGTAAACTTGTTGAAGATTTGTTCATTGTCCTTAAACTGAGCTATGTAAACTTGTTGAAGATTTGTTCAGTGTCCTTAAACTGAGCTATGTAAACTTGTTGAAGATTTGTTCAATGTCCTTAAACTGAGCTTTGTAAACTTGTTGACGATTTGTTCAATGTCCTTAAACTGAGCTATGTAAACTTGTTGAAGATTTGTTCATTGTCCTTAAACTGAGCTATGTAAACTTGTTGAAGATTTGTTCAGTGTCCTTAAACTGAGCTATGTAAACTTGTTGAAGATTTGTTCATTGTCCTTAAAATGAGCTATGTAAACTTGTTGAAGATTTGTTCATTGTCCTTAAACTGAGCTATGTAAACTTGTTGAAGATTTGTTCAGTGTCCTTAAACTGAGCTATGTAAACTTGTTGAAGACTTGTTCATTGTCCTTAAACTGAGCTATGTAGACTTGTTGAAGATTTGTTCAGTGTCCTTAAACTGAGCTATGTAAACTTGTTGAAGATTTGTTCAGTGTCCTTAAACTGAGCTATGTAAACTTGTTGAAGATTTGTTCATTGTCCTTAAACTGAGCTATGTAAACTTGTTGAAGATGTGTTCATTGTCCTTAAACTGAGCTATGTAAACTTGTTGAAGATTTGTTCATTGTCCTTAAACTGAGCTATGTAAACTTGTTGAAGATTTGTTCATTGTCCTTAAACTGAGCTATGTAAACTTGTTGAAGATTTGTTCATTGTCCTTAAACTGAGCTATGATATTCTTGTTGAAGATTTGTTCATTGTCCTTAAACTGAGCTATGTAAACTTGTTGAAGATTTGTTCATTGTCCTTAAACTGAGCTATGTAAACTTGTTGAAGATTTGTTCATTGTCCTTAAACTGAGCTATGTAAACTTGTTGAAGATTTGTTCATTGTCCTTAAACTGAGCTATGTAAACTTGTTGAAGATTTGTTCATTGTCCTTAAACTGAGCTATGTAAACTTGTTGAAGATTTGTTCATTGTCCTTAAACTGAGCTATGTAAACTTGTTGAAGATTTGTTCATTGTCCTTAAACTGAGCTATGTAAACTTGTTGAAGATTTGTTCATTGTCCTTAAACTGAGCTATGTAAACTTGTTGAAGATTTGTTCATTGTCCTTAAACTGAGCTATGTAAACTTGTTGAAGATTTGTTCATTGTCCTTAAACTGAGCTATGTAAACTTGTTGAAGATTTGTTCAGTGTCCTTAAACTGAGCTATGTAAACTTGTTGACGATTTGTTCAATGTCCTTAAACTGAGCTATGTAAACTTGTTGACGATTTGTTCATTGTCCTTAAACTGAGCTATGTAAACTTGTTGAAGATTTGTTCAGTGTCCTTAAACTGAGCTATGTAAACTTGTTGAAGATTTGTTCAGTGTCCTTAAACTGAGCTATGTAAACTTGTTGAAGATTTGTTCAGTGTCCTTAAACTGAGCTATGTAAACTTGTTGAAGATTTGTTCAGTGTCCTTAAACTGAGCTATGTAAACTTGTTGAAGATTTGTTCATTGTCCTTAAACTGAGCTATGTAAACTTGTTGAAGATTTGTTCATTGTCCTTAAACTGAGCTATGTAAACTTGTTGAAGATTTGTTCATTGTCCTTAAACTGAGCTATGTAAACTTGTTGAAGATTTGTTCAGTGTCCTTAAACTGAGCTATGTAAACTTGTTGAAGATTTGTTCATTGTCCTTAAACTGAGCTATGTAAACTTCTTGAAGATTTGTTCAGTGTCCTTAAACTGAGCTATGTAAACTTGTTGAAGATTTGTTCAATGTCCTTAAACTGAGCTATGTAAACTTGTTGAAGATTTGTTCATTGTCCTTAAACTGAGCTATGTAAACTTGTTGAAGATTTGTTCATTGTCCTTAAACTGAGCTATGTAAACTTGTTGAAGATTTGTTCATTGTCCTTAAACTGAGCTATGTAAACTTGTTGAAGATTTGTTCAGTGTCCTTAAACTGAGCTATGTAAACTTGTTGAAGATTTGTTCAATGTCCTTAAACTGAGCTATGTAAACTTGTTGACGATTTGTTCAATGTCCTTAAACTGAGCTATGTAAACTTGTTGAAGATTTGTTCATTGTCCTTAAACTGAGCTATGTAAACTTGTTGAAGATTTGTTCAGTGTCCTTAAACTGAGCTATGTAAACTTGTTGAAGATTTGTTCATTGTCCTTAAACTGAGCTATGTAAACTTGTTGAAGATTTGTTCAGTGTCCTTAAACTGAGCTATGTAAACTTGTTGAAGATTTGTTCATTGTCCTTAAACTGAGCTATGTAAACTTGTTGAAGATTTGTTCATTGTCCTTAAACTGAGCTATGTAAACTTGTTGAAGATTTGTTCAGTGTCCTTAAACTGAGCTATGTAAACTTGTTGAAGATTTGTTCAATGTCCTTAAACTGAGCTATGTAAACTTGTTGAAGATTTGTTCAGTGTCCTTAAACTGAGCTATGTAAACTTGTTGAAGATTTGTTCAGTGTCCTTAAACTTAGCTATGTAAACTTGTTGAAGATTTGTTCATTGTCCTTAAACTGAGCTATGTAAACTTGTTGAAGATTTGTTCAATGTCCTTAAACTGAGCTATGTAAACTTGTTGAAGATTTGTTCATTGTCCTTAAACTGAGCTATGTATACTTGTTGAAGATTTGTTCATTGTCCTTAAACTGAGCTATGTAAACTTGTTGAAGATTTGTTCATTGTCCTTAAACTGAGCTATGTAAACTTGTTGAAGATTTGTTCAGTGTCCTTAAACTGAGCTATGTAAACTTGTTGAAGATTTGTTCAATGTCCTTAAACTGAGCTATGTAAACTTGTTGAAGATTTGTTCATTGTCCTTAAACTGAGCTATGTAAACTTGTTGAAGATTTGTTCAGTGTCCTTAAACTTAGCTATGTAAACTTGTTGAAGATTTGTTCATTGTCCTTAAACTGAGCTATGTAAACTTGTTGAAGATTTGTTCAGTGTCCTTAAACTGAGCTATGTAAACTTGTTGAAGATTTGTTCAATGTCCTTAAACTGAGCTATGTAAACTTGTTGAAGATTTGTTCATTGTCCTTAAACTGAGCTATGTATACTTGTTGAAGATTTGTTCATTGTCCTTAAACTGAGCTATGTAAACTTGTTGAAGATTTGTTCATTGTCCTTAAACTGAGCTATGTAAACTTGTTGAAGATTTGTTCAGTGTCCTTAAACTGAGCTATGTAAACTTGTTGAAGATTTGTTCAATGTCCTTAAACTGAGCTATGTAAACTTGTTGACGATTTGTTCAATGTCCTTAAACTGAGCTATGTAAACTTGTTGAAGATTTGTTCATTGTCCTTAAACTGAGCTATGTAAACTTGTTGAAGATTTGTTCATTGTCCTTAAACTGAGCTATGTAAACTTGTTGAAGATTTGTTCATTGTCCTTAAACTGAGCTATGATATTCTTGTTGAAGATTTGTTCATTGTCCTTAAACTGAGCTTTGTAAACTTGTTGACGATTTGTTCAATGTCCGTAAACTGAGCTATGTAAACTTGTTGAAGATTTGTTCATTGTCCTTAAACTGAGCTATGTAAACTTGTTGAAGATTTGTTCATTGTCCTTAAACTGAGCTATGTAAACTTGTTGAAGATTTGTTCATTGTCCTTAAAATGAGCTATGTAAACTTGTTGAAGATTTGTTCAGTGTCCTTAAACTGAGCTATGTAAACTTGTTGAAGATTTGTTCATTGTCCTTAAACTGAGCTATGTAAACTTGTTGAAGATTTGTTCAGTGTCCTTAAACTGAGCTATGTAAACTTGTTGAAGATTTGTTCAATGTCCTTAAACTGAGCTTTGTAAACTTGTTGACGATTTGTTCAATGTCCGTAAACTGAGCTATGTAAACTTGTTGAAGATTTGTTCATTGTCCTTAAACTGAGCTATGTAAACTTGTTGAAGATTTGTTCAGTGTCCTTAAACTGAGCTATGTAAACTTGTTGAAGATTTGTTCATTGTCCTTAAACTGAGCTATGTAAACTTGTTGAAGATTTGTTCATTGTCCTTAAACCGAGCTATGTAAACTTGTTGAAGATTTGTTCAGTGTCCTTAAACTGAGCTATGTAAACTTGTTGAAGATTTGTTCATTGTCCTTAAACTGAGCTATGTAAACTTGTTGAAGATTTGTTCAGTGTCCTTAAACTGAGCTATGTAAACTTGTTGAAGATTTGTTCAGTGTCCTTAAACTGAGCTATGTAAACTTGTTGAAGATTTGTTCATTGTCCTTAAACTGAGCTATGTAAACTTGTTGAAGATTTGTTCATTGTCCTTAAACTGAGCTATGTGAACTTGTTGAAGATTTGTTCATTGTCCTTAAACTGAGCTATGTAAACTTGTTGAAGATTTGTTCATTGTCCTTAAACTGAGCTATGATATTCTTGTTGAAGATTTGTTCATTGTCCTGAAACTGAGCTATGTAAACTTGTTGAAGATTTGTTCATTGTCCTTAAACTGAGCTATGTAAACTTGTTGAAGATTTGTTCATTGTCCTTAAACTGAGCTATGTAAACTTGTTGAAGATTTTTTCATTGTCCTTAAACTGAGCTATGTAAACTTGTTGAAGATTTTTTCATGGTCCTTAAACTGAGCTATGTAAACTTGTTGAAGATTTGTTCATTGTCCTTAAACTGAGCTATGTAAACTTGTTGAAGATTTGTTCATTGTCCTTAAACTGAGCTATGTAAACTTGTTGAAGATTTGTTCATTGTCCTTAAACTGAGCTATGTAAACTTGTTGAAGATTTGTTCATTGTCCTTAAACTGAGCTATGTAAACTTGTTGAAGATTTGTTCAGTGTCCTTAAACTGAGCTATGTAAACTTGTTGACGATTTGTTCAATGTCCTTAAACTGAGCTATGTAAACTTGTTGAAGATTTGTTCATTGTCCTTAAACTGAGCTATGTAAACTTCTTGAAGATTTGTTCAGTGTCCTTAAACTGAGCTATGTAAACTTGTTGAAGATTTGTTCAGTGTCCTTAAACTGAGCTATGTAAACTTGTTGAAGATTTGTTCATTGTCCTTAAACTGAGCTATGTAAACTTGTTGAAGATTTGTTCATTGTCCTTAAACTGAGCTATGTAAACTTGTTGGAGATTTGTTCATTGTCCTTAAACTGAGCTATGTAAACTTGTTGAAGATTTGTTCATTGTCCTTAAAATGAGCTATGTACACTTGTTGAAGATTTGTTCATTGTCCTTAAACTGAGCTATGTAAACTTGTTGAAGATTTGTTCATTGTCCTTAAACTGAGCTATGTAAACTTGTTGAAGATTTTTTCATGGTCCTTAAACTGAGCTATGTAAACTTGTTGAAGATTTGTTCATTGTCCTTAAACTGAGCTATGTAAACTTGTTGAAGATTTGTTCATTGTCCTTAAACTGAGCTATGTAAACTTGTTGAAGATTTGTTCAGTGTCCTTAAACTGAGCTATGTAAACTTGTTGACGATTTGTTCAATGTCCTTAAACTGAGCTATGTAAACTTGTTGAAGATTTGTTCATTGTCCTTAAACTGAGCTATGTAAACTTCTTGAAGATTTGTTCAGTGTCCTTAAACTGAGCTATGTAAACTTGTTGAAGATTTGTTCAGTGTCCTTAAACTGAGCTATGTAAACTTGTTGAAGATTTGTTCATTGTCCTTAAACTGAGCTATGTAAACTTGTTGAAGATTTGTTCATTGTCCTTAAACTGAGCTATGTAAACTTGTTGGAGATTTGTTCATTGTCCTTAAACTGAGCTATGTAAACTTGTTGAAGATTTGTTCATTGTCCTTAAAATGAGCTATGTACACTTGTTGAAGATTTGTTCATTGTCCTTAAACTGAGCTATGTAAACTTGTTGAAGATTTGTTCATTGTCCTTAAACTGAGCTATGTAAACTTGTTGAAGATTTGTTCAGTGTCCCTAAACTGAGCTATGTAAACTTGTTGAAGATTTGTTCATTGTCCTTAAACTGAGCTATGTAAACTTGTTGAAGATTTGTTCATTGTCCTTAAACTGAGCTATGTAAACTTGTTGAAGATTTGTTCCGTGTCCTTAAACTGAGCTATGTAAACTTGTTGAAGATTTGTTCATTGTCCTTAAACTGAGCTATGTAAACTTGTTGAAGATTTGTTCATTGTCCTTAAACTGAGCTATGTAAACTTGTTGAAGATTTGTTCAGTGTCCTTAAACTGAGCTATGTAAACTTGTTGACGATTTGTTCAATGTCCTTAAACTGAGCTATGTAAACTTGTTGAAGATTTGTTCATTGTCCTTAAACTGAGCTATGTAAACTTCTTGAAGATTTGTTCAGTGTCCTTAAACTGAGCTATGTAAACTTGTTGAAGATTTGTTCAGTGTCCTTAAACTGAGCTATGTAAACTTGTTGAAGATTTGTTCATTGTCCTTAAACTGAGCTATGTAAACTTGTTGAAGATTTGTTCATTGTCCTTAAACTGAGCTATGTAAACTTGTTGAAGATTTGTTCATTGTCCTTAAACTGAGCTATGTAAACTTGTTGAAGATTTGTTCATTGTCCTTAAAATGAGCTATGTACACTTGTTGAAGATTTGTTCATTGTCCTTAAACTGAGCTATGTAAACTTGTTGAAGATTTGTTCATTGTCCTTAAACTGAGCTATGTAAACTTGTTGAAGATTTGTTCAGTGTCCCTAAACTGAGCTATGTAAACTTGTTGAAGATTTGTTCATTGTCCTTAAACTGAGCTATGTAAACTTGTTGAAGATTTGTTCATTGTCCTTAAACTGAGCTATGTAAACTTGTTGAAGATTTGTTCCGTGTCCTTAAACTGAGCTATGTAAACTTGTTGAAGATTTGTTCATTGTCCTTAAACTGAGCTATGTAAACTTGTTAAAGATTTGTTCATTGTCCTTAAAATGAGCTATGTAAACTTGTTGAAGATTTGTTCATTGTCCTTAAACTGAGCTATGTAAAGTTGTTGAAGATTTGTTCATTGTCCTTAAACTGAGCTATGTAAACTTGTTGAAGATTTGTTCATTGTCCTCAAACTGAGCTATGTAAACTTGTTGAAGATTTGTTCATTGTCCTCAAACTGAGCTATGTAAACTTGTTGAAGATTTGTTCATTGTCCTTAAACTGAGCTATGTAAACTTGTTGAAGATTTGTTCAGTGTCCTTAAACTGAGCTATGTAAACTTGTTGAAGATTTGTTCATTGTCCTTAAACTGAGCTATGTAAACTTCTTGAAGATTTGTTTAGTGTCCTTAAACTGAGCTATGTAAACTTTTTGAAGATTTGTTCAGTGTCCTTAAACTGAGCTATGTAAACTTGTTGAAGATTTGTTCAGTGTCCTTAAACTGAGCTATGTAAACTTGTTGAAGATTTGTTCAGTGTCCTTAAACTGAGCTATGTAAACTTGTTGAAGATTTGTTCATTGTCCTTAAACTGAGCTATGTAAACTTGTTGAAGATTTGTTCATTGTCCTTAAACTGAGCTATGTAAACTTGTTGAAGATTTGTTCATTGTCCTTCAACTGAGCTATGTAAACTTGTTGAAGATTTGTTCAGTGTCCTTAAACTGAGCTATGTAAACTTGTTGAAGATTTGTTCATTGTCCTTAAACTGAGCTATGTAAACTTCTTGAAGATTTGTTTAGTGTCCTTAAACTGAGCTATGTAAACTTTTTGAAGATTTGTTCAGTGTCCTTAAACTGAGCTATGTAAACTTGTTGAAGATTTGTTCAGTGTCCTTAAACTGAGCTATGTAAACTTGTTGAAGATTTGTTCAGTGTCCTTAAACTGAGCTATGTAAACTTGTTGAAGATTTGTTCATTGTCCTTAAACTGAGCTATGTAAACTTGTTGAAGATTTGTTCATTGTCCTTAAACTGAGCTATGTAAACTTGTTGAAGATTTGTTCATTGTCCTTCAACTGAGCTATGTAAACTTGTTGAAGATTTGTTCAGTGTCCTTAAACTGAGCTATGTAAACTTGTTGAAGATTTGTTCATTGTCCTTAAACTGAGCTATGTAAACTTGTTGAAGATTTGTTCAGTGTCCTTAAACTGAGCTATGTAAACTTGTTGAAGATTTGTTCAATGTCCTTAAACTGAGCTATGTAAACTTGTTGAAGATTTGTTCATTGTCCTTAAACTGAGCTATGTAAACTTGTTGAAGATTTGTTCATTGTCCTTAAACTGAGCTATGTAAACTTGTTGAAGATTTGTTCATTGTCCTTAAACTGAGCTATGTAAACTTGTTGAAGATTTGTTCAGTGTCCTTAAACTGAGCTATGTAAACTTGTTGAAGATTTGTTCAATGTCCTTAAACTGAGCTATGTAAACTTGTTGACGATTTGTTCAATGTCCTTAAACTGAGCTATGTAAACTTGTTGAAGATTTGTTCATTGTCCTTAAACTGAGCTATGTAAACTTGTTGAAGATTTGTTCAGTGTCCTTAAACTGAGCTATGTAAACTTGTTGAAGATTTGTTCATTGTCCTTAAACTGAGCTATGTAAACTTGTTGAAGATTTGTTCAGTGTCCTTAAACTGAGCTATGTAAACTTGTTGAAGATTTGTTCATTGTCCTTAAACTGAGCTATGATATTCTTGTTGAAGATTTGTTCATTGTCCTGAAAATGAGCTATGTAAACTTGTTGAAGATTTGTTCATTGTCCTTAAACTGAGCTATGTAAACTTGTTGAAGATTTGTTCATTGTCCTTAAACTGAGCTATGTAAACTTGTTGAAGATTTTTTCATTGTCCTTAAACTGAGCTATGTAAACTTGTTGAAGATTTTTTCATGGTCCTTAAACTGAGCTATGTAAACTTGTTGAAGATTTGTTCATTGTCCTTAAACTGAGCTATGTAAACTTGTTGAAGATTTGTTCATTGTCCTTAAACTGAGCTATGTAAACTTGTTGAAGATTTGTTCATTGTCCTTAAACTGAGCTATGTAAACTTGTTGAAGATTTGTTCATTGTCCTTAAACTGAGCTATGTAAACTTGTTGAAGATTTGTTCAGTGTCCTTAAACTGAGCTATGTAAACTTGTTGACGATTTGTTCAATGTCCTTAAACTGAGCTATGTAAACTTGTTGAAGATTTGTTCATTGTCCTTAAACTGAGCTATGTAAACTTCTTGAAGATTTGTTCAGTGTCCTTAAACTGAGCTATGTAAACTTGTTGAAGATTTGTTCATTGTCCTTAAACTGAGCTATGTAAACTTGTTAAAGATTTGTTCATTGTCCTTAAAATGAGCTATGTAAACTTGTTGAAGATTTGTTCATTGTCCTTAAACTGAGCTATGTAAACTTGTTGGAGATTTGTTCATTGTCCTTAAACTGAGCTATGTAAACTTGTTGAAGATTTGTTCATTGTCCTTAAAATGAGCTATGTACACTTGTTGAAGATTTGTTCATTGTCCTTAAACTGAGCTATGTAAACTTGTTGAAGATTTGTTCATTGTCCTTAAACTGAGCTATGTAAACTTGTTGAAGATTTGTTCAGTGTCCCTAAACTGAGCTATGTAAACTTGTTGAAGATTTGTTCATTGTCCTTAAACTGAGCTATGTAAACTTGTTGAAGATTTGTTCATTGTCCTTAAACTGAGCTATGTAAACTTGTTGAAGATTTGTTCAGTGTCCTTAAACTGAGCTATGTAAACTTGTTGACGATTTGTTCAATGTCCTTAAACTGAGCTATGTAAACTTGTTGAAGATTTGTTCATTGTCCTTAAACTGAGCTATGTAAACTTCTTGAAGATTTGTTCAGTGTCCTTAAACTGAGCTATGTAAACTTGTTGAAGATTTGTTCAGTGTCCTTAAACTGAGCTATGTAAACTTGTTGAAGATTTGTTCATTGTCCTTAAACTGAGCTATGTAAACTTGTTGAAGATTTGTTCATTGTCCTTAAACTGAGCTATGTAAACTTGTTGGAGATTTGTTCATTGTCCTTAAACTGAGCTATGTAAACTTGTTGAAGATTTGTTCATTGTCCTTTAATGAGCTATGTACACTTGTTGAAGATTTGTTCATTGTCCTTAAACTGAGCTATGTAAACTTGTTGAAGATTTGTTCATTGTCCTTAAACTGAGCTATGTAAACTTGTTGAAGATTTGTTCAGTGTCCCTAAACTGAGCTATGTAAACTTGTTGAAGATTTGTTCATTGTCCTTAAACTGAGCTATGTAAACTTGTTGAAGATTTGTTCATTGTCCTTAAACTGAGCTATGTAAACTTGTTGAAGATTTGTTCCGTGTCCTTAAACTGAGCTATGTAAACTTGTTGAAGATTTGTTCATTGTCCTTAAACTGAGCTATGTAAACTTGTTAAAGATTTGTTCATTGTCCTTAAAATGAGCTATGTAAACTTGTTGAAGATTTGTTCATTGTCCTTAAACTGAGCTATGTAAAGTTGTTGAAGATTTGTTCATTGTCCTTAAACTGAGCTATGATATTCTTGTTGAAGATTTGTTCATTGTCCTTAAACTGAGCTATGTAAACTTGTTGAAGATTTGTTCATTGTCCTTAAACTGAGCTATGTAAACTTGTTGAAGATTTGTTCATTGTCCTTAAACTGAGCTATGATATTCTTGTTGAAGATTTGTTCATTGTCCTTAAACTGAGCTATGTAAACTTGTTGAAGATTTGTTCATTGTCCTTAAACTGAGCTATGTAAACTTGTTGAAGATTTGTTCATTGTCCTTAAACTGAGCTATGTAAACTTGTTGAAGATTTGTTCATTGTCCTTAAAATGAGCTATGTAAACTTGTTGAAGATTTGTTCATTGTCCTTAAACTGAGCTATGTAAACTTGTTGAAGATTTGTTCATTGTCCTCAAACTGAGCTATGTAAACTTGTTGAAGATTTGTTCATTGTCCTTAAACTGAGCTATGTAAACTTGTTGAAGATTTGTTCAGTGTCCTTAAACTGAGCTATGTAAACTTGTTGAAGATTTGTTCATTGTCCTTAAACTGAGCTATGTAAACTTCTTGAAGATTTGTTTAGTGTCCTTAAACTGAGCTATGTAAACTTGTTGAAGATTTGTTCAGTGTCCTTAAACTGAGCTATGTAAACTTGTTGAAGATTTGTTCAGTGTCCTCAAACTGAGCTATGTAAACTTGTTGAAGATTTGTTCATTGTCCTCAAACTGAGCTATGTAAACTTGTTGAAGATTTGTTCATTGTCCTTAAACTGAGCTATGTAAACTTGTTGAAGATTTGTTCAGTGTCCTTAAACTGAGCTATGTAAACTTGTTGAAGATTTGTTCATTGTCCTTAAACTGAGCTATGTAAACTTCTTGAAGATTTGTTTAGTGTCCTTAAACTGAGCTATGTAAACTTGTTGAAGATTTGTTCAGTGTCCTTAAACTGAGCTATGTAAACTTGTTGAAGATTTGTTCAGTGTCCTTAAACTGAGCTATGTAAACTTGTTGAAGATTTGTTCAGTGTCCTTAAACTGAGCTATGTAAACTTGTTGAAGATTTGTTCATTGTCCTTAAACTGAGCTATGTAAACTTGTTGAAGATTTGTTCATTGTCCTTAAACTGAGCTATGTAAACTTGTTGAAGATTTGTTCATTGTCCTTCAACTGAGCTATGTAAACTTGTTGAAGATTTGTTCAGTGTCCTTAAACTGAGCTATGTAAACTTGTTGAAGATTTGTTCATTGTCCTTAAACTGAGCTATGTAAACTTGTTGAAGATTTGTTCAGTGTCCTTAAACTGAGCTATGTAAACTTGTTGAAGATTTGTTCAATGTCCTTAAACTGAGCTATGTAAACTTGTTGAAGATTTGTTCATTGTCCTTAAACTGAGCTATGTAAACTTGTTGAAGATTTGTTCATTGTCCTTAAACTGAGCTATGTAAACTTGTTGAAGATTTGTTCATTGTCCTTAAACTGAGCTATGTAAACTTGTTGAAGATTTGTTCAGTGTCCTTAAACTGAGCTATGTAAACTTGTTGAAGATTTGTTCAATGTCCTTAAACTGAGCTATGTAAACTTGTTGACGATTTGTTCAATGTCCTTAAACTGAGCTATGTAAACTTGTTGAAGATTTGTTCATTGTCCTTAAACTGAGCTATGTAAACTTGTTGAAGATTTGTTCAGTGTCCTTAAACTGAGCTATGTAAACTTGTTGAAGATTTGTTCATTGTCCTTAAACTGAGCTATGTAAACTTGTTGAAGATTTGTTCAGTGTCCTTAAACTGAGCTATGTAAACTTGTTGAAGATTTGTTCATTGTCCTTAAACTGAGCTATGTAAACTTGTTGAAGATTTGTTCATTGTCCTTAAACTGAGCTATGTAAACTTGTTGAAGATTTGTTCAGTGTCCTTAAACTGAGCTATGTAAACTTGTTGAAGATTTGTTCAATGTCCTTAAACTGAGCTATGTAAACTTGTTGAAGATTTGTTCAGTGTCCTTAAACTGAGCTATGTAAACTTGTTGAAGATTTGTTCAGTGTCCTTAAACTTAGCTATGTAAACTTGTTGAAGATTTGTTCATTGTCCTTAAACTGAGCTATGTAAACTTGTTGAAGATTTGTTCATTGTCCTTAAACTGAGCTATGTAAACTTGTTAAAGATTTGTTCATTGTCCTTAAAATGAGCTATGTAAACTTGTTGAAGATTTGTTCATTGTCCTTAAACTGAGCTATGTAAAGTTGTTGAAGATTTGTTCATTGTCCTTAAACTGAGCTATGATATTCTTGTTGAAGATTTGTTCATTGTCCTTAAACTGAGCTATGTAAACTTGTTGAAGATTTGTTCATTGTCCTTAAACTGAGCTATGTAAACTTGTTGAAGATTTGTTCATTGTCCTTAAACTGAGCTATGATATTCTTGTTGAAGATTTGTTCATTGTCCTTAAACTGAGCTATGTAAACTTGTTGAAGATTTGTTCATTGTCCTTAAACTGAGCTATGTAAACTTGTTGAAGATTTGTTCATTGTCCTTAAACTGAGCTATGTAAACTTGTTGAAGATTTGTTCATTGTCCTTAAACTGAGCTATGTAAACTTGTTGAAGATTTGTTCATTGTCCTTAAACTGAGCTATGTAAACTTGTTGAAGATTTGTTCATTGTCCTCAAACTGAGCTATGTAAACTTGTTGAAGATTTGTTCATTGTCCTTAAACTGAGCTATGTAAACTTGTTGAAGATTTGTTCAGTGTCCTTAAACTGAGCTATGTAAACTTGTTGAAGATTTGTTCATTGTCCTTAAACTGAGCTATGTAAACTTCTTGAAGATTTGTTTAGTGTCCTTAAACTGAGCTATGTAAACTTGTTGAAGATTTGTTCAGTGTCCTTAAACTGAGCTATGTAAACTTGTTGAAGATTTGTTCAGTGTCCTCAAACTGAGCTATGTAAACTTGTTGAAGATTTGTTCATTGTCCTCAAACTGAGCTATGTAAACTTGTTGAAGATTTGTTCATTGTCCTTAAACTGAGCTATGTAAACTTGTTGAAGATTTGTTCAGTGTCCTTAAACTGAGCTATGTAAACTTGTTGAAGATTTGTTCATTGTCCTTAAACTGAGCTATGTAAACTTCTTGAAGATTTGTTTAGTGTCCTTAAACTGAGCTATGTAAACTTGTTGAAGATTTGTTCAGTGTCCTTAAACTGAGCTATGTAAACTTGTTGAAGATTTGTTCAGTGTCCTTAAACTGAGCTATGTAAACTTGTTGAAGATTTGTTCAGTGTCCTTAAACTGAGCTATGTAAACTTGTTGAAGATTTGTTCATTGTCCTTAAACTGAGCTATGTAAACTTGTTGAAGATTTGTTCATTGTCCTTAAACTGAGCTATGTAAACTTGTTGAAGATTTGTTCATTGTCCTTCAACTGAGCTATGTAAACTTGTTGAAGATTTGTTCAGTGTCCTTAAACTGAGCTATGTAAACTTGTTGAAGATTTGTTCATTGTCCTTAAACTGAGCTATGTAAACTTGTTGAAGATTTGTTCAGTGTCCTTAAACTGAGCTATGTAAACTTGTTGAAGATTTGTTCAATGTCCTTAAACTGAGCTATGTAAACTTGTTGAAGATTTGTTCATTGTCCTTAAACTGAGCTATGTAAACTTGTTGAAGATTTGTTCATTGTCCTTAAACTGAGCTATGTAAACTTGTTGAAGATTTGTTCATTGTCCTTAAACTGAGCTATGTAAACTTGTTGAAGATTTGTTCAGTGTCCTTAAACTGAGCTATGTAAACTTGTTGAAGATTTGTTCAATGTCCTTAAACTGAGCTATGTAAACTTGTTGACGATTTGTTCAATGTCCTTAAACTGAGCTATGTAAACTTGTTGAAGATTTGTTCATTGTCCTTAAACTGAGCTATGTAAACTTGTTGAAGATTTGTTCAGTGTCCTTAAACTGAGCTATGTAAACTTGTTGAAGATTTGTTCATTGTCCTTAAACTGAGCTATGTAAACTTGTTGAAGATTTGTTCAGTGTCCTTAAACTGAGCTATGTAAACTTGTTGAAGATTTGTTCATTGTCCTTAAACTGAGCTATGTAAACTTGTTGAATATTTGTTCATTGTCCTTAAACTGAGCTATGTAAACTTGTTGAAGATTTGTTCAGTGTCCTTAAACTGAGCTATGTAAACTTGTTGAAGATTTGTTCAATGTCCTTAAACTGAGCTATGTAAACTTGTTGAAGATTTGTTCAGTGTCCTTAAACTGAGCTATGTAAACTTGTTGAAGATTTGTTCAGTGTCCTTAAACTTAGCTATGTAAACTTGTTGAAGATTTGTTCATTGTCCTTAAACTGAGCTATGTAAACTTGTTGAAGATTTGTTCAGTGTCCTTAAACTGAGCTATGTAAACTTGTTGAAGATTTGTTCAATGTCCTTAAACTGAGCTATGTAAACTTGTTGAAGATTTGTTCATTGTCCTTAAACTGAGCTATGTAAACTTGTTGAAGATTTGTTCATTGTCCTTCAACTGAGCTATGTAAACTTGTTGAAGATTTGTTCATTGTCCTTAAACTGAGCTATGTAAACTTGTTGAAGATTTGTTCAGTGTCCTTAAACTGAGCTATGTAAACTTGTTGAAGATTTGTTCAATGTCCTTAAACTGAGCTATGTAAACTTGTTGACGATTTGTCCAATGTCCTTAAACTGAGCTATGTAAACTTGTTGAAGATTTGTTCATTGTCCTTAAACTGAGCTATGTAAACTTGTTGAAGATGTGTTCATTGTCCTTAAACTGAGCTATGTAAACTTGTTGAAGATTTGTTCATTGTCCTTAAACTGAGCTATGATATTCTTGTTGAAGATTTGTTCATTGTCCTTAAACTGAGCTATGTAAACTTGTTGAAGATTTGTTCATTGTCCTTAAACTGAGCTATGTAAAGTTGTTGAAGATTTGTTCAGTGTCCTTAAACTGAGCTATGTAAACTTGTTGAAGATTTGTTCATTGTCCTTAAACTGAGCTATGTAAACTTGTTAAAGATTTGTTCATTGTCCTTAAAATGAGCTATGTAAACTTGTTGAAGATTTGTTCATTGTCCTTAAACTGAGCTATGTAAACTTGTTGAAGATTTGTTCATTGTCCTTAAACTGAGCTATGTAAACTTGTTGAAGATTTGTTCATTGTCCTTAAACTGAGCTATGTAAACTTGTTGAAGATTTGTTCATTGTCCTTAAACTGAGCTATGTAAACTTGTTGAAGATTTGTTCATTGTCCTTCAACTGAGCTATGTAAACTTGTTGAAGATTTGTTCATTGTCCTTAAACTGAGCTATGATATTCTTGTTGAAGATTTGTTCATTGTCCTTAAACTGAGCTATGTAAACTTGTTGAAGATTTGTTCATTGTCCTTAAACTGAGCTATGTAAACTTGTTGAAGATTTGTTCAGTGTCCTTAAACTGAGCTATGTAAACTTGTTGAAGATTTGTTCATTGTCCTTAAACTGAGCTATGTAAACTTGTTGAAGATTTGTTCATTGTCCTTAAACTGAGCTATGTAAACTTGTTGGAGATTTGTTCATTGTCCTTAAACTGAGCTATGTAAACTTGTTGAAGATTTGTTCATTGTCCTTAAAATGAGCTATGTACACTTGTTGAAGATTTGTTCATTGTCCTTAAACTGAGCTATGTAAACTTGTTGAAGATTTGTTCATTGTCCTTAAACTGAGCTATGTAAACTTGTTGAAGATTTGTTCAGTGTCCCTAAACTGAGCTATGTAAACTTGTTGAAGATTTGTTCATTGTCCTTAAACTGAGCTATGTAAACTTGTTGAAGATTTGTTCATTGTCCTTAAACTGAGCTATGTAAACTTGTTGAAGATTTGTTCCGTGTCCTTAAACTGAGCTATGTAAACTTGTTGAAGATTTGTTCATTGTCCTTAAACTGAGCTATGTAAACTTGTTAAAGATTTGTTCATTGTCCTTAAAACGAGCTATGTAAACTTGTTGAAGATTTGTTCATTGTCCTTAAACTGAGCTATGTAAAGTTGTTGAAGATTTGTTCATTGTCCTTAAACTGAGCTATGTAAACTTGTTGAAGATTTGTTCATTGTCCTTAAACTGAGCTATGTAAACTTGTTGAAGATTTGTTCATTGTCCTTAAACTGAGCTATGTAAACTTGTTGAAGATTTGTTCATTGTCCTTAAACTGAGCTATGATATTCTTGTTGAAGATTTGTTCATTGTCCTTAAACTGAGCTATGTAAACTTGTTGAAGATTTGTTCATTGTCCTTAAACTGAGCTATGTAAACTTGTTGAAGATTTGTTCATTGTCCTTAAACTGAGCTATGTAAACTTGTTGAAGATTTGTTCATTGTCCTCAAACTGAGCTATGTAAACTTGTTGAAGATTTGTTCATTGTCCTTAAACTGAGCTATGTAAACTTGTTGAAGATTTGTTCAGTGTCCTTAAACTGAGCTATGTAAACTTGTTGAAGATTTGTTCAATGTCCTTAAACTGAGCTATGTAAACTTGTTGAAGATTTGTTCATTGTCCTTAAACTGAGCTATGTAAACTTGTTGAAGATTTGTTCAGTGTCCTTAAACTGAGCTATGTAAACTTGTTGAAGATTTGTTCAGTGTCCTTAAACTGAGCTATGTAAACTTGTTGAAGATTTGTTCAGTGTCCTTAAACTGAGCTATGTAAACTTGTTGAAGATTTGTTCATTGTCCTTAAACTGAGCTATGTAAACTTGTTGAAGATTTGTTCATTGTCCTTAAGCTGAGCTATGTAAACTTGTTGAAGATTTGTTCATTGTCCTTAAACTGAGCTATGTAAACTTGTTGAAGATTTGTTCAGTGTCCTTAAACTGAGCTATGTAAACTTGTTGAAGATTTGTTCATTGTCCTTAAACTGAGCTATGTAAACTTGTTGAAGATTTGTTCAGTGTCCTTAAACTGAGCTATGTAAACTTGTTGAAGATTTCTTCAATGTCCTTAAACTGAGCTATGTAAACTTGTTGAAGATTTGTTCATTGTCCTTAAACTGAGCTATGTAAACTTGTTGAAGATTTGTTCATTGTCCTTAAACTGAGCTATGTAAACTTGTTGAAGATTTGTTCATTGTCCTTAAACTGAGCTATGTAAACTTGTTGAAGATTTGTTCAGTGTCCTTAAACTGAGCTATGTAAACTTGTTGAAGATTTGTTCAATGTCCTTAAACTGAGCTATGTAAACTTGTTGACGATTTGTTCAATGTCCTTAAACTGAGCTATGTAAACTTGTTGAAGATTTGTTCGTTGTCCTTAAACTGAGCTATGTAAACTTGTTGAAGATTTGTTCATTGTCCTTAAACTGAGCTATGTAAACTTGTTGAAGATTTGTTCATTGTCCTTAAACTGAGCTATGATATTCTTGTTGAAGATTTGTTCATTGTCCTTAAACTGAGCTATGTAAACTTGTTGAAGATTTGTTCATTGTCCTTAAACTGAGCTATGTAAACTTGTTGAAGATGTGTTCAGTGTCCTTAAACTGAGCTATGTAAACTTGTTGAAGATTTGTTCATTGTCCTTAAACTGAGCTATGTAAACTTGTTGAAAATTTGTTCATTGTCCTTAAACTGAGCTATGTAAACTTGTTGGAGATTTGTTCATTGTCCTTAAACTGAGCTATGTAAACTTGTTGAAGATTTGTTCATTGTCCTTAAAATGAGCTATGTACACTTGTTGAAGATTTGTTCATTGTCCTTAAACTGAGCTATGTAAACTTGTTGAAGATTTGTTCATTGTCCTTAAACTGAGCTATGTAAACTTGTTGAAGATTTGTACATTGTCCTTAAACTGAGCTATGTAAACTTGTTGAAGATTTGTTCATTGTCCTTAAACTGAGCTATGTAAACTTGTTAAAGATTTGTTCATTGTCCTTAAAATGAGCTATGTAAACTTGTTGAAGATTTGTTCAGTGTCCTTAAACTGAGCTATGTAAACTTGTTGAAGATTTGTTCATTGTCCTTAAACTGAGCTATGTAAACTTGTTGAAGATTTGTTCATTGTCCTTAAACTGAGCTATGTAAACTTGTTGAAGATTTGTTCATTGTCCTTAAACTGAGCTATGTAAACTTGTTGAAGATTTGTTCATTGTCCTTAAACTGAGCTATGTAAACTTGTTGAAGATTTGTTCATTGTCCTTAAACTGAGCTATGTAAACTTGTTGAAGATTTGTTCATTGTCCTTAAACTGAGCTATGTAAACTTGTTGAAGATTTGTTCATTGTCCTTAAACTGAGCTATGTAAACTTGTTGAAGATTTGTTCATTGTCCTTAAACTGAGCTATGTAAACTTGTTGAAGATTTGTTCATTGTCCTTCAACTGAGCTATGTAAACTTGTTGAAGATTTGTTCATTGTCCTTAAACTGAGATATGTAAACTTGTTGAAGATTTGTTCATTGTCCTTAAACTGAGCTATGATATTCTTGTTGAAGATTTGTTCATTGTCCTTAAACTGAGCTATGTAAACTTGTTGAAGATTTGTTCATTGTCCTTAAACTGAGCTATGTAAACTTGTTGAAGATTTGTTCATTGTCCTTAAACTGAGCTATGTAAACTTGTTGGAGATTTGTTCATTGTCCTTAAACTGAGCTATGTAAACTTGTTGAAGATTTGTTCATTGTCCTTAAAATGAGCTATGTACACTTGTTGAAGATTTGTTCATTGTCCTTAAACTGAGCTATGTAAACTTGTTGAAGATTTGTTCATTGTCCTTAAACTGAGCTATGTAAACTTGTTGAAGATTTGTTCAGTGTCCTTAAACTGAGCTATTTAAACTTGTTGAAGATTTGTTCATTGTCCTTAAACTGAGCTATGTAAACTTGTTGAAGATTTGTTCAGTGTCCTTAAACTGAGCTATGTAAACTTGTTGAAGATTTGTTCAGTGTCCTTAAACTGAGCTATGTAAACTTGTTGAAGATTTGTTCATTGTCCTTAAACTGAGCTATGTAAACTTGTTAAAGATTTGTTCATTGTCCTTAAAATGAGCTATGTAAACTTGTTGAAGATTTGTTCATTGTCCTTAAACTGAGCTATGTAAACTTGTTGAAGATTTGTTCATTGTCCTTAAACTGAGCTATGTAAACTTGTTGAAGATTTGTTCATTGTCCTTAAACTGAGCTATGTAAACTTGTTGAAGATTTGTTCATTGTCCTTAAACTGAGCTATGTAAACTTGTTGAAGATTTGTTCATTGTCCTTAAACTGAGCTATGTAAACTTGTTGAAGATTTGTTCAGTGTCCTTAAACTGAGCTATGTAAACTTGTTGAAGATTTGTTCATTGTCCTTAAACTGAGCTATGTAAACTTGTTGAAGATTTGTTCATTGTCCTTAAACTGAGCTATGTAAACTTGTTGAAGATTTGTTCATTGTCCTTAAACTGAGCTATGTAAACTTGTTGAAGATTTGTTCATTGTCCTTCAACTCAGCTATGTAAACTTGTTGAAGATTTGTTCAGTGTCCTTAAACTGAGCTATGTAAACTTGTTGAAGATTTGTTCATTGTCCTTAAACTGAGCTATGTAAACTTGTTGAAGATTTGTTCATTGTCCTTAAACTGAGCTATGTAAACTTGTTGAAGATTTGTTCATTGTCCTTAAACTGAGCTATGTAAACTTGTTGAAGATTTGTTCATTGTCCTTAAAATGAGCTATGTAAACTTGTTGAAGATTTGTTCAGTGTCCTTAAACTGAGCTATGTAAACTTGTTGAAGATTTGTTCATTGTCCTTAAACTGAGCTATGTAAACTTGTTGAAGATTTGTTCAGTGTCCTTAAACTGAGCTATGTAAACTTGTTGAAGATTTGTTCAATGTCCTTAAACTGAGCTATGTAAACTTGTTGAAGATTTGTTCAGTGTCCTTAAACTGAGCTATGTAAACTTGTTGAAGATTTGTTCATTGTCCTTAAACTGAGCTATGTAAACTTGTTGAAAATTTGTTCATTGTCCTTAAACTGAGCTATGTAAACTTGTTGGAGATTTGTTCATTGTCCTTAAACTGAGCTATGTAAACTTGTTGAAGATTTGTTCATTGTCCTTAAACTGAGCTATGTAAACTTGTTGAAGATTTGTTCATTGTCCTTAAACTGAGCTATGTAAACTTGTTGAAGATTTGTTCCGTGTCCTTAAACTGAGCTATGTAAACTTGTTGAAGATTTGTTCATTGTCCTTAAACTGAGCTATGTAAACTTGTTAAAGATTTGTTCATTGTCCTTAAAATGAGCTATGTAAACTTGTTGAAGATTTGTTCATTGTCCTTAAACTGAGCTATGTAAAGTTGTTGAAGATTTGTTCATTGTCCTTAAACTGAGCTATGTAAACTTGTTGAAGATTTGTTCATTGTCCTTAAACTGAGCTATGTAAACTTGTTGAAGATTTGTTCATTGTCCTTCAACTCAGCTATGTAAACTTGTTGAAGATTTGTTCAGTGTCCTTAAACTGAGCTATGTAAACTTGTTGAAGATTTGTTCATTGTCCTTAAACTGAGCTATGTAAACTTGTTGAAGATTTGTTCATTGTCCTTAAACTGAGCTATGTAAACTTGTTGAAGATTTGTTCATTGTCCTTAAACTGAGCTATGTAAACTTGTTGAAGATTTGTTCATTGTCCTTAAAATGAGCTATGTAAACTTGTTGAAGATTTGTTCAGTGTCCTTAAACTGAGCTATGTAAACTTGTTGAAGATTTGTTCATTGTCCTTAAACTGAGCTATGTAAACTTGTTGAAGATTTGTTCAGTGTCCTTAAACTGAGCTATGTAAACTTGTTGAAGATTTGTTCAATGTCCTTAAACTGAGCTATGTAAACTTGTTGAAGATTTGTTCAGTGTCCTTAAACTGAGCTATGTAAACTTGTTGAAGATTTGTTCATTGTCCTTAAACTGAGCTATGTAAACTTGTTGAAAATTTGTTCATTGTCCTTAAACTGAGCTATGTAAACTTGTTGGAGATTTGTTCATTGTCCTTAAACTGAGCTATGTAAACTTGTTGAAGATTTGTTCATTGTCCTTAAACTGAGCTATGTAAACTTGTTGAAGATTTGTTCATTGTCCTTAAACTGAGCTATGTAAACTTGTTGAAGATTTGTTCCGTGTCCTTAAACTGAGCTATGTAAACTTGTTGAAGATTTGTTCATTGTCCTTAAACTGAGCTATGTAAACTTGTTAAAGATTTGTTCATTGTCCTTAAAATGAGCTATGTAAACTTGTTGAAGATTTGTTCATTGTCCTTAAACTGAGCTATGTAAAGTTGTTGAAGATTTGTTCATTGTCCTTAAACTGAGCTATGTAAACTTGTTGAAGATTTGTTCATTGTCCTTAAACTGAGCTATGTAAACTTGTTGAAGATTTGTTCATTGTCCTTAAACTGAGCTATGTAAACTTGTTGAAGATTTGTTCATTGTCCTTAAACTGAGCTATGATATTCTTGTTGAAGATTTGTTCATTGTCCTTAAACTGAGCTATGTAAACTTGTTGAAGATTTGTTCATTGTCCTTAAACTGAGCTATGTAAACTTGTTGAAGATTTGTTCATTGTCCTTAAACTGAGCTATGTAAACTTGTTGAAGATTTGTTCATTGTCCTTAAACTGAGCTATGTAAACTTGTTGAAGATTTGTTCATTGTCCTCAAACTGAGCTATGTAAACTTGTTGAAGATTTGTTCATTGTCCTTAAACTGAGCTATGTAAACTTGTTGAAGATTTGTTCAGTGTCCTTAAACTGAGCTATGTAAACTTGTTGAAGATTTGTTCAATGTCCTTAAACTGAGCTATGTAAACTTGTTGAAGATTTGTTCATTGTCCTTAAACTGAGCTATGTAAACTTGTTGAAGATTTGTTCAGTGTCCTTAAACTGAGCTATGTAAACTTGTTGAAGATTTGTTCAGTGTCCTTAAACTGAGCTATGTAAACTTGTTGAAGATTTGTTCAGTGTCCTTAAACTGAGCTATGTAAACTTGTTGAAGATTTGTTCATTGTCCTTAAACTGAGCTATGTAAACTTGTTGAAGATTTGTTCATTGTCCTTAAAATGAGCTATGTAAACTTGTTGAAGATTTGTTCATTGTCCTTAAACTGAGCTATGTAAACTTGTTGAAGATTTGTTCAGTGTCCTTAAACTGAGCTATGTAAACTTGTTGAAGATTTGTTCATTGTCCTTAAACTGAGCTATGTAAACTTGTTGAAGATTTGTTCAGTGTCCTTAAACTGAGCTATGTAAACTTGTTGAAGATTTGTTCAATGTCCTTAAACTGAGCTATGTAAACTTGTTGAAGATTTGTTCATTGTCCTTAAACTGAGCTATGTAAACTTGTTGAAGATTTGTTCATTGTCCTTAAACTGAGCTATGTAAACTTGTTGAAGATTTGTTCATTGTCCTTAAACTGAGCTATGTAAACTTGTTGAAGATTTGTTCAGTGTCCTTAAACTGAGCTATGTAAACTTGTTGAAGATTTGTTCAATGTCCTTAAACTGAGCTATGTAAACTTGTTGACGATTTGTTCAATGTCCTTAAACTGAGCTATGTAAACTTGTTGAAGATTTGTTCATTGTCCTTAAACTGAGCTATGTAAACTTGTTGAAGATTTGTTCATTGTCCTTAAACTGAGCTATGTAAACTTGTTGAAGATTTGTTCATTGTCCTTAAACTGAGCTATGATATTCTTGTTGAAGATTTGTTCATTGTCCTTAAACTGAGCTATGTAAACTTGTTGAAGATTTGTTCATTGTCCTTAAACTGAGCTATGTAAACTTGTTGAAGATTTGTTCAGTGTCCTTAAACTGAGCTATGTAAACTTGTTGAAGATTTGTTCATTGTCCTTAAACTGAGCTATGTAAACTTGTTGAAAATTTGTTCATTGTCCTTAAACTGAGCTATGTAAACTTGTTGGAGATTTGTTCATTGTCCTTAAACTGAGCTATGTAAACTTGTTGAAGATTTGTTCATTGTCCTTAAAATGAGCTATGTACACTTGTTGAAGATTTGTTCATTGTCCTTAAACTGAGCTATGTAAACTTGTTGAAGATTTGTTCATTGTCCTTAAACTGAGCTATGTAAACTTGTTGAAGATTTGTACATTGTCCTTAAACTGAGCTATGTAAACTTGTTGAAGATTTGTTCATTGTCCTTAAACTGAGCTATGTAAACTTGTTAAAGATTTGTTCATTGTCCTTAAAATGAGCTATGTAAACTTGTTGAAGATTTGTTCAGTGTCCTTAAACTGAGCTATGTAAACTTGTTGAAGATTTGTTCATTGTCCTTAAACTGAGCTATGTAAACTTGTTGAAGATTTGTTCATTGTCCTTAAACTGAGCTATGTAAACTTGTTGAAGATTTGTTCATTGTCCTTAAACTGAGCTATGTAAACTTGTTGAAGATTTGTTCATTGTCCTTAAACTGAGCTATGTAAACTTGTTGAAGATTTGTTCATTGTCCTTAAACTGAGCTATGTAAACTTGTTGAAGATTTGTTCATTGTCCTTAAACTGAGCTATGTAAACTTGTTGAAGATTTGTTCATTGTCCTTAAACTGAGCTATGTAAACTTGTTGAAGATTTGTTCATTGTCCTTAAACTGAGCTATGTAAACTTGTTGAAGATTTGTTCATTGTCCTTCAACTGAGCTATGTAAACTTGTTGAAGATTTGTTCATTGTCCTTAAACTGAGCTATGTAAACTTGTTGAAGATTTGTTCATTGTCCTTAAACTGAGCTATGATATTCTTGTTGAAGATTTGTTCATTGTCCTTAAACTGAGCTATGTAAACTTGTTGAAGATTTGTTCATTGTCCTTAAACTGAGCTATGTAAACTTGTTGAAGATTTGTTCATTGTCCTTAAACTGAGCTATGTAAACTTGTTGGAGATTTGTTCATTGTCCTTAAACTGAGCTATGTAAACTTGTTGAAGATTTGTTCATTGTCCTTAAAATGAGCTATGTACACTTGTTGAAGATTTGTTCATTGTCCTTAAACTGAGCTATGTAAACTTGTTGAAGATTTGTTCATTGTCCTTAAACTGAGCTATGTAAACTTGTTGAAGATTTGTTCAGTGTCCTTAAACTGAGCTATGTAAACTTGTTGAAGATTTGTTCATTGTCCTTAAACTGAGCTATGTAAACTTGTTGAAGATTTGTTCATTGTCCTTAAACTGAGCTATGTAAACTTGTTGAAGATTTGTTCAGTGTCCTTAAACTGAGCTATGTAAACTTGTTGAAGATTTGTTCATTGTCCTTAAACTGAGCTATGTAAACTTGTTAAAGATTTGTTCATTGTCCTTAAAATGAGCTATGTAAACTTGTTGAAGATTTGTTCATTGTCCTTAAACTGAGCTATGTAAACTTGTTGAAGATTTGTTCATTGTCCTTAAACTGAGCTATGTAAACTTGTTGAAGATTTGTTCATTGTCCTTAAACTGAGCTATGTAAACTTGTTGAAGATTTGTTCATTGTCCTTAAACTGAGCTATGTAAACTTGTTGAAGATTTGTTCATTGTCCTTAAACTGAGCTATGTAAACTTGTTGAAGATTTGTTCAGTGTCCTTAAACTGAGCTATGTAAACTTGTTGAAGATTTGTTCATTGTCCTTAAACTGAGCTATGTAAACTTGTTGAAGATTTGTTCATTGTCCTTAAACTGAGCTATGTAAACTTGTTGAAGATTTGTTCATTGTCCTTAAACTGAGCTATGTAAACTTGTTGAAGATTTGTTCATTGTCCTTCAACTCAGCTATGTAAACTTGTTGAAGATTTGTTCAGTGTCCTTAAACTGAGCTATGTAAACTTGTTGAAGATTTGTTCATTGTCCTTAAACTGAGCTATGTAAACTTGTTGAAGATTTGTTCATTGTCCTTAAACTGAGCTATGTAAACTTGTTGAAGATTTGTTCATTGTCCTTAAACTGAGCTATGTAAACTTGTTGAAGATTTGTTCATTGTCCTTAAAATGAGCTATGTAAACTTGTTGAAGATTTGTTCAGTGTCCTTAAACTGAGCTATGTAAACTTGTTGAAGATTTGTTCATTGTCCTTAAACTGAGCTATGTAAACTTGTTGAAGATTTGTTCAGTGTCCTTAAACTGAGCTATGTAAACTTGTTGAAGATTTGTTCAATGTCCTTAAACTGAGCTATGTAAACTTGTTGAAGATTTGTTCATTTTCCTTAAACTGAGCTATGTAAACTTGTTGAAGATTTGTTCATTGTCCTTAAACTGAGCTATGTAAACTTGTTGAAGATTTGTTCATTGTCCTTAAACTGAGCTATGTAAACTTGTTGAAGATTTGTTCATTGTCCTTAAACTGAGCTATGTAAACTTGTTGAAGATTTGTTCATTGTCCTTAAACTGAGCTATGTAAACTTGTTGAAGATTTGTTCATTGTCCTTAAACTGAGCTATGTAAACTTGTTGAAAATTTGTTCATTGTCCTTAAACTGAGCTATGTAAACATGTTGAAGATTTGTTCATTGTCCTTAAACTGAGCTATGTAAACTTGTTGAAGATTTGTTCATTGTCCTTAAACTGAGCTATGTAAACTTGTTGAAGATTTGTTCATTTCCTTAAACTGAGCTATGTAAACTTGTTGAAAATTTGTTCATTGTCTTTAAACTGAGCTATGTAAACTTGTTGAAGATTTGTTCATTGTCCTTAAACTGAGCTATGTAAACTTGTTGAAGATTTGTTCATTGTCCTTAAACTGAGCTATGTAAACTTGTTGAAGATTTGTTCATTGTCCTTAAACTGAGCTATGTAAACTTGTTGAAGATTTGTTCATTTCCTTAAACTGAGCTATGTAAACTTGTTGAAAATTTGTTCATTGTCTTTAAACTGAGCTATGTAAACTTGTATATATATATATATATATATATATATATATATATATATATATATATATATATATATATATATATGATGTCATGTGAGTGTCTATTTCATACTATAATTACGACACGAGTACTTGAATGATTATGATATCCCAAGCGACAGTAAGAATATACAGGAGTGGCGTAAACATAGTATACCACTGACACAACATAATATCCTGTATTTATTTCCGACGTCGTGACATGACATGAGGAGCAACGTTATACAGCATTGTTAATGACCTCGTGACACAATAAAACGAATTTTGTTTAACCAAAGGACCCAGATATGTTTACCATCGTTTACCAAATCATGAAAGACAAGGTGTTTGGCAGTATATCTGCAAAGACAAGGATATTATTATGGATGTTCAACAACAAAAAATGAACGTGTGTCCATGTAGCCTCTACGTGCAAATTGTGTCCCTTTTCTGGCCTCTTTGTTAAAATTGTTTCAATGGAAACCAACATTTTTTCCAACTTTGGGTCTAAACAAATACCAAGTCTCATTAAATAATACTAAACTGATTTTGAGATTGAGGTCGTAAAAGGTTCCTACATGAACTTAGTTCAAAAGGAAACGAGAAAAAAATCAGAATAACCTAAGTAGCAAAAGGCACCACTCCAATACTAGGGCTAACCATACATAAACAAGTTTCGTAAAAAAAAGATTACTACATAGATTTGAGAAAGATGCAGTAAGTTCATATTGTCTCCATGGAAACCAGAAAACAGTTTACAAATCAGAATAATTGAAGTAGCAAAAGGCACCCGCCACCACTATATATTTAACCGCAAACCAAGTCTCGTTAAATAATACTGCATATAGGTTTTGATAAAAATATTTTTTTAAATCAGATAACTCAAGAAGCAAAAGGCACCACTCAACCACTATAGGTCTAACCACATACCAAGTTTCGTATATATAACGGTTTTTTTTAGATATGGCCCGGAAACGCAAGGATTTCCTGATTACGGAAGGACGGAAAAACGGAGGGTAAAACATTATGTCTCCCGCAAAGCTTTTACTTAGTAATGACCAAAACAAAGTATAATAATAATAGTCCACTTGTTAAGCGCATTTTCCACACATCAGTATGCTCAAAGCGCTGAATACAAAGTATAGATTTAATTGTATATCTAACATCATTCAACGTTACACAGTTGAACATTCACCCTGTGTATGAGGCGGATGACAGATAGTTTATACCGTTGAAGTGGTGACGGTTCTCTTTATCGCTTCAAGTTACACATTCCGTTGCATGTTTCGTGACATGGGTTACTAATCTTCAAGAACTGGCAGGGTGTGCACCGCTGAACTGTGGGATACCCCATAATCTCCCTATTGTCTCAACGGTTCTCATGAACGTAGCGTCGATTTCATATTAACCATATATTACTTTGCTCTGGACACATTTGCGCGTGTGTCTTCATGTTGACACCAGTCACTTTCTATACTACTGAAGAAAGCGTGATATGTTTAGATATCATACATTAAAATGAATGTCCAAAACCCTTCACGTTGTAAAGGGAAAGTAGTAAAAATAGCTTCGAGACTTTTTCTGACATTGCTAGCTAATGGACAATCAAGTTTTCAATATTCACAGTAACCTGAATAGCGATGTTGATGGACCACAAGTCTATATTTAAAAAACAACTACTCTCGCATGCAACGTTCATGAAAGAAGCAGTTCATTCATATCATCAATTGTATATTTCCTTTCACACAAAACCTTATCGACATGACTTGCCACAGATAAACTCTATTACGACAAAATTGAGCGTTCTGGGTAGAAGTCTATTAATCATCCTCTTTCTGATCGAATTTCATTTGCATCACATATATATTCCTTTGTACTTTTTGTGAAACCATTAGTATGTACTATTAGTTAATTCAAAGTGTTAAATATACATTGTAACATCCAGACAGCTCAGAAGAGACTTCTGAAAATACGCATCGACTTATAACGTTCTCCTCATTTCGACAAGTCATGCGTGTTCAAATACTAATTTGTTTAAACCTGCAGTGTTGTAATATACGGGATAGCATATAAAGCATGTATATCCATGTGATAATGTAAAAGGTAACTGTAAGTTTGGCATTATGAGTGGCTACCAAATCAAGTAAGAGAGGTTTATAACTACAACAAGTCAAAAGAAATCCTTCACAATGTAGATTGTGAGATAATATCACAGTAATACTGTCACGTCTCATAAGAAGCTTGCAACTGTTATCAAATGTTTCACATACCAACAGTTAAGCGTGAGATAGATATCATTATCACTGGATCAAAGGGAATTCAATATCAAGTCAAATTTCGATATTTATCACCAAGAACATAATGTAAACGGGCGTTTCATCATTTGTATTATAAATGATATAGTCATTAAAGTCTGTTTAACAAAAGTACTATAAAGGTGCCTAAACCATAAAGTGTCTACAAACACATACAGTATCAATAAACAAACATACAGTCGTTACAAATATTTGAAACATATATCAGATTGTATATTTAAATTTCATATATTGTCATACTGAATTACATGGTTTGTATTAAATGTTTGAAATATTTCGGTGACATGCTCGCACATCAGCCGATGTATTTTACTGAGTACCGCAGTTGTTCACTATCTTGCAACGACTATAAGATATATGTTTGTATGAATTTGTTAACTCACCTTGGTAAATGCGTACCGATAGATTCAATATATCCAAAGTTGGTAACCCGAATTCAGAATGCTCTCGTTTGGTTATGGGTATGCATAGGTGCTTCATGACAACATGGTTCAATACTTATCTTTACTTATCTTTACTTATCTTAACCGTAGTTTCTCTCTTGTTTGGACCTGTCATCCCACGCCCCCGAGTTGAAATAGTTGGCGCTGTTCCAGCATCTCATTCACAAACCCACGATCGTTACATATATACCGTTTTGCTACTGTTGAACCACAAAGTTGACACAGCTATCTTCCATGTCGACGGATATACACGGCACAAGTGTGACTAATGTGATGGCATGAACAGGCGAAATCTGCGGGAAAGAAGTGTAGCCTAATTGCCGACAAGTTGTTTATCGACAACAAACGCGTGTACCCGACAGATGCACCCCGCCCACATCTAGCCAATCAGGACCCGGGAAGACAAACAGCGTCCAATCAAAACCCAACACCGCGATCAGCTGTTTACGCGAGACCATCTCGATACGAAATCCGAACACCAATCGGCGAGAGGCGTGTCGATTCGACCCGAAACTCGACCAACCCGCATCAACCGCGCTAGGGAAGTCACGAGTACACGCGCTATGGACACACCCCCACAGCTGATGTAAACAATAGCCAGCCCAATATCGACACGCATTACACATATCTCTCCCTAAATGTATGTGGTCTCAAATCAAAGTTACTCTCGCCTGACTTCACAGACTTTATCTCTCGATATGACTTTATTGGTCTGCAAGAGACGAAACTTGATGATCTAGATATCATTGATATACCTGGTTTCACACTA
The DNA here is from genome assembly GCA_936450465.1 of Gibbula magus. Lineage (NCBI taxonomy): Eukaryota > Metazoa > Mollusca > Gastropoda > Trochida > Trochidae > Gibbula > Gibbula magus. The sequence goes on along the minus strand of OW388291.1, from coordinate 85,742,369 downwards.
TTCCATAAAACCAGATGTATGCAGAATAAAAAGATAAAGTCCGGCGGCATATCAGTTTGTGTCAGAACTCCACTAGTCCCGTTCATCGAAATATTAGACACGAAATCAGAATATGCTCTCTGGTTCAAAATGCAACAATTCATGCCAAATCACGAACACGGCTACTTTGCAGTTATTTATTCACCCCCCGAAAACTCCAAATATGCATCTGTAGAACAGTTAGATTTACTTGAAAGAGAAATCATTGACTTTTCTTCACTATCAGAATATGTTTGTACATTCGGTGACTACAATGCACGAACTAGTTGTTTACTAGACTACATCACAGACGACAACGGCAATGACGACGACGACGTAGATGATTGCCTTCACCAGTATATGAACGATCCCCAGTTACTACGTGAGCATGGTATCAGACTGGATAGGACAAACACGGACACTAAAACCAATAATAACGGCCATAGACTCGTAAAACTCTGTGCTGCAAATAACATGTATATAGTCAATGGCAGATTTGATCAAGACGAAAACATCGGAAAATGCACTTCCAAAGAAAAAGCAGTTGTAGACTATTTTATATGCAGCAGAAAACTTTTCCAATGTGCGATAAGTTTCAAAGTCCATGACTTTTCACCTATATACTCTGATGTACATTGTGCGCTAGAGATGACGTTCACCTTCAAGTCTCCGCCCACTACACGGCCATGTGACCCCCCACCGGCGAGACCCGGGAGATGGCGGCAGGAGCGTGCAGAGCTGTTCCTGAGCAACATGGAGCAACATCTGATCGAAGATGCTACAGCCATGGTGGCCGACATAGATTATCAGGCATGTACTCCGTCTGATATTAATAATATAACGGACAAATTGTCCGAAATTCTTTTAACATCTGCTTTTAAAACATTTGGTACGCACAAAAAATACAAAGCATCCAAAGTTAAAAATGTTTGGTTTGGCTTTAAATGTGATGCCGCCAGACGTAAATTTCATAAGGCCCGCAAAAAATATAATCGCCGTAAAAGCGAATTCAATAAAAGCCACATGATGACATCGGCCAAATCATATCGTAAAATTTTATCATTTTATAAAAAGAAACATGAACATTCCATACGTAAACAAGTATCTGAAATGAAGTCAAAGCGGCCTAAAGACTTCTGGAAAATCATTAATTCCTTTAACATGTCACATAAAAAAGAACCTATTACTGTCGAGAAACTACATGATTATTTTAAGGACATTAACGATGGACCAGACGATGATGTTGAAGATGTCCACACCTGTGATATGCAGAATGAACATCTCAACTCGCCAATCACAGATGAAGAAATATCGATAGTTATAAATGAACTTAAAAATAACAAAGCATGTGGTATTGACAATGTTATAAATGAATATATAAAAACATGTAAGAATATAATGTTACCATTATATTCAAAGTTGTTTAATCTAGTTTTAAACTCAGGTATATATCCTGAGAAATGGCTTGTGGGTATTATTAAACCCCTGTATAAAAACAAAGGCGACAGTGCTGACCCATCTAATATTATATCGTCCTATCACGCTTCTTAGCTGCGTCAGCAAATTGTTTACAGCAGTGTTGAACAAAAGGTTAAGCAATTTCGTTGAAACTAATCATATTTTATTTGATAATCAAGCTGGTTTTAGAAAAGGATTTTCTACCACTGATCATGTATATACTTTGCATACCCTCATTGAACTATTACAACATAAGAAACAAAAACTATTTTGCGCATTTATCGATTTTAGCAAAGCATTTGACAATGTCTGTAGAGCAAATCTTTGGATTAAATTATTTTCATATGGTATTAACGGAAAGATTATCAACGTTATAAAATCCATGTATCGTGGTATAAAATCTTGTGTTACATACAGCGGCAGTCTATCTGATTACTTTTATTGTAAAAACGGAGTAAGACAGGGAGAAAATTTGTCCCCGCTAATGTTTGCATTGTACATAAATGACTTGGAATGTTTTTTGTTATCTAATAATGTTGATGGTACATGTATAGATTTCTCTGACGATGAATTGTATATATTTTTGCGATTACTGGTCCTGTCATATGCAGACGACACTGTCCTACTAGCGGAAACTGCAACGGATTTGCAAAATTCTTTAAATGCCTTCAGTAGATATTGTGTTAAAAATAAATTGACTGTTAATATGGAGAAATCTAAGATAATAGTCTTTGGCAGTAAAGTAAACTTCAGTAAGCATACATTTACATTTAATGGAAATGAAATGGAAATTGTAAATCAGTATAAATATCTTGGTGTAATTTTCAGTCACAATAGATCTTTTGCAAAGGCTAGAAAATCCAAAATCCTCCAAGCTAACAAAGCTATGCATTTACTATATAAACGTATTAGAAATATTAATATGGATATTGATTGTAAATTATATCTTTTCGATTGTACAGTTTTATACCAATTTTATTGTATGGATGTGAAATATGGGGCTTTGAAAATGTAAATGCAATTGAGAAAATTCACACTGACTTTTTAAAATACATTCTTAATTTAAGACGCAGTACGCCGTCATACATGTTGTATATCGAAACAGGACGTAGTCCGCTAATTGTACATATTAAATCACGAATGTTATGTTATTGGTCTAAAATTGTTACAGGAATGTGTAACCCTACTCTTTCATTACTTTATCAGATATGTTTATCTCTTTTTACATCTAGAAAAGTGAATTTTAAGTGGATGTCATTTATTAAAATAACTTTAGATAATATCGGCTTTTCCAACATTTGGCTTAATCAGAATACTGTCTCCCATTCTTGGTTTAAAAATTCCACAAAACTACGTCTACACGATCAATCCCTGCAATCTATTTATGAAACAATGATGACATCAAATAAAGGAAATATGTACTCTTGTTTACAATCTACCTGCACTATATCATGGTTACAAAGAAAATTAAGTCCAAAATTTTGTTCTGCTTTAATAAAATTTAGAACATCAAACCATAAATTACCAATTGAAACTGGCCGATGGAAAAATATTAATCATAATGATCGAATTTGTATATCTTGTAATACTATTGGTGACGAATTTCATTATTTATTTGAATGTCAATTATTTATTACACATAGAAATATATATCTCAAGAAATATTATACTGTTGCACCCAACTTTTACAAACTGTCTCAACTTTTCAAAACTAACAATGTAACACAATTAAGAAATCTATGTAAATTTATTATATGTATTCTTTCCACTGTAAATTAATGTAATGGCTGGAAGAACGATCACTTTCACTCCTTTTGTAAATATTTTGTACTTGTTAATCCCGTTATGCTTTACATGTATTTGTAAACTTTCGGTGTAATAAAGTTGATTGATTGAACCACCAATTAACACGACACGTGTCCTATACCCATATGATACGCTGCCGTGCATATCTTTATCTGTAGAGGAATGACTAATCCCCAGCTCTCAACACGGACTCAAAATGTTTTCCCAAGTGTAAATCTAGTAGACTCAATATCTATTAAACTCTTGCTATGTTTGATGTGTAGTGACAACAATAACAACACTTTGTATACCCCAAGGGTTTCACTGAACTAACGTTTTACACGTTGCAGATTAGTGTCAAACAGTTCCACGATACATTAATTCATATCTCATTCATAAATCAAGTTGAAGACTCACTCTAGTCCTGATACAGTATGGAATATAGTTGTGTGTCCACCTGACTAGTCCTGATACAGTATGGAATATAGTTATGTGCCCACCTGACTAGTCCTGATACAGTATGGAATATAGTTATGTGCCCATCTGACTAGTCCTGATACAGTATGGAATATAGTTGTGTGCCCACCTGACTAGTCCTGATACAGTATGGAATATAGTTGTGTGTCCACCTGACTAGTCCTGATACAGTATGGAATATAGTTGTGTGTCCACCTGACTAGTCCTGATACAGTATGGAGTATAGTTGTGTGCCCAACTGACTAGTCCTGATACAGTATGGAATATAGTTATGTGCACACCTGACTATTCCTGATACAGTATGGAATATAGTTATGTGCCCACCTGACTAGTCCTGATACAGTATGGAATATAGTTGTGTGTCCACCTGACTAGTCCTGATACAGTATGGAATATAGTTATGTGCCCACCTGACTAGTCCTGATACAGTATGGAATATAGTTATGTGCCCACCTGACTAGTCCTGATACAGTATGGAATATAGTTATGTGCCCACCTGACTAGTCCTGATACAGTATGGAATATAGCTGTGTGTCTACCTGACTAGTCCTGATACAGTATGGAATATAGTTATGTGCCCACCTGACTAGTCCTGATACAGTATGGAATATAGTTATGTGCCCACCTGACTAGTCCTGATACAGTATTGAATATAGTTATGTGCCCACCTGACTAGTCCTGATACAGTATGGAATATAGTTATGTGCCCACCTGACTAGTCCTGATACAGTATGGAATATAGTTATGTGCCCACCTGACTAGTCCTGATACAGTATGGAATATAGTTGTGTGTCCACCTGACACTGCTCAACTGCTATAACATTGATATGTTGCATGCAGAATTGATCTTTTTTGTGTCCTGTTGATAACACTAAATCCTCAGACTATATTTTTATACAACATAACATGAGAGGGTGGTTGCAGTTGGCCAGTATAAACGACTATACGCAGGATATATAACGTCGTCAACAGACAATGTTAGGGGTCTCACTACTGTAGGGCTCTTATGCAATAGCTCAAATAGTGCTTGTGAATATGACGACAGTTGAGTGACTGAACGCGTTATGTGTTGAATATATGTATTGATAGATATGTTTCACAGAAAGTGTTAAATTTGGGGTAGGGGGTTCATTTTACTATAATACTGTACATACAGCATTCTTATGAAAGAAATGAACTAAAGTTTGATGATTAACACAAGAATTCAGAGGGATGCATGCTGTTTGCTTTAAAGAGATATGCTTAACTATATTAAATGTTATACTGATAAAAGAACAACAGTATCTGCCATTTCTTTTGAAAAAGTATTAAACTGGATTATGTTCAAACCATGTTCTTGGGGAATTCATTAATTAGATAGCAAGATTAAGTGATTATCTACTGGTTGTATACGTTCATGTTCATGATAGCCGCTATCTCCAAAACGAACAGTGTTATTCTTTACTGAACAATCCCGTTTCAACGTTTGATAGTGCCAGCGCCTGCAAAGGCATTCTTCGTATGTTTTGTGATATTTCATGCAAAAACATATGTGGTATATTGTACATGTTTTAAACCTTCATATGCATATATTAGTTGGTTGTTCTATCTACATTGTAAGAGTGTCTCTCAATATCACTGATCAATTGGTTGTACACACAAGTGCAACACAAATAACATCAGCTGTCTGTATGTTTGTCTACAGTAACAACAATGATAGAATTCTGTATACAAGCGTCTCACTACACTACCGGTTTACGACCTACAGATCAGTGTCGTGAATAGTGTCAAATGCAAGTGGGTTTTGTCAAGCACAAGTTAACAACTCACTAAATCGTTTACGTTCTCTGACCCTGATAAAAAAAATAAGGGAAAATGCATGTAATCAATTCACGAAACAACTGCTATATAATGTAAGTATGTTGCAAAGAGAATTGGTCGTTTCGTGCATTTTTATAATGATAACATCCAACTTAAGTAGAATTATGATTTACAACTAAGTGTTATGATGATGTGTTACGTACCGCCGTATACTTGGAAACGTCGTATTGGATCCGTGGAGAATCATTAAAACTTCATATTTTTCTAAATGTTGATCAGAATTCTTCCTTGTCAGATGTTACCTCATTACTCGAGCAACACATTATAAGTTATGACTGTAACAGTAGAATCTGGATCGGCTGCATCTTAGAGGAGACATCGACATTGAAAAAGATCGCAACTGCAGTTGAAAGTATAATTGTCTTTCTAATACTAATATGTAAGTAAATTCGATGGCCTTTCTTTGGTGTTGAAAATCACATCGTAACAAATTTACGTTATTTTACTGTCCATAAATTCACATTTAGCCCACAGCTGCAGTTTGATGCTTTTATAACCCCATCCCCTACGCCTAACATGCATAGAATAGTTTGGGTTAAATGAGAACAATGATAACAAAATAAGTAAGTATGCATTGAGATTTATTGAATTTGTAGATCATAAATAATTAATGAAAAAATAATGAATTATTGCTAAGTGTCATTCCAGATCTGTTTATACCTAAAACACAAGATATACACAAATCCTGTTTCCATGCACTTTCAAATAAACCGAATTTAGAATGTATATATGCGGTGTCTAAAGAATAAATTGATGTAATTAACACTCGGTATGGACTTTTCGTCTGCACCCCGTCCATGTCGGGACCCAGTGAACTACATCATCATACTCGATCAAGTATCAACTGGAGATAATCTTTTTAATTCCGTCAAGAAGAGTAATGAATAGCTGAATACACACATTTAAATCCAACATGAAATTGCAAGAGCAAGAAATTAACATATAGAAAAGCTGTGCATTATTGTTATTACAATATTGCATAGTCTATATTTAAGTCTATTCTGTACCGGGAACGCATCCCTCTGACCCTGGCGAGCACCTGTTGGGGGACAAGTCTGGCTCCAGAAACCAGTCACATGGGGAGTACCATCCATACAGCGTCACACACACCCCTTCTGTATACGAAACTAACACATCAAGGTGCATAACAAGCATATGATATCCCAGAGCAATATGTTCTACAGCTGATCATGTCAAACACATCAAGGTGCATAACAAGCATATGATATCCCAGAGCAATATGTTCTACAGCTGATCATGTCAAACACATCAAGGTGCATAACAAGCATATGATATCCCAGAGCAATATGTTCTACAGCTGATCATGTCAAACACATCAAGGTGCATAACAAGCATATGATATCCCAGAGCAATATGTTCTACAGCTGATCATGTCAAACACATCAAGGTGCATAACAAGCATATGATATCCCAGAGCAATATGTTCTACAGCTGATCATGTCAAACACATCAAGGTGCATAACAAGCATATGATATCCCAGAGCAATATGTTCTACAGCTGATCATGTCAAACACATCAAGGTGCATAACAAGCATATGATATCCCAGAGCAATATGTTCTACAGCTGATCATGTCATGGAACAGTATACTATGACATCTCATTTCGTCCTAGACCTATAGATTTCTGAAACTTACGCCATGTAGCCTGACCATTTTACAAACTTTCTAACTTCAGGTGGTTCGACCCGACCCACTGGGAGTACTCCTGGTTCCGCCAACGTAAACCAGCATTATTAAGGAGGTAGGAGATATCTCAATTGACATGGTCTTGAAGTGTTAGTGTCCATGTTCAGTAGCAGCGTCATGCAAGCACATTAGAAATTCAAATTATTTTGCTCTCTAATCTCTTTAAAGTAGAAATGTATATGTATATGGCACTTAATGGGTAGATTGTGTTTGATTTATCCTATCTTTGCTATCATCTAACACACTTGTATTATTTTTTAATTTTAATCTAGAGTTCTTTTTACTATGGTAATGTTGATATTATAATTGATCTTTATGATAGATGAACCAATTTTTTTAATCAATTGTTAATAAATGTAGGCAATTACTACATATTGCCTTGAAAGGTAATATTTCTGGTTTGATTTCATATCAATACTGAAATCACAGACTAACTAGTCATAGGAAACAGTTTACTTCAGAGAGAACATTTTGTTGACATTACGTTATTGTTTTAAACATCGGTGCCAATAATTGAAAAATACATTGGTGACCTGCTTTTTTGTATAACTTAATTGGATTCATGACACTTTTCTTCTACAAAGAAATAGCAAATTTCGCTATTTCTTGAATTGTTTGTATTTGTAAGCTACTTCTTTGAGGCACAGAATATAAGGTTTCAGAATTAGGGTTGTATCATACACGTGCAATAGGCCTGCATGAGTTATCACCCCTTTTTCGTAACTTTGTCTTGTTTAGATTTGTTCATTGTCCTTAAACTGAGCTATGTAAACTTGTTGAAGATTTGTTCATTGTCCTTAAACTGAGCTATGTAAACTTGTTGAAGATTTGTTCATTGTCCTTAAACTGAGCTATGTAAACTTGTTGAAGATTTGTTCATTGTCCTTAAACTGAGCTATTGTAAACTTGTTGAAAATTTGTTCAATGTCCTTAAACTGAGCTATGTAAACTTGTTGAAGATTTGTTCAATGTCCTTAAACTGAGCTATGTAAACTTGTTGCAGATTTGTTCATTGTCCTTAAACTGAGCTATGTAAACTTGTTGAAGATTTGATCATTGTCCTTAAACTGAGCTATGTAAACCTGTTGAAGATTTGTTCATTGTCCTTAAACTGAGCTATGTAAACTTGTTGAAGATTTGTTCATTGTCCTTAAACTGAGCTATGTAAACTTGTTGAAGATTTGTTCAGTGTCCTTAAACTGAGCTATGTAAACTTGTTGAAGATTTGTTCAGTGTCCTTAAACTGAGCTATGTAAACTTGTTGAAGATTTGTTCAGTGTCCTTAAACTGAGATATGTAAACTTGTTGAAGATTTGTTCAGTGTCCTTAAACTGAGCTATGTAAACTTGTTGAAGATTTGTTCATTGTCCTTAAATTGAGCTATGTAAACTTGTTGAAGATTTTTTCATTGTCCTTAAACTGAGCTATGTAAACTTGTTAAAGCTTTGTTCATTGTCCTTAAACTGAGCTATGTAAACTTGTTGAAGATTTGTTCATTGTCCTTAAACTGAGCTATGTAAACTTGTTGAAGATTTGTTCAGTGTCCTTAAACTGAGCTATGTAATATTGTTGAAGATTTGTTCAATGTCCTTAAACTGAGCTATGTAAACTTGTTGAAAATTTGTTCAATGTCCTTAAACTGAGCTATGTAAACTTGTTGAAGATTCGTTCATTGTCCTTAAACTGAGCTATGTAAACTTGTTGAAGATTTGTTCATTGTCCTTAAACTGAGCTATGTAAACTTGTTGAAGATTTGTTCATTGTCCTTAAACTGAGCTATGTAAACTTGTTGAAGATTTGTTCATTGTCCTTAAACTGAGCTATGTAAACTTGTTGAAGATTTGTTCATTGTCCTTAAACTGAGCTATGTAAACTTGTTGAAGATTTGTTCAGTGTCCTTAAACTGAGCTATGTAAACTTGTTGAAGATTTGTTCAGTGTCCTTAAACTGAGCTATGTAAACTTGTTGAAGATTTGTTCAGTGTCCTTAAACTGAGCTATGTAAACTTGTTGAAGATTTGTTCATTGTCCTTAAACTGAGCTATGTAAACTTGTTGAAGATTTGTTCATTGTCCTTAAACTGAGCTATGTAAACTTGTTGAAGATTTGTTCATTGTCCTTAAACTGAGCTATGTAAACTTGTTGAAGATTTGTTCATTGTCCTTAAACTGAGCTATGTAAACTTGTTGAAGATTTGTTAATTGTCCTTAAACTGAGCTATGTAAACTTGTTGAAGATTTGTTCATTGTCCTTAAACTGAGCTATGTAAACTTGTTGAAGATGTGTTCAGTGTCCTTAAACTGAGCTATGTAAACTTGTTGAAGATTTGTTCATTGTCCTTAAACTGAGCTATGTAAAGTTGTTGAAGATTTGTTCAATGTCCTTAAACTGAGCTATGTAAACTTGTTGAAGATTTTTTCAGTGTCCTTAAACTGAGCTATGTAAACTTGTTGAAGATTTGTTCATTGTCCTTAAACTGAGCTATGTAAACTTGTTGAAGATTTGTTCAATGTCCTTAAACTGAGCTATGTAAACTTGTTGAAGATTTTTTCAGTGTCCTTAAACTGAGCTATGTAAACTTGTTGAAGATTTGTTCAGTGTCCTTAAACTGAGCTATGTAAACTTGTTGAAGATTTGTTCAGTGTCCTTAAACTGAGCTATGTAAACTTGTTGAAGACTTGTTCAGTGTCCTTAAACTGAGCTATGTAAACTTGTTGAAGACTTGTTCATTGTCCTTAAACTGAGCTATGTAAACTTGTTGAAGATTTGTTCATTGTCCTTAAACTGAGCTATGTAAACTTGTTGAAGATTTGTTCATTGTCCTTAAACTGAGCTATGTAAACTTGTTGAAGATTTGTTCATTGTCCTTAAACTGAGCTATGTAAACTTGTTGAAGATTTGTTCATTGTCCTTAAACTGAGCTATGTAAACTTGTTGAAGATTTGTTCATTGTCCTTAAACTGAGCTATGTAAACTTGTTGAAGATTTGTTCATTGTCCTTAAACTGAGCTATGTAAACTTGTTGAAGATTTGTTCATTGTCCTTAAACTGAGCTATGTAAACTTGTTGAAGATTTGTTCATTGTCCTTAAACTGAGATATGTAAACTTGTTGAAGATTTGTTCATTGTCCTTAAACTGAGCTATGTAAACTTGTTGAAGATTTGTTCATTGTCCTTAAACTGAGCTATGTAAACTTGTTGAAGATTTGTTCATTGTCCTTAAACTGAGCTATGTAAACTTGTTGAAGATTTGTTCATTGTCCTTAAACTGAGCTATGTAAACTTGTTGAAGATTTGTTCAGTGTCCTTAAACTGAGATATGTAAACTTGTTGAAGATTTGTTCATTGTCCTTAAACTGAGCTATGTAAACTTGTTGAAGATTTGTTCATTGTCCTTAAACTGAGCTATGTAAACTTGTTGAAGATTTGTTCATTGTCCTTAAACTGAGCTATGTAAACTTGTTGAAGATTTGTTCATTGTCCTTAAACTGAGCTATGTAAACTTGTTGAAGATTTGTTCAGTGTCCTTAAACTGAGCTATGTAAACTTGTTGAAGATTTGTTCATTGTCCTTAAACTGAGCTATGTAAACTTGTTGAAGATTTGTTCATTGTCCTTAAACTGAGCTATGTAAACTTGTTGAAGATTTGTTCATTGTCCTTAAACTGAGCTATGTAAACTTGTTGAAGATTTGTTCATTGTCCTTAAACTGAGCTATGTAAACTTGTTGAAGATTTGTTCAATGTCCTTAAACTGAGCTATGTAAACTTGTTGAAGATTTTTTCAGTGTCCTTAAACTGAGCTATGTAAACTTGTTGAAGATTTTTTCAGTGTCCTTAAACTGAGCTATGTAAACTTGTTGAAGATTTGTTCAGTGTCCTTAAACTGAACTATGTAAACTTGTTGAAGATTTTTTCAGTGTCCTTAAACTGAGCTATGTAAACTTGTTGAAGACTTGTTCAGTGTCCTTAAACTGAGCTATGTAAACTTGTTGAAGACTTGTTCAGTGTCCTTAAACTGAGCTATGTAAACTTGTTGAAGACTTGTTCATTGTCCTTAAACTGAGCTATGTAAACTTGTTGAAGATTTGCCTAAGCACTTAAGGAATCTGGATGACCGACTAAGTCGAAGGGCCCTGTATTGTATTGTCTATTTTATCGTGGTGCTTACTTCCGTGTGGATTTGCAACTACAGATATTATCAGGATGAAGTCACACTCACGGGGCAAGTGTGTTGAATTAAATTAAAGATATCTACGCTGTAATTTAACACAATGACGGGTCATGCAGTTACATTACATATAACAATAGATTGGCAAGTTTTCTATGTATATATATATATATATATATATATATATATATATATATATATATATATATATATATATATATATATATATATATGATGTCATGTGAGTGTCTATTTCATACTATAATTACGACACGAGTACTTGAATGATTATGATATCCCAAGCGACAGTAAGAATATACAGGAGTGGCATAAACATACTATACCACTGACACAACATAATATCCTCTATTTATTTCCGACGTCGTGACATGACAGGAGGAGCATCGTTATACAGCATTGTTAATGACCTCGTGACATAATAAAACGAATTTTGTTTAACCAAAGGACCCAGATATGTTTACCATCGTTTACCAAATCATGAAAAACAAGGTGTTTGGCAGTATATCTGCAAAGACAAGGATATTATTATGGATGTTCAACAACAAAAAATGAACGTGTGTCCATGTAGCCTCTACGTTCAAATTGTGTCCCTTTTCTGGCCTTTTTGTTAAAATTGTTTCCATAGAAACCAACATTTTTTCCAACTTTGGGTCTAAACAAATACCAAGTCTCATTAAATAATACTAAACAGATTTTGAGATTGAGGTCGTAAAAGGTTCCTTCATGAACTTAGTTCAAAATCAGAATAACCTAAGTAGCAAAAGGCAACACTCCAATACTAGGGCTAACCATACATAACCAAGTTTCGTAAAAAAAAGATTACTACATAGATTTGAGATAGATGCAGTAAGTTCATATTGTCTCCATGGAAACCAGAAAATAGTTTACAAATCAGAATAATTGAAGTAGCAAAAGGCACCTTTCCACCACTATAGATTTAACCGCAAACCAAGTCTCGTTAAACAATACTGCATATAGGTTTTGATAAAAATATTTTTTTAAATCAAATAACTCAAGAAGCAAAAGGCACCACTCCACCACTATAGGTCTAACCACATACCAAGTTTCGTATATATAACGGTTTTTTAGATATGGCCCGGAAACGCAAGGATTTCCTGATTACGGAAGGACGGAAAAACGGAGGGTAAAACATTATGTCTCCCGCAAAGCTTTTACTTAGTAATGACCAAAACAAAGTATACATAATTGTATATCTAACATCATTCAACGTTACACAGCTGAACACTCAACCTGTGTATGAGGCGGATGACAGATAGTTAATACCGTTGAAGTGGTGACGGTCCTCTTTATCGCTTCAAGTTACCAATTCCGTTGCATGTTTCGTGACATGGGTTACTAATCTTCAAGAACTGGCAGGGTGTGCACCGCTGAACTGTGGGATACCCCCTAATCTCCCTATTGTCTCAACAGTTCTCATGAACGTAGCGTCGATTTCATATTAACCATATATTACTTTGCTCTGGACACACTCGCGCGTGTGTCTTCATGTTGACACCAGTCACTTTCTATACTACTGAAGAAAGCGTGATATGTTTAGATATCATACATTAAAATGAATGTCCAAAACCCTTCACGTTGTAAAGGTAAAGTAGTAAAAATAGCTTCGAGACTTTTTCTGACATTGCTAGCTAATGGACAATCAAGTTCTCAATCTTCACAGTAACCTGAATAGCGATGTTGATGGACCACAAGTCTATATTTAAAAAAACAACTACTCTCGCATGCAACGTTCATGAAAGAAGCAGTTCATTCATATCATCAATTGTATATTTCCTTTCACACAAAACCTTATCGACATGACTTGCCACAGATAAACTCTATTACGACAAAATTGAGCGTTCTGGGTAGAAGTCTATTAATCATCCTCTTTCTGGTCGAATTTCATTTGCATCACATATATATTCCTTTGTACTTTTTGTGAAACCATTAGTATGTACTATTAGTTAATTCAAAGTGTTAAATATACATTGTAACATCCAGACAGCTCAGAAGAGACTTCTGAAATACTTAATACGCATCGACTTATAACGTTCTCCTCATTTCGACAAGTCATGCGTGTTCAAATACTAATTTGTTTAAACCTGCAGTGTTGTAATATACGGGATAGCATATAAAGCATGTATATCCATGTGATAATGTAAAAGGTAACTGTAAGTTTGGCATCATGAGTGGCTACCAAATCAAGTAAGAGAGGTTTATAACTACAACAAGTCAAAAGAAATCCTTCACAATGTAGATTGTGAGATAATATCACAGTAATACTGTCACGTCTCATAAGAAGCTTGCAATTGTTATCAAATGTTTCACATACCAACAGTTAAGCGTGAGATAGATATCATTATCACTGGATCAAAGGGAATTCAATATCAAGTCAAATTTCGATATTTATCACCAAGAACATAATGTAAACGGGCGTCTCATCATTTGTATTATAAATGATATAGTCAGTAAAGTCTGTTTAACAAAAGTACTATAAAGGTGCCTAAACCATAAAGTGTCTACAAACACATACAGTATCAATAAACAAACATACAGTGGTTACAAATATTTGAAACATATATCAGATTGTATATTTAAATTTCATATATTGTCATACTGAATTACATGGTTTGTATTACATGTTTGAAATATTTCGGTGACATGCTCACACATCAGCCGATGTATTTTACTGAGTACCGCAGTTGTTCACTATCTTGCAACGACTATAAGATATATGTTTGTATGAATTTGTTAACTCACCTTGGTAAATGCGTACCGATAGATTCAATATATCCAAAGTTGGTAACCCGAATTCAGAATGCTCTCGTTTGGTTATGGGTATGCATAGGTGCTTCATGACAACATGGTTCAATACTTATCTTTACTTATCTTAACCGTAGTTTCTCTCTTGTTTGGACCTGTCATCCCACGCCCCCGAGTTGAAATAGTTGGCGCTGTTCCAGCATCTCATTCACAAACCCACGATCGTTACATATATACCGTTTTGCTACTGTTGAACCACAAAGTTGACACAGCTATCTTCCATGTCGACGGATATACACGGCACAAGTGTGACTATTGTGATGGCATGAACAGGCGAAATCTGCGGGAAAGAAGTGTAGCCTAATTGCCGACAAGTTGTTTATCGACAACAAACGCGTGTACCCGACAGATGCACCCCGCCCACATCTAGCCAATCAGGACCCGGGAAGACAAACAGCGTCCAATCAAAACCCAACACCGCGATCAGCTGTTTACGCGAGACCATCTCGATACGAAATCCGAACACCAATCGGCGAGAGGCGTGTCGATTCGACCCGAAACTCGACCAACCCGCATCAACCGCGCTAGGGAAGTCACGAGTACACGCGCTATGGACACACCCCCACAGCTGATGTAAACAATAGCCAGCCCAATATCGACACGCATTACACATATCTCTCCCTAAATGTATGTGGTCTCAAATCAAAGTTACTCTCGCCTGACTTCACAGACTTTATCTCTCGATATGACTTTATTGGTCTGCAAGAGACGAAACTTGATGATCTAGATATCATTGATATACCTGGTTTCACACTATTCCATAAAACCAGATGTATGCAGAATAAAAAGATAAAGTCCGGCGGCATATCAGTTTGTGTCAGAACTCCACTAGTCCCGTTCATCGAAATATTAGACACGAAATCAGAATATGCTCTCTGGTTCAAAATGCAACAATTCATGCAAAATCACGAACACGGCTACTTTGCAGTTATTTATTCACCCCCCGAAAACTCCAAATATGCATCTGTAGAACAGTTAGATTTACTTGAAAGAGAAATCATTGACTTTTCTTCACTATCAGAATATGTTTGTACATTCGGTGACTACAATGCACGAACTAGTTGTTTACTAGACTACATCACAGACGACAACGGCAATGACGACGACGACGTAGATGATTGCCTTCACCAGTATATGAACGATCCCCAGTTACTACGTGAGCATGGTATCAGACTGGATAGGACAAACACGGACACTAAAACCAATAATAACGGCCATAGACTCGTAAAACTCTGTGCTGCAAATAACATGTATATAGTCAATGGAAGATTTGATCAAGACGAAAACATCGGAAAATGCACTTCCAAAGAAAAAGCAGTTGTAGACTATTTTATATGCAGCAGAAAACTTTTCCAATGTGCGATAAGTTTCAAAGTCCATGACTTTTCACCTATATACTCTGATGTACATTGTGCGCTAGAGATGACGTTCACCTTCAAGTCTCCGCCCACTACACGGCCATGTGACCCCCCACCGGCGAGACCCGGGAGATGGCGGCAGGAGCGTGCAGAGCTGTTCCTGAGCAACATGGAGCAACATCTGATCGAAGATGCTACAGCCATGGTGGCCGATATAGATTATCAGGCATGTACTCCGTCTGATATTAATAATATAACGGACAAATTGTCCGAAATTCTTTTAACATATGCTCTTAAAACATTTGGTACGCACAAAAAATACAAAGCATCCAAAGTTAAAAATGTTTGGTTTTGCTTTAAATGTGATGCCGCCAGACGTAAATTTCATAAGGCCCGCAAAAAATATAATCGCCGTAAAAGCGAATTCAATAAAAGCCACATGATGACATCGGCCAAATCATATCGTAAAATTTTATCATTTTATAAAAAGAAACATGAAAATTCCATACGTAAACAAGTATCTGAAATGAAGTCAAAGCGGCCTAAAGACTTCTGGAAAATCATTAATTCCTTTAACATGTCACATAAAAAAGAACCTATTACTGTCGAGAAACTACATGATTATTTTAAGGACATTAACGATGGACCAGACGATGATGTTGAAGATGTCCACACCTGTGATATGCAGAATGAACATCTCAACTCGCCAATCACAGATGAAGAAATATCGATAGTTATAAATGAACTTAAAAATAACAAAGCATGTGGTATTGACAATGTTATAAATGAATATATAAAAACATGTAAGAATATAATGTTACCA
Source organism: Gibbula magus (assembly GCA_936450465.1). Classification (NCBI taxonomy): domain Eukaryota; kingdom Metazoa; phylum Mollusca; class Gastropoda; order Trochida; family Trochidae; genus Gibbula; species Gibbula magus. The sequence continues at coordinate 85,725,870 of OW388291.1, read as the reverse complement.
TTATATTCAAAGTTGTTTAATCTAGTTTTAAACTCAGGTATATATCCTGAGAAATGGCTTGTGGGTATTATTAAACCCCTGTATAAAAACAAAGGCGACAGTGCTGACCCATCTAACTACCGTCCTATCACGCTTCTTAGCTGCGTCAGCAAATTGTTTACAGCAGTGTTGAACAAAAGGTTAAGCAATTTCGTTGAAACTAATCATATTTTATTTGATAATCAAGCTGGTTTTAGAAAAGGATTTTCTACCACTGATCATGTATATACTTTGCATACCCTCATTGAACTATTACAACATAAGAAACAAAAACTATTTTGCGCATTTATCGATTTTAGCAAAGCATTTGACAATGTCTGTAGAGCAAATCTTTGGATTAAATTATTTTCATATGGTATTAACGGAAAGATTATCAACGTTATAAAATCCATGTATCGTGGTATAAAATCTTGTGTTACATACAGCGGCAGTCTATCTGATTACTTTTATTGTAAAAACGGAGTAAGACAGGGAGAAAATTTGTCCCCGCTAATGTTTGCATTGTACATAAATGACTTGGAATGTTTTTTGTTATCTAATAATGTTGATGGTACATGTATAGATTTCTCTGACGATGAATTGTATATATTTTTGCGATTACTGGTCCTGTTATATGCAGACGACACTGTCCTACTAGCGGAAACTGCAACGGATTTGCAAAATTCTTTAAATGCCTTCAGTAGATATTGTGTTAAAAATAAATTGACTGTTAATATGGAGAAATCTAAGATTATAGTCTTTGGCAGTAAAGTAAACTTCAGTAAGCATACATTTACATTTAATGGAAATGAAATGGAAATTGTAAATCAGTATAAATATCTTGGTGTAATTTTCAGTCACAATAGATCTTTTGCAAAGGCTAGAAAATCCAAAATCCTCCAAGCTAACAAAGCTATGCATTTACTATATAAACGTATTAGAAATATTAATATAGATATTGATTGTAAATTATATCTTTTCGATTGTACAGTATTACCAATTTTATTGTATGGATGTGAAATATGGGGCTTTGAAAATGTAAATGCATTTGAGAAAATTCACACTGACTTTTTAAAATACATTCTTAATTTAAGACGCATTACGCCGTCATACATGTTGTATATCGAAACAGGACGTAGTCCGCTAATTGTACATATTAAATCACGAATGTTATGTTATTGGTCTAAAATTGTTACAGGAATGTGTAACCCTACTCTTTCATTACTTTATCAGATATGTTTATCTCTTTTTACATCTAGAAAAGTGAATTTTAAGTGGATGTCATTTATTAAAATAACTTTAGATAATATCGGCTTTTCCAACATTTGGCTTAATCAGAATACTGTCTCCCATTCTTGGTTTAAAAATTCCACAAAACTACGTCTACACGATCAATCCCTGCAATCTATTTATGAAACAATGATGACATCAAATAAAGGAAATATGTACTCTTGTTTACAATCTACCTGCACTATATCATGGTTACAAAGAGAATTAAGTCCAAAAATGTTTTCTGCTTTAATAAAATTTAGAACATCAAACCATAAATTACCAATTGAAACTGGCCGATGGAAAAATATTAATCATAATGATCGAATTTGTATATCTTGTAATACTATTGGTGACGAATTTCATTATTTATTTGAATGTCAATTATTTATTACACATAGAAATATATATCTCAAGAAATATTATACTGTTGCACCCAACTTTTACAAACTGTCTCAACTTTTCAAAACTAACAATGTAACACAATTAAGAAATCTATGTAAATTTATTATATGTATTCTTTCCACTGTAAATTAATGTAATGGCTGGAAGAACGATCACTTTCACTCCTTTTGTAAATATTTTGTACTTGTTAATCCCGTTATGCTTTACATGTATTTGTAAACTTTCGGTGTAATAAAGTTGATTGATTGAACCACCAATTAACACGACACGTGTCCTATACCCATCTGATACGCTGCCGTGCATATCTTTATCTGTAGAGGAATGACTAATCCCCAGCTCTCAACACGGACTCAAAATGTATATCTATTAAACTCTTGCTATGTTTGATGTGTGGTGACAACAATAACAACACTGTGTACCCAAGGGTTTCACTGAACTAACGTTTTACACGTTGCAGATTAGTGTCAAACAGTTCCACGATACATTAATTCATATCTCATTCATAAATCAAGTTGAAGACTCACTCTAGTCCTGATACAGTATGGAATATAGTTGTGTGTCCACCTGACTAGTCCTGATACAGTATGGAATATAGTTGTGTGCCCACCTGACTAGTCCTGATACAGTATGGAATATAGTTATGTGCCCACCTGACTAGTCCTGATACAGTATGGAATATAGTTATGTGCCCACCTGACTAGTCCTGATACAGTATGGAATATAGTTATGTGCCCACCTGACTAGTCCTGATACAGTATGGAATATAGTTATGTGCCCACCTGACTAGTCCTGATACAGTATGGAATATAGTTGTGTGCCCACCTGACTAGTCCTGATACAGTATGGAATATAGTTGTGTGTCCACCTGACTAGTCCTGATACAGTATGGAATATAGTTATGTGCCCACCTGACTAGTCCTGATACAGTATGGAATATAGTTGTGTGTCCACCTGACTAGTCCTGATACAGTATGGAATATAGTTATGTGCCCACCTGACTAGTCCTGATACAGTATGGAATATAGTTATGTGCCCACCTGACTAGTCCTGATACAGTATGGAATATAGTTGTGTGTCCACCTGACACTGCTCAACTGCTATAACAGTGATATGTTGCATGCAGAATTGATCTTTTTTGTGTCCTGTTGATAACACTAAATCCTCAGACTATATTATTATACAACATAACATGAGAGGGTGGTTGCAGTTGGCCAGTATAAACGACTATACGCAGGATATATAACGTCGTCAACAGACAATGTTAGGGGTCTCACTACTGTAGGGCTCTTATGCAATAGCTCAAATAGTGCTTGTGAATATGACGACAGTTGAGTGACTGAACGCGTTATGTGTTGAATATATGTATTGATAGATATGTTTCACAGAAAGTGTTAAATTTGGGGTAGGGGGTTCATTTTACTATAATACTGTATATACAGCATTCTTATGAAAGAAATGAACTAAAGTTTGATGATTAACACAAGAATTCAGAGGGATGCATGCTGTTTGCTTTAAAGAGATATGCTTAACTATATTAAATGTTATACTAATAAAAGAACAACAGTATCTGCCATTTCTTTTGAAAAAGTATTAAACTGGATTATGTTCAAACCATGTTCTTGGGGAATTCATTAATTAGATAGCAAGATTAAGTGATTATCTACTGGTTGTATACGTTCATGTTCATGATAGCCGCTATCTCCAAAAACGAACAGTGTTATTCTTTACTGAACAATCCCGTTTCAACGTTTGATAGTGCCAGCGCCTGCAAAGGCATTCTTCGTATGTTTTGTGATATTTCATGCAAAAACATATGTGGTATATTGTACATGTTTTAAACCTTCATATGCATATATTAGTTGGTTGTTCTATCTACATTGTAAGAGTGTCTCTCAATATCACTGATCAATTGGTTGTACACACAAGTGAAACACAAATAACATCAGCTGTCTGTATGTCTCTCTATAGTAACAACAATGATAGAATTATGTATACAAGCGTCTCACTACACTACCGGTTTACGACCTACAGATCAGTGTCGTGAATAGTGCCAAATGCAAGTGGGTTTTGTCAAGCACAAGTTAACAACTCACTAAATCGTTTACGTTCTCTGACCCTGATAAAAAAAAGGGAAAATGCATGTAATCAATTCACGAAACAACTGCTATATAATGTAAGTATGTTGCAAAGAGAATTGGTCGTTTCGTGCATTTTTATAATGATAACATCCAACTTAAGTAGAGTTATGATTTACAACTAAGTGTTATGATGATGTGTTACGTACCGCCGTATACTTGGAAACGTCGTATTGGATCCGTGGAGAATCATTAAAACTTCATATTTATCTAAATGTTGATCAGAATTCTTCCTTGTCAGATCTTACTTCATTACTCGAGCAACACATTATAAGTTATGACTGTAACAGTAGAATCTGGATCGGCTGCATCTTAGAGGAGACATCGACATTGACAAAGATCGCAGCTGCAGTTGAAAGTATAATTGTCTTTCTAATACTAATATGTAAGCAAATTCGATGGCCTTTCTTTGGTGTTGAAAATCACATCGTAACAAATTTACGTTATTTTACTGTCCATAAATTCACATTTAGCCCACAGCTGCAGTTTGCATTGATGCTTTTATAACCTCATCTCCTACGCCTAACGTGCATAGAATAGTTTGGGTTAAATGAGAACAATGATAACAAAATATATAAGTAATTATGCATTGAGCGTTATTGAATTTGTAGATCATAAATAATTAATGAAAAAATAATGAATTATTGCTAAGTGTCATTCCAGATCTGTTTATCCCTAAAACGCAAGATATACACAAATCATGTTTCCATGCACGTTCAAATGAACCGAATTTAGAATGTATATATGCGGTGTGTACAGAATAAATTGAAGTAATTAACACTCGGTATTGACTTTTCGTCTGCACCCCGTCCATGTCGGGACCCAGTGAACTACATCATCATAATCGATCATGTATCAACTGGAGATAATCTTTTTAATTCCGTCAAGAAGAGTAATGAATTATAGCTGAATACACACATTTAAATCTAACATGAAATTGCAAGAGCAAGAAATTAACATTTAGAAAAGCTGTGCATTATTGTTATTACAATATTGCATAGTCTATATTTAAGTCTATTCTGTACCGGGAACGCATCCCTCTGACCCTGGCGAGCACCTGTTGGGGGACAAGTCTGGCTCCAGAAACCAGTCACATGGGGAGTACCATCCATACAGCGTCACACACACCCCTTCTGTATACGAAACTAACACATCAAGGTGCATAACAAGCATATGATATCCCAGAGCAATATGTTCTACAGCTGATCATGTCATGGAACAGTATACTATGACATCTCATTTCGTCCTAGACCTATAGATTTCTGAAACTTACGCCATGTAGCCTGACCATTTTACAAACTTTCTAACTTCAGGTGGTTCGACCCGACCCACTGGGAGTACTCCTGGTTCCGCCAACGTAAACCAGCATTATTAAGGAGGTAGGAGATATCTCAATTGACATGGTCTTGAAGTGTTAGTGTCCATGTTCAGTAGCAACGTCACGCAAGCACATTAGAAATTCAAATTATTTTGCTCTCTAATCTCTTTAAAGTAGAAATGTATATGTATATGGCACTTAATGGGTAGATTGTGTTTGATTTATCCTATCTTGGCTATCATCTAACATAATTTTTTATTTTTTAATTTTAATCTAGAGTTTTTTTTACTATGGTAATGTTGATTTTATAATTGATCTTTATGATAGATGAACCAATTTTTTTAATCAATTGTTAATAAATGTAGGCAATTACTACATATTGCCTTGAAAGGTAATATTTCTGGTTTGATTTCATATCAATACTGAAATCACAGACTAACTAGTCATAGGAAACAGTTTACTTCAGAGAGAACATTTTGTTGACGTAACGTTATTGTTTTAAACATCGGTGCCAATAGTTGAAAAATACATTGGTGACCTGCCTTTTTGTATAACTTAATTGGATTCATGACACTTTTCTTCTACAAAGAAATAGCAAATTTCGCTATTTCTTGAATTGTTTGTATTTGTAAGCTACTTCTTTGAGGCACAGAATATAAGGTTTCAGAATTAGGGTTGTATCATACACGTGCAATAGGCCTGCACGAGTTATCTCCCCTTTTCCGTAACTTTGTCCTGTACCAACACCATGTAGCTGGTTCACTCAAGTCGTATACACTGCGATCCATACACTGTGTGATACAGCCCGCCTCACCTCCACGCCTCGCTATATTCACTGTACATTCAAACATGCTTCGACGTATCACTAGTCATGACTTCAGCCAATCACAGGCGGCTTCGTGTAGCGTATATGCCGTGTCCAACCTTTAACCTTGTATAATATTACAAGGAAGTCGAAAGACACATTAACTCGGCTAGAAATATAAGTCTTAGGCGAAGCGAGTCTAAACTTTGCAAACAAATATCACACCTTAAATTAGAAAGATTTTTAAACCAGAATGTCTATCCAAATGAAATATTCTGTCTGAAATTAATTTGTCTTCGGGGAACAGTTTACGAGTTTATAGCAAGCCAAGGATGAAAATACGTGTAGGCCTACACTCATCTATGGCATTATGAACATTAATATGACAATACATTGTTCTTGTTACGCGTTCCTAGCTCTAGTCTCTACTATTTCAAGAGTGTTGGTTCGAATTCTAAGCTATTTCATAATGTGAACATTCACATCAACAATAATGGCTTTTTTCGTCTCCAACTGAATTTACATAATATAGGAAGAATTCATTTTCATTGAAAATAGTTATGCATGTAGTTGCATATAGGCTGTAACGCGCATTGAGAGCTCAGCTTTAAATGCACACAATCATTCCAAGTGTTCAGTGAAGCCAGGCAGATACCCAGCCTATATATAGAGTTCAGCTATTATATTAAAGGAAACAGCCTTGGGTTGGTCTAAACTTGCAGTGTGCACGCTATCAATTCGATACTGCGCATTGTGAATACATGTATAAATTACATCCCCGTCGAAAGGAAAAACTTTATGACGCAAGCAATCGACAACAAACTGATAAAGCGTCTGTTGGAAGAGAACAGCACAGAATTGGATTTCTCAGGATTCAATTGTCTAACATGAAGACAGTAAGTGTCGTACTTCCTTCATAAGGATACGTGATATGCTTAGAATTTACATATATTCGAACATAATTAAGTAAAATATTTAATAAAAGGATATGGAAATGTTTTTGTAAAATGTGTTCAGGAACATGTTTACCATGGGAGTTTCGCAACGGACTAAAATGTGCTTTAAAAATTACGATAATAGTACTTTTCATTTTTAAATTTGGTTTGAATAAAAATATAAATGAACTAAAAGATAAACCTCTTCACATTTACTAAACAATAATTAAATTAAATGTTCTCATAAGTATAACAATCGATTAAAAGCACTAAAAATATGTCTATTTAAAAATTTTCAAATCTGTATGCTCAACTTGATATAAAACATTTAGGGGGACTGTTTCATCGAAAGCTTTCGCCAAAAATAATCTACAGGCGGTTCAGAATGTATTGGTTATATCACCTTGACTTCACATACACTAACAAATAAAAACTAGATCACCAGTGAAATACGGCGTTTATCGGTTAAAATGAAATCCGTGAAAAATTGTGAAAATTACAATTTTACTGATGTTTTTCACTCTTTAGTCTTTCCCAGTACTATGTATACCTATTTCCTAATAGGAGATATTCAGAAACCTAAGCAATATTCTCTTTAAAAGATCAATATTTGAAAATTTCATTTCCTAAAGTTTAATTTTTTTGTTGTGGCAGGGGTTCATATAAAGGTATATTTAGTGAATACCAAGAGTTCCAAATTTCAAGTCTTTTGGATAAAAAATAAGTTATAAATGAAAACATTTTGCCTCAAAAATCACTTATACTCCAAACCTTTTTTAAATGCAATATTAATACGTGTAATTTGAGTCCAATGTCTTAATTTTATGTAATGTTTTCTGCTAAGGTAAATATTTAAAAGGTGTGTTCAAGAGCTTTATAACGCAGTCATTGCAGTTGTCTGTATAATAATAAATATTCTAACTGTGACTTAAGTATATTCTTTCACTGTTGGTACTGTTGCCTTGTGTTATCACAGGACACAGACAGTAGGGATTGTTAGGGTTAGGTAATTTAGGGTAATAGAAAGTTGACGAGGAAATAAAGATGTAGGTAAGGGGTCAAGTGACAAGGCAGTGACTGGGAGTGTCTTTATGCCGGTTGTCATGTGTATTTATTGAATCATTGTTTCTTGTATTATACTCTGGTTGAGTTTTTCAGTGGCTTATGAATACAATATTGATAATTTGAATTATCCCTCAGTTATCTTTTATCGTGCCAGCAATGGGCCATGATGAAGTTGCCTAAGTACATCATACAGAAGTCAACGCAAAGTCTACCATAAATTAGCTAACTTCACTGGCACTGGACAAAGCAGTCTAGACCATCTTGACCTGCCTATTACAACAGTATGTGAACATTAACATCAACAATAGTGCATTTTCCAACTGAACTTTTTAAAATAAAGGCACAATTCATTCAGCTATTGAAAATAGTTAAGCGTGTAACATGATGCATATGCTGTAACATGCATTCAGGGCTCAGCTTTAAATGCACATAATCATTCCACGTGATCAGCGTTGCCACGCAGGGTCCGAGCCTAGAGTATAGAGCTCAGGAAACAGCCCGGGATTGGCCCAAACTTGCAGTGTGCACGCTGCACGATACTGCACATTGAGACTGCATTACATCATTGCAGCAAGGATAGACTTTATAACGCGAGTGAACGCCATCTTGAACCAACTGATAGCGTATGTTGAAACAGAACAGTAGATAATGTTATGTCTCACAATTCATTATATAACATGGAGAAAAGTAAGTATCGTAATATGGAGAATAGTAGGCCTAAGTGTGGTTATTCATTCAAAATAATACACGATCTATTTAAAATTTACATAAATGATTTGTACAAATATGGAAAATGGTTTTGTAAAATTGGTTTGGGAACATGTTTATCATAGCAGTTTTGGAGAGGACTACAGTTAGAACATTATAAGAACATCCATATTTATATTTGAAATTTTCAAACAAATATGATAAAATTTATCCAGAAAATCTTCCTGTTCTTATGATAATGTTACTTTTTATATAAATGTGTTTGAACAAAAATGAACTAAAAGACAAACTTTCTCTCACATTCTTTTTAAGGGACATCCGTTGTGTCGTTGAGGGTCACATGTACCAAACATTATAAATGGTGTTATATTTTATCGAGAAGTACTGACCGTAGTCGAAAATAACCAAATTTTATGAAAGTCAATGGCGGATCCAACATGGCGGATGACACTACTTGTGACTATTGGTCTTTGGGGATAGGGATATATTAGTGTTTACAGTTATTAAAATATCGGGTATTCTCAATTTCCTGTGTTTGGCACGTATTAAAACAAAACAAAATATTATGTATGTCACACTAACACACGTTATTGTTCTCATACAAATACTCACCGATTAAGACACTCAAAATATATGCTCAACTTGAATTTATCCCTTTACAGAGACCATTTATTGCTAATCAGTAAATATTTGACATTTAATACACTTTACATATGAGGAAGCATTTGGCGAACGAAGAAACATTTTACCAGCCAACAACTATTTCGTTTTTTAAAATAAATATATGTTTTCGTTATCAAAAGTACCTAGTCTACCAATTTTCTATGCTGATACGTGTAAAACTATTTATGAACCTTATAAATAATAAACAACTAGTTTTATTTTAAAATTTTACAATAAACGATATATACTTGACACGAGCGAAAAAAACAAACATTGAGTTAAATGAATTCATGAAACTAATTCAATTATTCAGAATAATATTAAAAAGTGTCCCCAGTTATGCACACTCACAAGAGAGCAGCCACGATTAAGCCTTTATAAATAGAAACATTTTGTAGATTTCGCCTTTACCTTGACGCTGGCCTACATATATTGGCTTTTGGTGCGAAAATGCAGCATATGAGATTTGAGTCAAAATTTGACGGTTTCAGTCTGTTACTTGTGTCTAAAGCACGAGTAGAGATAGAATTGAACAAAAGCAAGATTCACCTTGCTTAAAAGTTACTTGACGATTATTTACGAAGAGTAAACAAACAGATGTTGTGACAATTAAGACTGACGTGGATATTTAATTTTTCTAAAGTATTATTCTTTATATAATTTGAAAAAAAGTTTCAATAGAAAATATATGTTTCTTCAAAAGAAAAGTTTTTTTGTGTATACACAGTTCGTGACAAGCTTCAAATGGATATTATTTTTCCTCAAAAGAAGAGGTTTTTTTGTGTAAACACAGTTTGTGACAAGCTTCAAATGGATATTATTTTTCCTCAAAAGAAGAGTTTTGTTGTGTATACACAGTTTGTGACAAGCTTCAAATGGATGGGGTTTTTTTTTGTGTGTATACAGTTCGTGACAAGCTTCAAATGGATATTATTTTTCCTCAAAAGAAGAGGTTTTTTTGTGTAAACACAGTTTGTGACAAGCTTCAAATGGATATTATTTTTCCTCAAAAGAAGAGTTGTGTTGTGTATACACAGTTTGTGACAAGCTTCAAATGGATGGGGTTTTTTTTGTGTGTATACAGTTTGTGACAAGCTTCAAATGGATATTATTTTTCCTCAAAAGAAGAGTTTTGTTGTGTATACACAGTTTGTGACAAGCTTCAAATGGATGGGTTTTTTTGTGTGTATACAGTTTGTGACAAGCTTTAAATGGATATTCCATTTCTTCAAGTTTCACAATAGAATGAACGATCGTATTTACATCTAAAATATACGATCAACAAACACATTTTGTGACAGACTCATATGAATATCAAATGTTCTTGTGTCATATATAGATGTGTTACTTCTACAAAGGAAAGTATGTTGTGTGTATATAGGTGAGAAGATTCAAGCTGATATTTTATTTCCTTGAAGGAAGAGTGTGTTGTTTACGTAGTTTTGCTTAAGATGGATATTTCATTTCTTCAAGTGAAGATTGTGCTTTTTTCCCAGGAATATTTTGCTGTATGGATTGTTTGTGGAAAGTTTCATATGGATGTTTTATTTTAAAGCAGGCCATGTTGGAGACGCACAGAATGTGAGTAATTTAGCCGAGTTTCAATTTGTTTTGTATCCTTTTCCAACACCTTAATAAATTTCATTTGAATATATCGCAAATAAGTTTACACAGTAAAAATGTTGTTCAGTATCACTTGTACTATTTCAAAACTAGTATAGTTAGGAAATAAACATCGTATGTACATCTAAATATGACTTTTTTTAAAAATCTGTAACATTTATTGTCTTAATAGGAACTTTAATATTTTTAAATGATTGATATTTTAGAAACTACATATACAGTTCTGGATCAATGAGGTTTAAAATCAACCATGTGCGTTTACATACTGATAAAGGCTTGACCTATATTCAGTTTTTATAAAATAAAAACATTTAAAAATCATCCTCTTAATTTTGTCAAAACTCCGCGTTATCGGTTGCTCGGGATAAAGTTCTTCATCTCCAAGAGGTTATATTTTCGCTAAATCGTGACATAATTTGGAGCCGGTGATATGGATAAATAAGAACTCCTCCGCCATTTTACCGGAATACGAGTTTCAAGGAGTAAAAAAACAGCCAGACGATCACGGAGATCTAAATTTACACATATGATAATTTCAACAAGTTGAAACAACAGTGTAATAACATATAATATTTCCTTTTAATATAAAAGGTTGATTATTTGTGAAATAACAATGTCTAACGAACCTGAAGCAGGAAGACGGACTTGACTGATTGGGTGCATCTGGTTGTATTCTGGCTATGTATAGGCCTACGTATGGTTGTTTCTGGAGCTGTTGCGTTTTGTGGCGTGAGCGTGTTAACATGGAGAGACAGGTTGGGACTGTAATTGAAACATTTATCAGCAACAGCAAACGCTTTAAATATTCCGATTTACATATATTTGTTAGGTGATGTTTTTTTTTTACAAATTGTGTTCTAAATACGATTTTTTTTTAAAATAGAGATCATAATGATTCTTTTCATATAAATTTGGTTTGAATAAAAATGGAAATGAACACGATAATCCTTCTCTTTACATTCACTAAACAATAATTATATATTAAATAGAAAATATCATTTATATCAATATCAATGTATATTTTTGTAACGATGTACACAAAATTACAACTACACGACGACCTGTTCCTGACTTATTTGAAAATTTGTAACATTTGTACTTAGATGGTATAAAAGTAAATATTTAATATCATGGAAAACATATTTTCATTTTTAATTCCATGTATGTTTCAATCATCAGGGAATTTTAAAGAGTATTTTTACCAAAAACAAAGTTTGTTATTTCATTTATATGTTTGGCCAAATCATGGCACATGTTCGTCTTCAGAAAATACATGTTGCAATCTTAATGGGGCATTTTGAGAATACAGAATTTCAATTTTCGAAAAGAAATGACAAAAGTCAAAGCGTCCTATTTCTAAATAAGTTACTGAATTTAATAATATTTCAGAGATAAAGGAAACCATGTTTTCATATATAAATCCATATATTTTGCATACATCCATAGATATCGCCATGCGATTGGTTTGTGAATTTAAACATCAGTAGAAATTACAGTATCCCCATCCATTTTGTAGAATACTTTGATACTGATATTGAAAATGAACGGTAAGTCCTTAAAACGGATGTACTTGTATTAGATCAAACAAAGACTAAACTACTTTAATAATCTAAAAACTATTACCAGCTATACAGTAGACCTTTGGCTGCGAACTACAGGTTTCGATATTTGAGTTGGTGTTAAGACTGTTGTTATTTGTTATTTGTGTTTTTTACATGCGTATAAAGATATAAGATTGAGTAAAATACATTTTTGTTTGATTACAAAATCCAAATTCTTCCAGGAGATATAAATATATATTGTGTTTTGTGACAAGCTTAGTTTATATTATAGATATTTGATTTCCGCAAAAGAGAAGTGTGTTGTTTATATAAACTTGTGAAATGATTTAAAAAAAATTATTTTAAGTTTTCACCTGAAGAGTGTATTGTACATAATGTTTTGGGACAAGTTTCAAAACCAAATTTTTTCAAAGGAGAAGTTGTTGTATATAAATATTTTGACAAGCTTCACATGAATATGTTATTTCTTCAAAAGGATATTTCGTTGATTTCTCTCTGTTTCCTATAACTTTCCGACGCCTTCAGTTTGAATATTTCGCAAATGTGTTGAAACAGTAAAATGCTGTACAGTATCCCTTGTACAGTTATTTATATCGAATTTAAACATTTTTAAAATATTTTAAAATCACTAACATTACATGTATGTTGTCACAAACTCGTAGAAATAATTTCAAACATAATTTCGAGCCGGTTGAGATGAATCAGCATGGTTCAGGCGCCATTTTATTTATCCTGATACACTTTTCAAGAAAAATCTACAAGCGATCTAAATGCACGCACGTGATACATTCAAGAAGTTGTAGCTACAATGAATGAAAACAAAAACTTCATTTAAATATACAGAAGGGTAATCATTTGGAAAATATTAATAATTTCTAACGTACCTGAAAACACGAGCACAGCGACATTGAAATGGTGTCACAACGTTTAGGGGAAAGTGAAAATATAGTTCGTCCGTTACAATACAGAAACTGCATATTAATTATGAAAAATAAATTAATTATATTAAATTGTTTTATATTTGTCATACATGACTGTCAATCGAGATTGCATGTTATCGCTTGAGCTGTCTATGCACTTTATTCGTATCGGCCTGTTCACCTTCGGAGTCGGAATACATACACGGTTTGAAAATAAGCATAACTATGTTTATATACTAAACGCTAAAAGAAATGTTTGCATTTAAATATCATAAAAAGTTATGTGCTCAGAGGAACGTGGTTTGTTGTGTTATAACATCCCATAAGTTAACTAAAATTACATAATTGAGAATGTACTGTTAATTATGTAATCGCCATAGTTGAAAAAAAGTTCATCCAGTGAGCCAAAATGTTATTGTCTACTTTGATTCAAGATTCATTTATTAAGCTCAATTGCCACCAACGGTGGTACAAGAGCAATACAATTATACAAACATATATACATAAATAATTCAAAACAGCAGAGAGAGACAAATATACACATACAGATCGATGTAAAAACATATTCTCTATTATGTACATAAAATATTTACAAAAAATATACATTCATCAAAACAAAAAATAAGAATTTCTTTTAGCAGTTCTTAAAGATAATGTTTATAAATTTTGCAAGTTTCTTTAGTACTCTAATATCGTTATTTGCCATTAGTTTTTTTTAATTTTATCAGGTTAGGCCAAGTGTAAAAACAGCTATCAATTAGTAATGATCTTTCGTTATTCAGTTTAGGACATTTAAGTAAATAATGGTAGCCTACTCGTCACCGATTGAAGGGGAGTTACAGAATTTGCATATTCTATCATGTTTAACAATATTTTGCCAGCGTCCAATTTCTATAGGTAGTCTATGGTTAGCGGTTCTAAATCGAAGTATTGGGGTTGAAATGGTTTTAGGAAGAAATAAATATTTTTCAAAACTTGGTCATTCTTTTAGAAGTTGGAAGTACTGTCCCTTTGAGCTAGATGTTACATCAGTACGCCAAGATTGATAAAATTTATCTGTTAGAATTACTTCGATTTGCAGGAGTAACCAAGAGGTATTACATGCTGTTGGATTTTTAAATATAAACGACAACCCACAAGTGTCTATTATATGTTTAACATGTACTATCCATGGATTAGTACCAATATTATTAGTAAAATTGATAATTGATAATTCATACATTTATAAACAATGAAATCAGTTATGTTTTGGAAAATACTTTTTTTGTTATTTTCTTAAAACATTGACCCAATACTGAGATTTGTAATGTTTCTCTTCTAAACACAATCTCAAGGTTAATTTCAAGAAATCTGTTTTTAATCAGTTGTACCGGAAGCAGGACGTGGACATCCAGTACCTCCAATCCTCTCACCCATTGATGTCCTATGCTTCTGTTGTAACTTGGGAGACTTTGGCATGGATATCACTGTCTGAGAGGTTGAACATTGTCTGGACATTAGAGCAGCTTACGACTGATGCAGGTATTGTCGAAATACGGTCAAGTGTGTTTATTTAAGGTTCTATTGAAAATGATAAATAACAACTATTGAACTTTGATTCCCTTTTTGAGTAATGTTAGAAGTGATGGTACTGAGGCACGGTATTTCCAGGTTAGATAAACTGAGTAGAACTCAACAAGTTGCAGATCCTTTATCCGATCCGATAGATACCTTTATTTGATATGTCCATTTTTAAACCCCGAGCAAAACCATTATCTATGTCACGTGATCTCAAGCTGTCATGATGAAATTGTACTTTGAGCCACTGGGCCTTAAATATTGAATAAACCTGTCTGTCTGTCTTATTTTACATGTTAATATTAAACGAATGCCTCGTATTTATTTTAGGAGAATTTATGATTATTTAGATAATGTTATCTTGTTTTGATGTCATGTGAAATGATGAAGTGTTCGTTGTTACTTGCATACCAAAGATAGAGAGATCCACTTGTCCCAGCCAACCCCATCCCTCGTTTTCAATGGCTCTCTAATAGTCTGTGAACACCACTAGTGTCATCATGAATGTACATGACGTAAACGTATCACTAATCATTTACATCTGATAATCATTGTGTCTGTTGAAACCCTTTTGTTTATAATGAGCTTTATTTCATTTTATAATGCAAACGTTACTGAAATTCTCCCAAAGCACACATTCTAAGAATTAAAGCATTTATCATAAGTGGCCATTATTTGATGCATTGCAAGAAGTGAATCTAATGACTAGTGTGACCATTCATTATTACTCGACAATTCACCTGCACACTATTTTATTGCAACCACCTTCACCAGTCATTTAGCACATGTATATATTCACGAGTCATTTAGCACATGTATATATTCACGAGTCATTTAGCACATGTATATATTCACCAGTCATTTAGCACATTTATATGTTCACCAGTCATTTAGCACATGTATATATTCACCATTCCTTATATCCGTCTATATTATCTTCAATAATCATTACTGCAGGGAGAAGACCTCAACTGAATAAAATCACCCATGGCTTTACCATTCCATTTACAGCATTCAGTTACATTTAACTTAAACTTTATTTACATGAGTCTCAATCCCCATTTCATTTGCTACATTAATAGCTTTACCGTATAATTTAGTGCATTCATTTACATCATTTATTAACATTAAACGTCACAAAGTCAAGATAATATGTCTTCCCCATTCAGTTATAGCATTCATCTTCTTCCCAATTCATTTATAGCATTCATTTACAGCATTCATCATCTTCCCAATTCATTATAGCATTCATCATCTTCCCCATTCATTTACAGCATTCATCTTCTTCCCCATTCATTTATAGCATTCATTTACAGCATTCATCTTCTTCCCCATTTATTTATATCATTCATTTACATCGTTCATCTTCCCCATTCATTTATAGCATTCATCTTCTTCTCCATTCTTTTATAGAATTTTTTTTATAGCATTCATTCATAACATTCATTTACAGCATCTATCTTCATCTTCATTCATTTTCATCATTCATCTTCTCCCCATTCATTTCTAGCATTCCTCTCCTTCCCCATTCATTTATAGCATTCATTTATATCATTCATCTTCTGCCCCATTCATTCGCAGCATTCATTTACATCATTCATTTTCTCCCCAATTCATTTCTAACATTCCTCTCCTTCCCCATGCATTTATAGTATTCATTTATATCATTCATCTTCTGCCCCATTCATTCGCAGCATTCATTTACATCATTCATTTTCTCCCCCATTCATTTCTAACATTCCTCTCCTTCCCCATGCATTTATTGCATTCATCTCTTTCCCCATTAATTTACAGCATTCAATTACAGCATTCATAAACATCATTCACTTTCTTCCCCATTCATTTATAGTATTCATTTATAGCATTCATGAACATTATTCCTTCTCCATACATTTACAGCATTCATCTTCTTCCCAATTCATTTACAGCATTCATCTCCTTCCCCATGCATTTATAGCATTCATTTATAGTATTTATCTTCTTCCCCGTTAATATCATTCATCTTCTTCCCCATTCATTTGTATCATTCATCTTCTTCACCGTTCATTTAGAGCATTCATTTACATCATTCATCTCCCCCATTCAGTTATAGCATTCATCTTCTTCTCCATTCGTTTATAGTATTCTTTTATAGTATTCATTCATAACATTCATTTGCAGCATTCATCATCTTCCCCATTCATGTATAGCATTCATTTACAGCATTCATCATCTTCCCCATTCATTTATAGCATTCATCATCTGCCCCATTCATTTATAGCATTCATCATCTTCTACATTCATTTATAGCATTCATCTTTTCTCCGTTCATTTACAGCATCAATTTTCTGCCCAATTCATTTACAGCATTCATCTTCTTCCCCATTCATTTATAGCATTCATTTACAGCATTCATCTTCTTCCCCATTTATTTATATCATTCATTTACATCGTTCATCTTCCCCATTCATTTATAGCATTCATCTTCTTCTCCATTCTTTTATAGAATTTTTTTATAGCATTCATTCATAACATTCATTTACAGCATCTATCTTCATCTTCATTCATTTTCATCATTCATCTTCTCCCCATTCATTTCTAGCATTCCTCTCCTTCCCCATGCATTTATAGCATTCATTTATATCATTCATCTTCTGCCCCATTCATTCGCAGCATTCATTTACATCATTCATTTTCTCCCCCATTCATTTCTAACATTCCTCTCCTTCCCCATGCATTTATAGTATTCATTTATATCATTCATCTTCTTCCCCATTCATTCGCAGCATTCATTTACATCATTCATTTTCTCCCCCATTCATTTCTAACATTCCTCTCCTTCCCCATGCATTTATAGCATTCATTTATATCATTCATCTTCTTCCCCATTCATTTATTGCATTCATCTCTTTCCCCATTAATTTACAGCATTCAATTACAGCATTCATAAACAGCATTCATAAACAGCATTCATAAACAGCATTCATTTTCTTCCCAATTCATTTATAGTATTCATTTATAGCATTCATGAACATTATTCCTTCTCCATACATTTACAGCATTCATCTTCTTCCCAATTCATTTACAGCATTCATCTCCTTCCCCATGCATTTATAGCATTCATTTATAGTATTTATCTTCTTCCCCGTTAATATCATTCATCTTCTTCCCCATTCATTTGTATCATTCATCTTCTTCACTGTTCATTTAGAGCATTCATTTACATCATTCATCTTCCCCATTCAGTTATAGCATTCATCTTCTTCTCCATTCGTTTATAGTATTCTTTTATAGTATTCATTCATAACATTCATTTACAGTATCTATCTTCATCTTCATTCATTTGCAGCAGTCATCATCTTTCCCATTCATGTATAGCATTCATTTATGGCGTTCATTTACATCATTCATCTTCTTCCCCATTCATTTACAGCATTCCTCTCCTTCCCCATGCATTTATAGCATTCATTTATATCATTCACCTTCTTCCCAAATCATTCACAGTATTCATCAACAGCATTCATTTATAGCATTCATTTTCTTCCCCATTCATTTACAGCATTCATCTACAGCATTCATTTACAGCATTCATTTTCACCCCCATTCATTTATAGTATTCATTTACAGCATTCATCGTCTTCTGCATTCATTTATAGAATTCATTTATAGCATTCATTAACATCATTCCTTCTCCATACATTTACAGCATTCATTTTCATCCCCGTTCATCTACAGCATTCATCTTCTTCCCCATTCATTTACAGCATTCCATTCCTTCCCCATGCATTTATAGCATTCATTTATATCATTCATCTTCTTCCCCGTTAATATCATTCATCTTCTTCCCCGTTCATTTACAGCATTCATTTTCATCCCGTTCATCTACAGCATTCATCTTCTTCCCCATTCATTTACAGCATTCCATTCCTTCCCCATGCATTTATAGCATTCATTTATAGTATTTATCTTCTTCCCCGTTAATATCATTCATCTTCTTCCCCATTCATTTACATCATTCATCTTCTTCCCCATTCATTTACAGCATCTATTTTCTTCCCCGTTCATTTATAGTATTCATTTATAGTATTCATCTTCTTCCCCATTCATTTACAGCATCACTATTCTTCCCCGTTCGTTTATAGCATTCATCTTCTTCCCCATTCATTTATAGAATTCATCTTCTTCCCAATTTATTTACAGCATCCATATTCTTCCCCGTTCGTTTATAGCATTCATCTTCTTCCCCATTCATTTACAGCATCCATTTATAGTATTTATCTTCTTCCCCATTCATTGACAGCATTCATCTTCTTCCCCATTCATTTATAGTATTCATCTTCTTCCTCGTTCATTTTCTTCCCCATTTATAGCATTCATTTATATCATTCATCTTCTTCCGCGTTAATATCATTCATCTTCTTCCCCGTTCATTTACAGCATTCATTTTCATCCCGTTCATCTACAGCATTCATCTTCTTCCCCATTCATTTACAGCATTCCATTCCTTCCCCATGCATTTATAGCATTCATTTATAGTATTTATCTTCTTCCCCGTTAATATCATTCATCTTCTTCCCCATTCATTTACATCATTCATCTTCTTCCCCATTCATTTACAGCATCTATTTTCTTCCCCGTTCATTTATAGTATTCATTTATAGTATTCATCTTCTTCCCCATTCATTTACAGCATCACTATTCTTCCCCGTTCGTTTATAGCATTCATCTTCTTCCCCATTCATTTATAGAATTCATCTTCTTCCCAATTTATTTACAGCATCCATATTCTTCCCCGTTCGTTTATAGCATTCATCTTCTTCCCCATTCATTTACAGCATCCATTTATAGTATTTATCTTCTTCCCCATTCATTGACAGCATTCATCTTCTTCCCCATTCATTTATAGTATTCATCTTCTTCCTCGTTCATTTTCTTCCCCATTTATAGCATTCATTTACATCATCCATATTCTTTCCCGTTCATCTATATCATTCATTTATAGTATTCATCTTCTTCCCCGTTCGTTTATAGCATTCATCTTCTTCCCCATTCATTTACAGCATCCATATTCTTCCCCGTTCGTTTATGGCATTCATTTACAGCATTCATTTACAGCATTCATCTTCTTCTCCATACATTTACAAGATTAATATTCTTCCCCGTTCATTTATAGCATTCATTTACAGTATTCATCTTCTTTCCCATTCATTTACAGCATTCATCTTCTTCTCCATACATTTACAGCATTCATATTCTTCCCCATTCATTTATAGCATTCATTTATATTATTTATCTTCTTCCCCATTCATTTATAGTATTCATCTTCTTCCCCGTTAATATCATATCATCGTCTTCTTCCCCATTCATTTATATCATTAATGTTCATCCCCGTTCATCTACAGTATTCATCTTCTTCCCCATTCATTTATAGCATTCATTTATAGTAATTATTTTCTTCCCCATTCATTTATAGTATTCATCTTCTTCCTCGTTCATTTTCTTCCCCATTTATAGCATTCATTTACATCATCCATATTCTTTCCCGTTCATCAATATCATTCATTTATAGTAATTATCTTCTTCCCCATTCATTTATAGTATTCATTTATGGCGTTCATTTACATCATTCATCTTCTTCCCCATTCATTTACAGCATTCCTCTCCTTCCCCATGCATTTATAGCATTCATTTATATCATTCACCTTCTTCCCCATTCATTCGCAGTATTCATCAACAGCATTCATTTATAGCATTCATTTTCTTCCCCATTCATTTACAGCATTCATCTACAGCATTCATTTACAGCATTCATTTTCACCCCCATTCATTTATAGTATTCATTTACAGCATTCATCGTCTTCTGCATTCATTTATAGAATTCATTTATAGCATTCGTTAACATCATTCCTTCTCCATACATTTACAGCATTCATTTTCATCCCCGTTCATCTACAGCATTCATCTTCTTCCCCATTCATTTACAGCATTCCATTCCTTCCCCATGCATTTATAGCATTCATTTATATCATTCATCTTCTTCCCCGTTAATATCATTCCTCTTCTTCCCCGTTCATTTACAGCATTCATTTTCATCCCGTTCATCTACAGCATTCATCTTCTTCCCCATTCATTTACAGCATTCCATTCCTTCCCCATGCATTTATAGCATTCATTTATAGTATTTATCTTCTTCCCCGTTAATATCATTCATCTTCTTCCCCATTCATTTACATCATTCATCTTCTTCCCCATTCATTTACAGCATCTATTTTCTTCCCCGTTCATTTATAGTATTCATTTATAGTATTCATCGTCTTCCCCATTCATTTACAGCATCACTATTCTTCCCCGTTCGTTTATAGCATTCATCTTCTTCCCCATTCATTTATAGAATTCATCTTCTTCCCAATTTATTTACAGCATCCATATTCTTCCCCGTTCGTTTACAGCATCCATGTATTCATTTATAGCATTCATCTTCTTCCCCATTCATTTATAGCATCCATTTATAGTATTTATCTTCTTCCCCATTCATTGACAGCATTCATCTTCTTCCCCATTCATTTATAGTATTCATCTTCTTCCTCGTTCATTTTCTTCCCCATTTATAGCATTCATTTACATCATCCATATTCTTTCCCGTTCATCTATATCATTCATTTATAGTATTCATCTTCTTCCCCGTTCGTTTATAGCATTCATCTTCTTCCCCATTCATTTACAGCATCCATATTCTTCCCCGTTCATTTATAGTATTCATTTACAGTATTCATCTTCTTCCCCATTCATTTACAGAATTCATCTTCTTCTCCATACATTTACAGCATTCATATTCTTCCCCATTCATTTATAGCATTCATTTATAGTAATTATCTTCTTCCCCATTCATTTATAGTATTCATCTTCTTCCTCGTTCATTTATAGTATTCATCTTCTTCCTCGTTCATTTTCTTCCCCATTTATAGCATTCATTTACATCATCCATATTCTTTCCCGTTCATCAATATCATTCATTTATAGTAATTATCTTCTTCCCCATTCATTTATAGCCTCCATTTACAGTATTTATCTTCTTCCCAATTCATTGACAGCATACATATTCTTTCCCAATCATTTACAGCATCAATATTCTTCCCCGTTCGTTTATAGCATTCATCTTCTTCCCCATTCATTTATAGCATCCATTTATAGTATTTATCTTCTTCCCCATTCATTGACAGCATTCATCTTCTTCCCCATTCATTTATAGTATTCATCTTCTTCCTCGTTCATTTTCTTCCCCATTTATAGCATTCATTTACATCATCCATATTCTGTCCCGTTCATCTATATCATTCATTTATAGTATTTATCTTCTTCCCATTCATTTATAGCATTCATTTATAGTATTCATCTTCTTTCCCATTCATTTACAGCATCAATATTCTTCCCCGTTCGTTTATAGCATTCATCTTCTTCCTCATTCATTTATAGCATCCATTTATAGTATTTATCTTCTTCCCCATTCATTTACAGCGTCCATATTCTTCCCCGTTCATTTATAGCATTCATTTATAATATCCATATTCTTCCATATTCATTTACAGCATTCATTTACAGCATCCATATTATTTCCCGTTTATTTACAGCATTCGTTTATATCATCCATATTCTTCCCCATTCATTTACAGCATCCATATTCTTTCCCGTTCATTTACAGCATTCATTTACAGCATCCATATTCTTTCCCGTTCATTTATAGTATTCATTTATGTCATTCATCTTCTTCCCTGTTCATTTACAGCATTCATTTTTCAGCATCCATATTCTTTCCCGTTCATTTAGAGCATTCATATTCTTTCTCGTTCATTTATAGCATCGATATTCTTTCCCGTTCATTTATAGCATTCATATTCTTCCCCTTTCATTTTTTTCAGCATCCATATTCTTTCTCGTTCATTTATAGCATTCATTTACAGCATCCATATTATTTCCCGTTCATCTACAGCATTCATTTACAGCATCCATATTCTTTCTCGTTCATTTATAGCATTCATTTACAGCATACATATTCTTTCCCGTTCATTTATAGTATTCATTCATATCATTCATCTTCTTCCCCGTTCATCTACAGCATTCATTTACAGCATCCATATTCTTTCTCGTTCATTTATAGTATTCATTTACAGCATACATATTCTTTCCCGTTCATTTATAGCATTCATTTATATCATTCATCTTCTTCCACGTTCATCTACAGCATTCACATTCTTTCCCGTTCATTTAGAGCATTCATATTCTTTCTCGCTCATTTATAGCATCCATATTCTTTCCCGTTCATTTACAGCATCCATATTCTGTCTCGTTCATTTACAGCATCCATATTCTTTCCCGTTCATTTATAGCATTCATTTACAACATCCATATTCTTTCCCGTTCATTTACAGCAACCATATTCTTCCCCGTTCATTTATAGCATTCATTTACAGCATCCATATTCTTTCCCGTTCATTTACAGCATCCATATTCTTTCCCGTTCATTTATAGCATTCATTTACAGCATCCATATTCTTTCCCGTTCATTTACAGCATCCATATTCTTCCCTGTTCATTTATAGCATTCATTTACAGCATCCATATTCTTTCCCGTTCATCTACAGCATCCACATTCTTTCCCGTTCATTTATAGCATTCATTTATATCAGTCATCTTCTTCCCCGTTCATCTACAGCATCCATATTCTTTCCCATTCATTTATAGCATTCATTTACAGCATCCATATTCTTTCCCGTTCATCTACAGCATTCATATACAGTATCCATATTCTTTCTCGTTCATTTATAACATTCATTTACAGCATACATATTCTTTCCCGTTCATTTAAAGCATTCATTTATATCATTTATCTTCTTCCCTGTTCATCTACAGCATTCATTTACAGCATCCATATTCTTTCCCGTTCATTTATAGCATTCATTTATATCCTTCATCTTCTTCCCCGTTCATCTACAGCATTAATTTATAGCAATTATCTTCTTCCCCGTTCATTTATAGCATTCATCTTCTTCCCCATTTAGTTTGTAGCATTCATCTTCTTCTCCATTCGTTTATTGCATCAATCTTCTTCCCAATTCATTTACAGCATTCATCTTCTTTCCCATGTATTTACGGCATTCATTGCCTTACCATTTCTTTTACAGAATTAAACTTCACAATCTAATGTTCAGCATAATCTTGCAATTCATTTATATGTTCACCATTAGCAAGTATTTATCTGCCTCAAACAAAACAAAACAAAAATGAGCCAAAGATAAGTAACAAAACAAGTTTAATTTCAAAATGTTTTAATTTCATTCTCATATTTAACCAGTGTCAACATTGATGTGCACATAAAATGCAAATCAACAAACTAAAAGAATATTCCATAATATAACCCTCTGCTGTGACACAGATTAAACCAACCAGGCTAACCGTTATTTACCTTATATATTGTACTTCACTACAAACTCATAAAGGTACTGTTGTTTGAAATTCAATTTTTGGATTCATGCAATGCTACATTTATGGAAAATATTTCAGAGGAAAGACTGTTGTATGGGATGAACTATTTGCCTGGCGTATACAAGTATTTGCCTTGCCAACAGGACAATATAAGTAAGGTTGGTAAACTAACAGACCACTGTAGTTCGGCCAATTTGCTGGACCTCTACCTAGTAGAGATTATTTCTTGTGTGGTATCAATATGGATTTTATCAACACGAACAGACATGCTAAATGCTCACCAAAGATTGGAACTTGTTTGAAACAGAAAAGATAATTTCATTTTTTGCAATTTAACAAAACAAATTAAAATTAAGATCTTATTTGTGTTGTCATTTCCAATAAATTTGAACTTCTAGTGAAAGCAGGTTGCAAGTAAATGGTTACAAAAAAGCCTGTCGACTTTGAGGAATAAACGTTGTCAGTTGTAAAAGATGGGATGTATGTACCTGCTCAAAGCAAATGGATCCACTCTGTCTCTCTGTTGTGTCAGCAAATATCAGTTAGAATGCTGAAGTAAAGTCCACATGAACAAGTGTAAAATCAGTCGTCAACAAAACGATTTATTCAAGACCTGCATGTCCATACATCCACTATTTTGTATTTAATCAAGGGTTCATGTACACACGTCCATACATCCACTATTTTGTATTTAATCAAGGGTTCATGTACACACGTCCATACATCCACTATTTTGTATTTAATCAAGGGTTCATGTACACACGTCCATACATCCACTATTTTGTATTTAATCAAGGGTTCATGTACACACGTCCATACATCCACTATTTTGTATTTAATCAAGGGTTCATGTACACACGTCCATACATCCACTATTTTGTATTTAATCAAAGATTCATGTACACATGTCCATACATCCACTACTTTGTATTTAATCAAAGATTCATGTACACATGTCCATACATCCACTACTTTGTATTTAATCAAGGGTTCATGTACACACGTCCATACATCCACTATTTTGTATTTAATCAAGGGTTCATGTACACACGTCCATACATCCACTATTTTGTATTTAATCAAGGGTTCATGTACACATGTCCATACATCCACTAGTTTGTATGTAATCAAGGGTTCATGTACACACGTCCATACATCCACTATTTTGTATTTAATCAAGGGTTCATGTACACACGTCCATACATCCACTAGTTTGTATTTAATCAAGGGTTCATGTACACACGTCCATTCATCCACTAGTTTGTATTTAATCAAGGGTTCATGTACACACGTCCATACATCCACTATTTTGTATTTAATCAAAGATTCATGTACACACGTCCATACATCCACTATTTTGTATTTAATCAAGGGTTCATGTACACACGTCCATACATCCACTAGTTTGTATTTAATCAAGGGTTCATGTACACACGTCCATTCATCCACTAGTTTGTATTTAATCAAGGGTTCATGTACACATGTCCATACATCCACTATTTTGTATTTAATCAAAGATTCATGTACACACGTCCATACATCCACTATTTTGTATTTAATCAAGGGTTCGTGTACACACGTCCATACATCCACTAGTTTGTATTTAATCAAGGGTTCATGTACACACGTCCATTCATCCACTATTTTGTATTTAATCAAGGGTTCATGTACACACGTCCATACATCCACTATTTTGTATTTAATCAAGGGTTCATGTACACACGTCCATACATCCACTATTTTGTATTTAATCAAGGGTTCATGTACACACGTCCATACATCCACTACTTTGTATTTAATCAAGGGTTCATGTACACATGTCCATACATCCACTACTTTGTATTTAATTAAGGGTTCATGTACACACGTCCATACATCCACTATTTTGTATTTAATCAAGGGTTCATGTACACACGTCCATACATCCACTACTTTGTATTTAATCAAAGATTCATGTACACATGTCCATACATCCACTATTTTGTATTTAATCAAGGGTTCATGTACACATGTCCATACATCCACTACTTTGTATTTAATCAAGGGTTCATGTACACACGTCCATACATCCACTATTTTGTATTTAATCAAGGGTTCATGTACACACGTCCATACATCCACTACTTTGTATTTAATCAAGGGTTCATGTACACATGTCCATACATCCACTACTTTGTATTTAATTAAGGGTTCATGTACACACGTCCATACATCCACTATTTTGTATTTAATCAAGGGTTCATGTACACACGTCCATACATCCACTACTTTGTATTTAATCAAAGATTCATGTACACATGTCCATACATCCACTATTTTGTATTTAATCAAGGGTTCATGTACACATGTCCATACATCCACTACTTTGTATTTAATCAAGGGTTCATGTACACACGTCCATACATCCACTATTTTGTATTTAATCAAGGGTTCATGTACACACGTCCATACATCCACTATTTTGTATTTAATTAAGGGTTCATGTACACACGTCCATACATCCACTATTTTGTATTTAATCAAGGGTTCATGTACACATGTCCATACATCCACTACTTTGTATTTAATTAAGGGTTCATGTACACACGTCCATACATCCACTATTTTGTATTTAATCTTAAGGGTTCATGTACACACGTCCATACATCCACTATTTTGTATTTAATCAAGGGTTCATGTACACATGTCCATACATCCACTACTGTATTTAATCAAGGGTTCATGTACACACGTCCATACATCCACTACTTTGTATTTAATTAAGGGTTCATGTACACACGTCCATACATCCACTACTTTGTATTTAATTAAGGGTTCATGTACACACATCCATACATCCACTATTTTGTATTTAATCTTAAGGGTTCATGTACACACGTCCATACATCCACTATTTTGTATTTAATCAAGGGTTCATGTACACATGTCCATACATCCACTACTGTATTTAATCAAGGGTTCATGTACACACGTCCATACATCCACTATTTTGTATTTAATCAAGGGTTCATGTACACACGTCCATACATCCACTACTTTGTATTTAATTAAGGGTTCATGTACACACGTCCATACATCCACTATTTTGTATTTAATCTTAAGGGTTCATGTACACACGTCCATACATCCACTATTTTGTATTTAATCAAGGGTCCATGTACACATGTCCATACATCCACTACTGTATTTAATCAAGGGTTCATGAACACACGTCCATACATCCACTATTTTGTATTTAATCAAGGGTTCATGTACACATGTCCATACATCCACTACTGTATTTAATCAAGGGTTCATGTACACACGTCCATACATCCACTATTTTGTATTTAATCAAGGGTTCATGTACACACGTCCATACATCCACTATTTTGTATTTAATTAAGGGTTCATGTACACATGTCCATACATCCACTACTTTGTATTTAATTAAGGGTTCATGTACACACGTCCATACATCCACTATTTTGTATTTAATCTTAAGGGTTCATGTACACACGTCCATACATCCACTATTTTGTATTTAATCAAGGGTTCATGTACACACGTCCATACATCCACTACTGTATTTAATTAAGGGTTCATGTACACACGTCCATACATCCACTACTTTGTATTTAATCAAGGGTTCATGTACACACGTCCATACATCCACTATTTTGTATTTAATCAAGGGTTCATGTACACACGTCCATACATCCACTATTTTGTATTTAATCAAGGGTTCATGTACACACGTCCATACATCCACTACTTTGTATTTAATTAAGGGTTCATGTACACACGTCCATACATCCACTATTTTGTATTTAATCTTAAGGGTTCATGTACACACGTCCATACATCCACTATTTTGTATTGAATCAAGGGTTCATGTACACATGTCCATACATCCACTACTGTATTTAATCAAGGGTTCATGTACACACGTCCATACATCCACTACTTTGTATTTAATTAAGGGTTCATGTACACACGTCCATACATCCACTACTTTGTATTTAATCAAGGGTTCATGTACACACGTCCATACATCCACTATTTTGTATTTAATCAAGGGTTCATGTACACACGTCCATACATCCACTATTTTGTATTTAATCAAGGGTTCATGTACACACGTCCATACATCCACTACTTTGTATTTAATTAAGGGTTCATGTACACACGTCCATACATCCACTATTTTGTATTTAATCTTAAGGGTTCATGTACACACGTCCATACATCCACTACTTTGTATTTAATCAAAGATTCATGTACACATGTCCATACATCCACTACTTTGTATTTAATTAAGGGTTCATGTACACATGTCCATACATCCACTACTTTGTATTTAATCAAGGGTTCATGTACACACGTCCATACATCCACTATTTTGTATTTAATCAAGGGTTCATGTACACACGTCCATACATCCACTATTTTGTATTTAATTAAGGGTTCATGTACACACGTCCATACATCCACTATTTTGTATTTAATCAAGGGTTCATGTACACATGTCCATACATCCACTACTTTGTATTTAATTAAGGGTTCATGTACACACGTCCATACATCCACTATTTTGTATTTAATCTTAAGGGTTCATGTACACACGTCCATACATCCACTATTTTGTATTTAATCAAGGGTTCATGTACACATGTCCATACATCCACTACTGTATTTAATCAAGGGTTCATGTACACACGTCCATACATCCACTACTTTGTATTTAATTAAGGGTTCATGTACACACGTCCATACATCCACTACTTTGTATTTAATTAAGGGTTTATGTACACACGTCCATACATCCACTATTTTGTATTTAATCTTAAGGGTTCATGTACACACGTCCATACATCCACTATTTTGTATTTAATCAAGGGTTCATGTACACATGTCCATACATCCACTACTGTATTTAATCAAGGGTTCATGTACACACGTCCATACATCCACTATTTTGTATTTAATCAAGGGTTCATGTACACACGTCCATACATCCACTACTTTGTATTTAATTAAGGGTTCATGTACACACGTCCATACATCCACTATTTTGTATTTAATCTTAAGGGTTCATGTACACACGTCCATACATCCACTATTTTGTATTTAATCAAGGGTTCATGTACACATGTCCATACATCCACTACTGTATTTAATCAAGGGTTCATGTACACACGTCCATACATCCACTATTTTGTATTTAATCAAGGGTTCATGTACACATGTCCATACATCCACTACTGTATTTAATCAAGGGTTCATGTACACACGTCCATACATCCACTATTTTGTATTTAATCAAGGGTTCATGTACACACGTCCATACATCCACTATTTTGTATTTAATTAAGGGTTCATGTACACATGTCCATACATCCACTACTTTGTATTTAATTAAGGGTTCATGTACACACGTCCATACATCCACTATTTTGTATTTAATCTTAAGGGTTCATGTACACACGTCCATACATCCACTATTTTGTATTTAATCAAGGGTTCATGTACACACGTCCATACATCCACTACTGTATTTAATTAAGGGTTCATGTACACACGTCCATACATCCACTACTTTGTATTTAATCAAGGGTTCATGTACACACGTCCATACATCCACTATTTTGTATTTAATCAAGGGTTCATGTACACACGTCCATACATCCACTATTTTGTATTTAATCAAGGGTTCATGTACACACGTCCATACATCCACTATTTTGTATTTAATCAAGGGTTCATGTACACACGTCCATACATCCACTACTTTATATTTAATTAAGGGTTCATGTACACACGTCCATACATCCACTATTTTGTATTTAATCTTAAGGGTTCATGTACACACGTCCATACATCCACTATTTTGTATTTAATCAAGGGTTCATGTACACATGTCCATACATCCACTACTGTATTTAATCAAGGGTTCATGTACACACGTCCATACATCCACTACTTTGTATTTAATTAAGGGTTCATGTACACACGTCCATACATCCACTACTTTGTATTTAATCAAGGGTTCATGTACACACGTCCATACATCCACTATTTTGTATTTAATCAAGGGTTCATGTACACACGTCCATACATCCACTATTTTGTATTTAATCAAGGGTTCATGTACACACGTCCATACATCCACTACTTTGTATTTAATTAAGGGTTCATGTACACACGTCCATACATCCACTATTTTGTATTTAATCTTAAGGGTTCATGTACACACGTCCATACATCCACTATTTTGTATTTAATCAAGGGTTCATGTACACACGTCCATACATCCACTACTTTGTATTTAATTAAGGGTTCATGTACACACGTCCATACATCCACTATTTTGTATTTAATCAAGGGTTCATGTACACACGTCCATACATCCACTATTTTGTATTTAATCAAGGGTTCATGTACACACGTCCATACATCCACTACTGTATTTAATTAAGGGTTCATGTACACACGTCCATACATCCACTATTTTGTATTTAATCAAGGGTTCATGTACACACGTCCATACATCCACTACTTTGTATTTAATCAAGGGTTCATGTACACACGTCCATACATCCACTATTTTGTATTTAATCAAGGGTTCATGTACACATGTCCATACATCCACTATTTTGTATTTAATTAAGGGTTCATGTACACACGTCCATACATCCACTATTTTGTATTTAATCAAGGGTTCATGTACACATGTCCATACATCCACTACTTTGTATTTAATCAAGGGTTCATGTACACACGTCCATACATCCACTACTTTGTATTTAATTAAGGGTTCATGTACACACGTCCATACATCCACTATTTTGTATTTAATCAAGGGTTCATGTACACACGTCCATACATCCACTATTTTGTATTTAATCAAGGGTTCATGTACACACGTCCATACATCCACTACTTTGTATTTAATCAAGGGTTCATGTACACACGTCCATACATCCACTATTTTGTATTTAATCAAGGGTTCATGTACACACGTCCATACATCCACTATTTTGTATTTAATCAAGGGTTCATGTACACACGTCCATACATCCACTACTTTGTATTTAATCAAGGGTTCATGTACACATGTCCATACATCCACTATTTTGTATTTAATCAAGGGTTCATGTACACATGTCCATACATCCACTATTTTGTATTTAATCAAGGGTTCATGTACACACGTCCATACATCCACTATTTTGTATTTAATTAAGGGTTCATGTACACACGTCCATACATCCACTATTTTGTATTTAATCAAGGGTTCATGTACACATGTCCATACATCCACTACTTTGTATTTAATCAAGGGTTCATGTACACACGTCCATACATCCACTATTTTGTATTTAATCTTAAGGGTTCATGTACACACGTCCATACATCCACTATTTTGTATCTAATCAAGGGTTCATGTACACACGTCCATACATCCACTACTTTGTATTTAATTAAGGGTTCATGTACACACGTCCATACATCCACTATTTTGTATTTAATCTTAAGGGTTCATGTACACACGTCCATACATCCACTATTTTGTATTTAATCAAGGGTTCATGTACACACGTCCATACATCCACTACTGTATTTAATTAAGGGTTCATGTACACACGTCCATACATCCACTATTTTGTATTTAATCAAGGGTTCATGTACACACGTCCATACATCCACTACTTTGTATTTAATCAAGGGTTCATGTACACACGTCCATACATCCACTATTTTGTATTTAATCAAGGGTTCATGTACACACATCCATACATCCACTATTTTGTATTTAATTAAGGGTTCATGTACACATGTCCATACATCCACTATTTTGTATTTAATTAAGGGTTCATGTACACACGTCCATTCATCCACTATTTTGTATTTAATCAAGGGTTCATGTACACACGTCCATACACTTCCCTTCTCTTGTACAGGACACATCATATACTCATGGGCTTGTCTTGTCAAGAGTAGAGAGTTAGCAACCATTGCATTGATGATATCCAACTGTATCTTGGTCAGGTCAGAATTCAGACTGCCATCCATCAATAGTTTGACCTCCTGGGCCGAGTAACACAAGATCTGGGTCTACTTTCACTGTGCAACCTTTACTTTATCTCCCATCTAACATTTGGGATCATACTGTCTGCAACAGTACTACCGGTAACTATTGTACAATAATTTTTACTGATGGAAATAGTGTGATACCAAATATAACAATGTTACATTTGTTTACTATCTAAATGGCATGTATTTTTATCTCTCATTGTTTAACATTACACTAAGGTTATGAAAAAATAAGCAACACTGTTATTATATCTACGGAAAATTGGTTTGTGTAATAAGATATTTTGCTCACTAAAGTAACTTTAAATGACACAAAATACCATTATAGAAAGAAAATTTGAAAAAATAAATTTAGCAAACAATGTGCTACAGCCCCTTTAAGGTATTCAAAAACCTGAGTGCAATGTTAAAGGAGTTAAGGATAAGCTTGCTCTGTGAAGGGAGCACCTGGTCATCTGGCTGTAGGTCAACAGTTAGCCTGAGATTCCTGGAGAGTTTCGACTGTAGACCTGGTTACACACACTGTCCGACTGGAAAATAAAGTTAAACGTATCCTAAATGTATCCTCGTCAAAATCCTGGCTGCCAGTCAATCTCCTGCTCGACTTCCCGGACCTGGTAACACACGACCTGGTCGCCAGGCTGAAAGTCAACATCCTTCGTATCCACACTCAACCCACATTCCACGTCTGTCTTCACCACATCCACCTCCTTCTTGAAGTGTTTCATCGATGACAGATCACCTGCAGCACAGACGAAAACATGTGGACTCAATAATTTAGTTGCAATCAGGAAGCAATATTTCTGTTACGGTATAACAATCTGTAACACCTTCAAATTGCTTGATAGGCTAACAATAAAGTTTAAGGTGAACTTTAACATTGTGTGGCCTACATCATTCAGTCATTACTTATCTTCAGTTTCTTCAAGGAATTGTATTTACCACACCGATTGATCTGATGAACAATCAAATATGGGAAACATATTTAAGGATTCTTTTACATGTTTTCCTCTATCGAAGTATAACAGCAACAGAGTGGGTGAGTGAGTGAGTGAATGAATGAATGAATGAATGAATGAATGAATGAATGAATGAATGAATCATGTCAATAGGCAGAGCATTCCAGAGAGTAGCATACAGCACATAATATAGGAAGATTTAATTTGAAAAAGTTAATATTTCATGTCATATTAATTCAGAGGCTGTGGAAAGGTTTACAATACTCCACTGTTTCGTTTCCTTATTGGACACATTATAAGGTATGTTAAGCTAATGAATCAGATACAAAACTTGCTCACTCATGAAATAGTCTTCACTTGGGACATTACAGTTGTCGATATGACAGGGGATGCTTGTTAGACACCCTCACATTAGCTTATATAAAGCCCAAATTCTTCTTGTTCAAAACCGTATGACAATTGTTTTGTCAAAGCTATTACTGTGATCAGTAGTTGGGGCCCCTCATGCTAAAGTTTAACAATTACCAAGTACTGACCATCATAAATGACTTCGCCTGCCCGAACGAGCTTGAAGAGATGTTTCCGGTGTAGAGTGCCGCGGACACACCGACACCCGGCCACTGCCACCTTCCTCCGTCCCTCCGTCACCTGGAACACCGCCTTCACCTCGGCCTCACCTGCAACATGGAGCCCATACATGGAGGCCATTCCCTTGCTACTATACAAGTTCATTTCTTATATTGGATCATTAAGGAAGACAATTCAGCATTGGTTGCAAAGACACTTCGGCAACTGGATAAATAGTTATCACATTTCACCTGATAAAGGAGTGAGTATCTACTCTTAAATGTTATGTATTTTCACGTAAAGAAGTTGTTTTCCAGAAAATCTTCTTCTTCTTATGGATAAATAAGGCAAATATGAGAGAAACAATCCTGACATTTGCACAAACGTTGCCTCAGAAAAAGGCCTTGAAAGGTTAGTTGGTAATACTGTCAATTGTTCCTCATTTCTAATGGAAATAGTTTCCCTTCATACCATTGAATATACATGTATATGGACTTGATTCAAGAATGGCATTAAGAAGCACTGGATATACATGTTTCAATTGGCAATTTTAAATAAAATACCAATAACTTGTTTCATATAAATTGAAGCTATAAGCACTGGGTCCCTAATAAATGCCAGGCCTCCAAAGAGCAAGGGTCTCCTCAATTAATAATAACACATGAAATACGGTATTTAAGTTTTGTGAGACCAATTCAAACTGACCAAGCACATCCTCCTCCTGGACTATAGGAAGTTTGGAAGAAAGGCTCGACACCAAGTCATCAAACAGCTTGTAGATCACATTGTGGGTTCGTATTGACACTGACCGGTCTCGTGCAGCCTTCACCACCGGAGCCGGGGTAGACACGTTGAACCCAAATATAACGCCTGCATTGCATGGAACACAGAGGTCATATATCAGTGACAATCTTTATCTCATCGCTTAACGGTAAGAATGATAATTTCAGGGGTAACACATGCCAGTATTGAAAACATGAGCTGTAGCAAAAATAATTAAATACATATTATTTAAAAAATTGTAACTGTGTATTATATAATGGATCAGAGCAGTATCTTACTTAATTTGGCTAAGGCAAATGAATTACATGCACATGAATCCCATAACTCAATTAGAGTTGTTGGTTGATTGACACATACTGAACACTTTGATGGGCATTCTAGAAACTATTGAGTGATTTGAATTTGATCTTAAAGATACAGTGAAAATAGGAATGAAGCTACCTCTACTATTTTTCTTATTTTAAGTTTTTCCGTTTTTAATGACTAGTTTCTTTCTTTTCAATCATCAGACTGCTTTGGTAAGGAAAACTGCGTTCTTATAGGGGACTCTGATCGGTAAAAATGTCACATAACTTAACCGACTGGAGTACAATGATAGTTTATGTTGAAAACAACAGGTATCAGCTAGATGCAAAATTCATCTATTAGCTGATACCTGTTACCTAGATTCTAGGTGTTACATGGACACCAAAACGCTGTATTCATTTCTTGTCCTCCATCATCTTCTAAAATGCCTAAATACGGTAACAGTTATCCTACCACTGAATGCCTCGGCAAGCTGGACATCCGACTCGGTGACATTTCCGACACCGTAGTGGACGAGGTCGAGGCGACACAGCTTGGAATGGTACGTGTCGAGAGTGTCCAGGATTGCTTCCACTGATCCGTCAACGTCACCTGTGGGAAAAGGAGGCTTGTCATCAAAATAGTTTCACAGAAATTTGATTTAGCTAAATTCTTAACAAAAACCCTAAAAGTTAACCTGATTTAAACTCTAAATTTAAATCTAGCCATTATCCTAACCCACACTTTTATCTTCCCTGATCGTAACCCTATCCCTTATCCTTACCTAAATCCTCACACAACCACTTCTCCACTGAAGGGGAAGGAACATGTTAACACTCCAGGACCTGTGGCATGTGTTTATCAAAACCAGCTTGGCAAAACTTTGATTGTCATACAAATTAACAAACTGTTTCTGACATATACAATGAACCTCTTACTCTAGCACACAGACAGCTATTGACCCATGAGTTGCGGCGCCTCTTTACTTACCCTTGAGTATGAGAGAGAGTTGTGGCCCCTCGTGTTGTGTCACAGTCTCCTTCTGTTTAGGTCCTGGCCTCGCCCTCTTCCTGCCGGTCTCGCGTCTCTGAAGCAGTTTCTGCTGGTAGAGCTGGTCGTGTTCCTCGCGCTTCACGTCGATCATCACCTGGTCCTCCTCCAGCTTCTTGTTCTGCTGCTCAGCCTCTCGCCACGATACCGCATCCTTCAGGACGTCCTTCAACACATACATCTTTCATAAAGCAAGTTCCCTCAGAGTATCTGCCATTTGTCAACAACACATGCAAAAGCATCCTACATGACGATTAATGAACATAACAATACATGCAAAAGCATCCTACATGACGATTAATGAACATAACAATACATGCAAAAGCATCCTACATGACGATTAATGAACATAACAATACATGCAAAAGCATCCTACATGACAATTAATGAACATAACAACACATGCAAAAGCATCCTACATGACAATTAATGAACATAACAATACATGCAAAAGCTGCCCTCTGGGTAGGGTGCTGTTAAACTTAACAAACTTAGCTCCAATCATAAGCGGATCTTTTAAAATTAGCTTAGATTGAACAAAGGGCTAAGATTGCTAATCCCAGGCACTTCACTTTCTTCACTATAACCTGCCAGTAAATACTATTTCAATCAACTTCTACATGACAGTATGATACGCACCATGGAAGGAACCTGTAGAATCTGCTCCCCAGCGCTCGGCAGATCCTTCCACCCGATTAACTCGACGGGAGTAGAGGGTGCCGCCTCCTGGATCGGTTTGCCCTGGTCATTAAACATCCCTCTCACCTGCAACAGGGATTGTTACAAGGATTAAAGATCTGATGAAATGCATTTTTCTCAGGAATGACAGATGATTAACTCTACGTATATTGTACATCGGAATCAATTGAGCAGAAAATCGAGCCAATATACACTTGCAATTAATAATTAAAACTATTTTAATTCACCCATTTTAACACTAGCGCAATCAGTTGGGCGATTCATGTAAATGCTCACTGAGGCGTGACTGTGATAAGCGACAGACGGGGCCGGCTAGACAGCTACTCCGCCGGTGTCTCGTTAATTAATTAATGATGATTATCACTGCCGCTAAATGAATTTATGAGGTGTATTTCATCGCCAAAAAGTTTATGTAACAATCCCATTTTAATGAATCCTCATGTAGCTAGGATATAGTACTGGGCCTTGATTTTCGAAGCTCCCTTAGCGCTAAGATAGTTGTAAGTACTATACATTAACATTGGCGTACGACTATCTTAGCGCTAAGAGAGCTTCGAAAATATGGGCCCTGGTAGTTAGAGTATCCTTAACTGTAAACAACCTCCTTCAGGGGTCCTTAGCTCCAGTTGGTCTAATAAGTAAGCAGACCTCCCATAGCCAAAGGTGATTATAACTTAATGTTATAACAAGGGCACCCCCTGAGGCTTAAGGGTTTTGTGCAAGTTCTTCAAGAACATCAACATTGAAAGATCAGTGAACATATCCTAAATAAAAAACAGCAGTTTAGTTTAGCTGCTCCTACACCCTCCATGATGATTAATGAACATAACAAGTGTTTGCTACTAACATGGCAATGTCCCCCGCCGATAACATTGAGTTTAAAAGACACATCATTTGGTGAAATGAGCTACTTCATATATTGCATTACTGGTAAAAAGTGTCATGATGATCACCAAATTTGAAGACTTTGGGTGTTCGGGTTCATGAGATATTGGTTAAAAGAGTTCAAAATGTGGTCAAAGTGTCTTGGTGACCTTGAAAATAAGTTCAAGGTCACCAAAATCGACTGGTGTCTGCGTCATCATACAATATAGGCTGACATCAAATTTGAAGACTTTGGGTCCAACCAGTCATGATTTATTGCGTTAACAAGAGTTAGAAAAGTGTCGCGGTGACCTTGGAAATTAGGTCAAGGTCACTTAAATTAACTGGTGTCTGCGTCTTCCCCCAGTGAAGGCTGACACAAAATTTGAAGACTTTGGATGCAACGCTTCATGAGATATCGCGTAAACAAGAAATGTGACGTACGTACGGACGCACGCCGCTGAATACATAGTCCCCTGTTCCGCGTTGCGGTGGGGGACAACAATACATGCAAAAGCATCATACATGACGATTAATGAACATAACAACACATGCAAAAACATCCTACATGACGATTAATGAACATAAAAATACATGCAAAGGCATCCTACATGATGATTAATGAACATAACAACACATGCAAAAGCATCCTACATGACGATTAATGAACATAACAACACATGCAAAAGCATCCTACATGACGATTAATGAACATAACAATACATGCAAAAGCATCCTACATGACGATTAATGAACATAACAATACATGCAAAAGCATCCTACATGACGATTAATGAACATAACAATACATGCAAAAGCATCCTACATGACAATTAATGAACATAACAACACATGCAAAAGCATCCTACATGACAATTAATGAACATAACAATACATGCAAAAGCTGCCCTCTGGGTAGGGTGCTGTTAAACTTAACAAACTTAGCTCCAATCATAAGCGGATCTTTTAAAATTAGCTTAGATTGAACAAAGGGCTAAGATTGCTAATCCCAGGCACTTCACTTTCTTCACTATAACCTGCCAGTAAATACTATTTCAATCAACTTCTACATGACAGTATGATACGCACCATGGAAGGAACCTGTAGAATCTGCTCCCCAGCGCTCGGCAGATCCTTCCACCCGATTAACTCGACGGGAGTAGAGGGTGCCGCCTCCTGGATCGGTTTGCCCTGGTCATTAAACATCCCTCTCACCTGCAACAGGGATTGTTACAAGGATTAAAGATCTGATGAAATGCATTTTTCTCAGGAATGACAGATGATTAACTCTACGTATATTGTACATCGGAATCAATTGAGCAGAAAATCGAGCCAATATACACTTGCAATTAATAATTAAAACTATTTTAATTCACCCATTTTAACACTAGCGCAATCAGTTGGGCGATTCATGTAAATGCTCACTGAGGCGTGACTGTGATAAGCGACAGACGGGGCCGGCTAGACAGCTACTCCGCCGGTGTCTCGTTAATTAATTAATGATGATTATCACTGCCGCTAAATGAATTTATGAGGTGTATTTCATCGCCAAAAAGTTTATGTAACAATCCCATTTTAATGAATCCGATTTTGACCATATGTCATTTCATCTATCCTTTAACTTAACAAACTACAAAGACAGCACACAGAGATACATTATGTGTGCAACTCGCCTTCTCTGGAAGGCAAAACTTTCTGCCCCATGAAAACATTACATAGCCTATTAGCTGAACATGTTGATATACTGATAGTTCTTAGAAACTAATTTTCCTGTGGGCTTTGATTTGATATTTAGATAAGTGATTGAAATAGCTACTCGTATGCAAGCCAATTGATGGTTGAGTCACGACTAGGTTAGTTGCAAAACTGGCCGACAAACCTTTCTGGCGCTTGTTTATTAGCATACTGGAAAGTCAATCTCCCTCACCAAGACCAACCAACACCTACCTTGGCCCAGCATGTCCCGGCCACGAGCAGATCACCTCTCTTCAATGTCCCGCGTTGTACCACCGCAGTCACGAGCTTCCTGCAGTCAGATACAGTGCATGTACACGGATACACGAGGATACATGGTACATGGTAGGATACGTGGACTGAACATGGCAACAATTCATATTAGTAATTTTAACGGTTCATAGAATTATACAAGTGCTAAATAAAGCCAGGTGCCGTAGTTCAAGCCTTTCAAAAACCATGGGTCAGTCCTCCTCTCCCAACACCCCTACCCTGCTCCCAGTTTACACCTACCCTCTCCCCGGGTCCGTCTTGGGACTCCACAACCCTGCCCTCCACCAACCCTTTAGGGTACCTCAGCTCCCAACACCCCTACCCTGCTCCCAGTTTACACCTACCCTCTCCCCGGGTCCGTCTTGGTCTCCACAACCCTGCCCTCCACCAACCCCTTAGGGTACCTCAGCTCCCAACACCCCTACCCTGCTCCCAGTTTACACCTACCCTCTCCCCGGGTCTGTCTTGGACTCCACAACACTGCCCTCCACCAACCCCTTAGGGTACCTCAGCTCCCAACACCCCTACCCTCTCCCTGGGTCCGTCTTGGACTCCACAATCCTGCCCTCCACCAACCCCTTAGGGTACCTCAGCTCCCAACACCCCTACCCTGCTCCCAGTTTACACCTACCCTCTCCCCGGATCTGTCTTGGACTCCACAACCCTGCCCTCCACCAACCCCTTAGGGTCAGCCTTCAGCTCCATCAACTCAGCCTGGGTCACGATAGCCTCCTGCAACAAGCTCAGGTTGGTGCCCTGCAGAAAAATAACAAAATAATCAAAGCTTACATCAATCGATATGTCACTGAAAGATTTACCAAGATTATTAAGTTAACAAGTCAAGATTGACGAAGTCTATTTCAGATAGTAAAGATCTCAGTGTAGCAAACAAACCTTCAAGGCGGAGATGGGGATGACCTGAACGTCTCCGCCGTTATCCTCGAGATCAAGCTGCAGCTCCACCAACATCTTCTTGGTCCGCTCCTGATTAACAGGGAAGATGAGTTGGTTGGGGTTAAAATCAGTTATATTGGTCCAAATTACATGCTTGGCCAATACATGAAAACTTGGCCAATGAAATCTCAGAAATGTTACTCAGCCAATGCAGACTTCAAACTTGTAACATTGCAAATAAAACAGACCTAGGAATTGCAGCTAGTCTATATGTATAACTTCATTACCGATATATTTTGTTAACAAAGTTGTAACCTGTCACTACAGCTAAAACCTCAAATATCAGTTATGCATACATCTAAACGACAGTAAACATATGTATATATGTATAAATGTATATGTATATGTATATGTATATGTATATGTATATGTATATGTATATGTATATGTATATGTATATGTAGAAAAGAGTAAACATCAGATGGTTTTGACTGGATCAATCTTCTATATATAGAAAAGAGTAATATATGTATATATGTATATGTATATGTATATATGTATGTACAGTCAAGCCGCGATAATCCGGCCTCCGATAATCCGAATCTCGCAGTTTCCGAACGGTAGGAAGATGTAACCAAACTAATCTCTTTAGTAGTCCTCAGTACTCAGTAGTCCGAACATTTCACTATCCGAACGTTTTTGATGAAAAACGGAAGCGTTCGGATTATCGAGTCCTGACTGTTTAAGTATATGTATATGTATGTATATATATATAAGTATATGTATGTATATGGATATAAGAAATCTTACCAGATCAGCTTCAGGTCTGTCCATTTTATTCACAGCCACTATGATTGGAACTGGACCAATAGAAAAACAAATGTTATCACACAAACATCCTGAAACATTGACATTTCATTAACAAATATACAAGAAGTAAATAATTTCATAAACTAATATAAGCAATAAATAAGCATTAGGTAAAACTTGGTGTAATGTCCGACTCAGGTTAAATATTGCAATTAAAATAGGCATACAAGTTGAATTTTTGAATTATGTAGATTATTTCAATAGTGTTTGCTTCCTATGCATATTGTACTTATTACAATATGGCTCAAAGATTTGAAAATGTCATAGAATTTACCGTTTGCTTCCATTGCATGTTGTACTGACTCCCGAGTTTGGTTCATGACCCCGTCATCTCCAGCAACCACCAGTACAATGATGTCTGTCACTTGGGCACCGCGGGCCCGCATCGCAGAGAACGCTGCATGACCCGGGGTGTCCAGAAATGTGATGGCCTCCCCTGATGACAGTTTCACTGGAGGATGAAAATATACGTTAATTTCACTGTTTCCTGCTCAAAAGTTAACAATCGTCCTACAATAATGACAACAGCTTTACTTGAGGAGATGGAAATATTTGCTAATTTTACTGTAAGAGATGGAAAAATATGTGAAGAATACTCTATGGTCTTCAAAGTTGGGAATCGTGCTACAATCATTCATGAATTAGAGAGGAACACTGTACAGAGACAGTCAAGAGATGTGAGTTTTAGCATTTACCAGAGAATGCTCCAATGTGTTGAGTTATTCCCCCAAACTCCTGATCAACGACGTTGGAGTCTCGTAAAGCATCAAGTAGAGTTGTCTTCCCATGGTCCACGTGACCCATGATGGTGACCACCGGAGGGCGCTTGACTTGAATTGCTGGGTCAGGGGGAGGTCTGGGAGAATAAAAATGGTTCTTATGTTCCATACTATACATCGATGCATTATCTAATTCCATTCATTCCAATATGCAATATACAACAAAGAGAACAGCAGTAGCATTGATCTAAGACACATCATTTAGACTTAAACTCAGTGTCACACAATAAACAGTCAAGCACAGTGATGAGCTTGTTTTGTATAGTATACCATCTCACTTACTGTCTAACAATATCTTTATTCTCCTTATCTTTCTTCTTTGCATCCTGGCTTCCAATTTGAAACTTCATGCCGGATTTTTTCACCACCTCCTTGATGATGTTGAAATCTTTGATAACTGAAAAAGAAAAACTTTGGACTATTATTCACACCAAAGAAGAAGAAACCTTTTACTACAGTACCTTTTAACCTTATTTTCAGGATAAAACACTTTGTGATATGTCCATTCACGGCGACAGTGTGCTTACACTATAATCAGTTAGTATCAGGCCAGCTTACAGGAATAACAACCTGTAAACTAAGGGAAAAGGAACTGGCTAAATAAAGACTATCCAGGAATACTTCAGGACTTGCAAATAAAGGATTTAAATTAAGTAGCACATATGATATAGTGACTAACACACTTCTTATCTACCAGTCCAGCTACCTGAATACACCACACCTATTTCATAGATTAACTTGTTATCCAGAAAATCTTCTGTTATAACTTTATGTTGTATTTGATTGCAGCTAAACTGTTTACTGCAGACTAACCCGACTCCTCCTCTTCGTACTTGTCTCCTCCTGGCACATACATCAACACCTCGAACACGTGATCTGTAACACATCGTCTCAGAGATAAAACAAACAAACATCAACACCTCGAACACGTGATCTGTAACACATCGTCTCAGAGATAAAACAAACAAACATCAACACCTCGAACACGTGATCTGTAACACATCGTCTCAGAGATAAAACAAACATACATCAACACCTCGAACACGTGATCTGTAACACATCGTCTCAGAGATAAAACAAACATACATCAACACCTCGAACACGTGATCTGTAACACATCGTCTCAGAGATAAAACAAACATACATCAACACCTCGAACACGTGATCTGTAACACATCGTCTCAGAGATAAAACAAACATACATCAACACCTCGAACACGTGATCTGTAACACATCGTCTCAGAGATAAAACAAACAAACATCAACACCTCGAACACGTGATCTGTAACACATTGTCTCAGAGATAAAACAAACATACATCAACACCTCGAACACGTGATCTGTAACACATCGTCTCAGAGATAAAACAAACATACATCAACACCTCGAACACGTGATCTGTAACACATCGTCTCAGAGATAAAACAAACATACATCAACACCTCGAACACGTGATCTGTAACACATCGTCTCAGAGATAAAACAAACATACATCAACACCTCGAACACGTGATCTGTAACACATCGTCTCAGAGATAAAA
Organism: Gibbula magus; assembly: GCA_936450465.1. Lineage (NCBI taxonomy): Eukaryota > Metazoa > Mollusca > Gastropoda > Trochida > Trochidae > Gibbula > Gibbula magus. The sequence continues at coordinate 85,682,054 of OW388291.1, read as the reverse complement.
CAAACATACATCAACACCTCGAACACGTGATCTGTAACACATCGTCTCAGAGATAAAACAAACATACATCAACACCTCGAACACGTGATCTGTAACACATTGTCTCAGAGATTAAACAAATCTTCATTATTAAATACAGCATCTAGATTTGCAAATCAGCCACAGCTAGGATTTTCAGATTTCATTTTAAGGAAAGTTTAGAAAATGATAGGATATTTAAAAAGTTCATTTTAGCATAATTTGCAAGATTCAGATCATAATCAAATGAAACCGTCGCTGAGGATGTAGAAAAGAAAATGAAATGTTCAGTTGTAAAGGTCATCTTTTTGTGATATAGTCTGTGGGCTTTTTACTTTCATAGTTCTCTTTAAAAATACTTTACATTCTGATATCACTACAGCTTCACTCACCGATATCCTTGCCAAGTGTCATGGCAAGTTCTTTAACCGTCATGTTCTGATATATGGTGACAACCGTCAGCTTTACGGCCTTCGGGTTCACTCGCATTGGTTTCACCTGCAGGTAAAGGAGGCAACTTTAAACATGACATGAAATCACTTGCCTTTTTTATTGAAAAAAATAGATACTAAAATGGCTTGACTTTCAAACAGACTTTGATCCCTTCAAAACTTTACTGCATTTTAAATATGCCTTTTTTCATTATCAATTTAACAAAGGTAACAAACATCATGACATTGGATTGTAAATTACTTGCAACATGCATATAACCATTCCTAGTGTTTATAATCATCAATGTCAAAATGTATCAGATGATTTCCATCACTGTACATAGGACTTGCAAGCTTTTGATCACAAAACTGTACATATTTACAGTACACATCCATTCCTTGATCAAATCTGTGGATTAACTCTTCTTCAAGTAACCAAGACCTACCGGTAATATCTGTCACAAACCCAGAATATTTTCACAAACTCATGCTTGGAGTTGTCTATTATTATTAACAAGAATTGTAATAAATCACCATTACTTTCAATTATTGATTTTTAATTCAACTGTAACTAGAGTAAATAACCAAAAAGGTGTCGGTGCTCAAATGAAAAAGAAATCTATGAACAATTCAGCAGATGAACCATTCATTTGATACACAAAACAATTCCTCACCAGTTTCTTTTTAGAGTTTTTAGATTTAGCAGCACACTGCACAATTGTTGAATGAAAGCCTCGGTCGTGTTGGGTGAAAATGTGGGATATCTCAGCAGTACCAAGGAAAGGGAGATAATTCGTCCAGAATGGAGAACACGAGGAGTGTGCACATCCTCGAACTGTTGGCCGGACGAGGAGCCGCCCCAGGTTTGGTAATGACATGACGGGATCTTGAATGAAGCGAGGTGTTTATATCTTCATAGCTGAAACAAGCACCACATTGTGTTCCAGTAAATAATCATACCGGGTAACAAACGATGCCGATAGGTTTGGTTACTTCAAATTCATTGAATAGATGAAAGTCAACAACCTACTTACTGATGTAATTGAAGAAAATATATGAATTAAAAAAATTTTAATTGGTTTTTTTTATGTCCATTTGTTTATATTTCCATACATTTCAAATATAACAAAAATAGGGTAATGTGTATATTGTATTGTATATGAATGAAATGAATAACTTGTTGAATAAATGTCTTTATCAGGTTTCAATATGTTACAGTTGAATTAATAACAAATGAGTATAACTTAACTACTGTAATTAGATACAGTATTTAAATTCATTCAATTATTGGTCCTCGATTTACATTTGGAAATAGAAAGTGCAAAGTAAATTTGTAATTTTTCCTTTTCAATAATACTAAGGACTCACACTAAATAAAGCAGTCAAATACATTAATCCTCTTACATTACAATACATTTCTGATACATATCATACAATATATTTGCTTCATGAAATATTCAATTATGTAAAATTGTGAACTCATTCTCCAAGCTGTCCAATACAATAGAACCCTCTACCACATGCACACTGCTTAGAAGTTCTCAGCAAATCATCTGACAACAGTCCAAGCTCTTCAATCTTACCCTTCAGTATATGTGTAACGTGTTACGTGTTCATTCCAGTTTCTTTCAGACTCCTATTTGAACTGCAGCAAAGCAGAAGGTCAGTGTTTGATTGTTCAGATAATGCAAAATACTTTGCCTAATTGTTCAGATAATGCAAAATACTTACCTTACGTTCAACAAAGTGACCAATATTCATAAGGAAAGATCTAGAATGTGCTTAACTGTATCTTCAATCATTCTTTGATAGATTTGTATGGTATGTCTTATGTGGTGAGTACATTGTACATGTCTCCTTTACATTCCCCAACTGAATAGGTGCATAAACATATGAATTTATATGTTTTATAATTGTGGCCATTTACTGACTTCATCAATCTGTCCCTCGCTTCACTAGGATATTAGAACAATGTAGTATATTACCGAAACTGCTTTACTTGGTCAACTTGTAAACAGATTATGGTGCCCCTGATTTGATTCTTGATATATTACTTGTTGCTAATTTATGAATTTGTGAGGTCTTCTATGATAAATTTACTGTGTTTGCAGGCTGATAGCATTCTGCACCTCAAATATAAAATATACAAGAATATTTGTTCAGCACAGGTTCATAACCTACAATATCAAGGACTAATTTAATCCAACATATAAAGTTCTACTGTAGATGTGTTTATTCTTCACCTTGCCACTGTGTTGTCTAAAAAATAGCTCGAGAGGCTCTACCTGCAACCCCACTGGATAGCATGCAGCTCGCTGTGTGAGGCAGAGCATTCTGACGACAGAGGTTTCGGTCTATCTAAACAATATATGTGGTCACCTATACAAGGTCTTATTTTTAGCAGGAATGAGTTTATCGGGGAGGAGTTTATCTGTGACTACAGTATACACTTGCATAGGTATCTCGTTACACGGAAGTAAAGGTGATCCTTGACACCGAGTGGGGGTAAGCAAATCATGCTACAATGTAGAACTCACTAGGCGACAGAACTTTCTGTCTGAAAGTAGATCTAACTTCGTTTGACCTTTGCCTTCGCTCTTGAGTGTTGTTAAAACTTATGTAACTTCCAGAATTCAAATAAATGAGACAAATTCACTCAACGGTGAACGTTAATAAAACATAACAGTTGTATAAATACGTCAAAATTGATGAATGGATTCATAAAACAGTCAAAGGGTGTTGTTTTATAGGTTAGTGTTAGATGCTAACCCGCGTAGCATGTTTTGAGCGTTAACCAGCCACGCTGGTATGAATATTCATGACGTGATGAATGATTGACAGATGTTCGCGCTACAACAGCAGGGTACCGTAATACATGTAATAAATGGTCAATGTTCCGTTAAATAGCTGTGCTTATTTTGTTTTTGTTAATTGTAATGGTAGCCTACCTTTGATGGGGTATTTTGTGTAATCCAATATATCAATTATGATAAATAATGTTATATGTTTTAGAACAGCAATAGATAATGCTTAGGAAAACCTCCGTGAACACATTTGCTATGCTATAAATAACTTTATCACACGGCAAGCGATATTAAACTTCCGTAGGCCTACTTTACGGACATTAGTGCTGATGCATTTGCATCTCCAAACTGACTTCATGAACTATGAATAAAATATCAAAATGAATTTAATTTGATATTTTTTTAAGAAAAGCATTGACTTGCGTTAATCGAGTTACGTTCGATGAGATGTTTTTTTGCTTTGTATTTTTTTTAACCTTTTAGACTACATTATACTGACGTCAGAAATACTGTATATCTTTGACAACTCACTCACTCACTCACTCAGTGCTGGCCCGGTCCGAAAAAGTACAAGTATTTGTAGCCTACTATTCCACATATAAAAATGTTATGTACCGTGTTGACATTTTCTCGGTAAAATATTGCCATTGAATGTGATTGACGTTAGTTTTATTTAAACAATGAAAATTCAAAAGCATGTAGACAATTTACATTTCTTCAAATATCAGAATAAAGGATATTTTTTCATAAGAGCATTCGACTTTTTGTAGGCCAGAATTTTGGAAAAAACATTTTTCAGCTTTACATTGGACATGTGTATGTATTGCTGTGACTGAAAACAACCTGAGACACAGTTATTTGGGTGTTATTTAACTTCTGTTGGCCAGTATCCTTGAATTCCTTATATGTACCGTGATAGTAGTAGTGTCGCCAGTTAGTATCGTGGAATTTCTTGTTATTATCGCCTATATAAAATAATGCATTTATGCTTGAAATTATAATATATGCATATTGATATAAAATGTTTATGAATTGTGAACAGTGATATAATAATGTAAACGATTGATGAAAAATGATGCCATAATGTGAAATATTTATCAACATATGAAGTGTGTGATTTAATGTTATATAATATAATAGTATATGAATGTTCGTTTTACTAGTTTAGTGAGAAAACCTCTCCGTTCCTACAGTCAGCATTCTTGTACTATGTGTCGGAAGTTTGCTATATTTAACTCTAGGGGAAGAATAACCATATACGAGTATCAGTCGGAAAAGACGAGTAGCTAGAAATATATTCTTCGCATCATAGGTATAGGTAACCAATGGCAATTCTAGAACATGAAATTCCTATGCAAATTTAGACTATATGACGTGAAGTAATATAGCTTCTCTCAGAGCGGGGGAACCATTGGGCGAGTTTGCTCTCTAGGTCCACGTTCACCTGTAATAAGATGATTCATATATAAGCAATGGATGTGAGAGACCCTCTGCGTTTTGCTACATCCCCAGGTAAAGGCGATATTATACTCAACTTTCCGGCAAATACATATACGAAAATAAATTGCAGTAATTACATCTTTACCTAAGATATGATTGAAGGGAGGCTTCTATCGGGGTGTATATAACTATTTGTTGCGGAAACAAACTTAGAGAGGACATTCCTTCTTTAGATATCTGCTATTGTTTTTGTCATTGCACAATCCAGGAAAAACATGTTACTGGGGTAATACTTTTTATGACTTAATATTTGATGAAGGCTATCGCACATTTTGCATTCTAAAATAAAAACAATGAGAATCGATGTCATTCATCGGCGCTACAAATGTTGATATATTCTTTATCATTTTGAAAAATTAAAATTCACTGAAAGTACAACATTTTAAATTAAATTTAGGGCCTAATGCAAAAACATCAAGCTAATGGACAGTCAGCAATAGAAAACTCCTAACTGACCATCCTTCCAATTTCTTCATACACAACTGGTTACACTGATACCTACGATATGCCTGGATGGTATGTATGTTACGGCACAGTTAAGATTTAGGTATATATATGTAGAGTGTATGTAAGATAATTCTTTATTATGGAAATTTACATTACATCTAATACAGTCTCCAGTATATATTAAACAAAAACATACAACAGCCATATAAACAATATAAACAATATTATAAACATTATACACACTTGTGTAAATTGATCATTAACAAATCATTCCAAAATTTTTCCATTAAAGGCATAAATGCTATTCAGTACAAAAGATTGACGAAACCTGTTTGTTCTACTCGTCGGCATACGCAGTCTGCGTCCAGAGGGCAGCGAAGAATATTCCGAAAAAAGTATGTGAGTTGAGTCACTTAGAATTTTATTTGCTTTTTTTGAAAGTTGTTGATCATAAAAACTGCCGATACTTTCAATAGGAAGGCCAATAATTTTTGAAGCGGTGTTAACAATTTTAGAGAGTTTATTTTTATTTTGAACAGACAGGTTTCCGTACCAACTCAAAAAATTAAATGTTACTACACTTTGAATAAAAGTTTGGTAAAATAACCTCAAAATAGTTTGATCTATTTTAAAATGTTTCAACTTCCACAAAAAATGCAATCGTTGCTGTCCTTTCTTATAAATTTTGTCAGTGTTTTCATTCCAAGAAAGTTTCGAATCTAAGACAGTACCCAAATATTTATATTCCGTTACTCTTTCTATTTCATTATCATAAATAGTCAATGGATTTTTTATAGACCTAGTTTTCCTGAAATCTATGACCATTTCTTTGGTCTTCAACACATTCAAAAATAAAAAGTTTTGCACCATTCTACAAATTTTGAAATTTTGAAATGTAGGATGTTAACCACCTTAGCAGGTCTAAGATATGGACTGAATATTATAACTTGGGTATGGAGAGTGTATGTAGAATGTTAACCACCTAGGCAGGTCTAATATATAGACTGAATAACTTGGGTATGGAGAGTGTATGTAGGATGTTAACCACCTAGGCAGGTCTAATATATAGACTGTATAACTTGGGTATGTATAGCGTATATAGGATGTTAACCATCTAGGCAGGTCTAAGATATAAACTGTATAACTTGAGTATGTAGACTGTATGTAGGATGTTAACCATCTAGGCAGGTCTATTATATAGACTGAATAACTTGGGTATGTAGACTGTATGTAGGATGTTAACCATCTAGGCAGGTCTTATATATAGACTGTATAACTTGGGTATGTAGACTGTATGTAGGATGTTAACCATCTAGGCAGGTCTTATATATAGACTGTATAACTTGGGTATGTAGACTGTATGTAGGATGTTAACCATCTAGGCAGGTCTAATATACAGACTGTATGTAGGATGTTAACCATCTAGGCAGGTCTAATATATAGAATGAATAACTTGGGTATGTAGTCTGTATGTAGGATGTTAACCACCTAGGCAGGTCTAATATATAGAATGAATAACTTGGGTATGTAGTTTGTATGTAGGATGTTAACCATCTAGGCACGTCTAATATATAGACTGAATAACTTGGGTATGTAGACTGTATGTAGGATGTTAACCATCTAGGCAGGTCTTATATATAGACTGTATAACTTGGGTATGTAGACTGTATGTAGGATGTTAACCATCTAGGCAGGTCTAATATACAGACTGTATGTAGGATGTTAACCATCTAGGCAGGTCTAATATATAGAATGAATAACTTGGGTATGTAGTCTGTATGTAGGATGTTAACCACCTAGGCAGGTCTAATATATAGACTGTATAACTTGGGTATGTATAGCGTATATAGGATGTTAACCATCTAGGCAGGTCTAATATATAGACTGAATAACTTGGGTATGTAGACTGTATGTAGGATGTTAACCATCTAGGCAGGTCTAGGATATAGACTGTATAACTTGGGTATGTAGAGTGTATGTAGGATATTAACAATCTAGGCAGGCCTAAGATATAGACTGTATAACTTGGGTATGTAGATGGTATGTAGGAAGTTAACCATCTAGGCAGGTCTAAGATATAGACTGTATAACTTGAGTATGTAGAGGGTATGTAAGATGTTAACCACCTAGGCAGGTCTAATATATAGAATGAATAACTTGGGTATGTAGTTTGTGTGTAGGATGTTAACCACCTAGGCAGGTCTAATATATAGACTGAATAACTTGGGTATGTAGTTTGTATGTAGGATGTTAACCACCTAGGCAGGTCTAATATATAGACTGTATAACTTGGGTATGTAGACTGTATGTAGGATGTTAACCATCTAGGCAGGTCTAGGATATAGACTGTATAACCTTGGTATGTAGAGTGTATGTAGGATATTAACAATCTAGGCAGGCCTAAGATATAGACTGTATAACTTGGGTATGTAGATGGTATGTAGGAAGTTAACCATCTAGGCAGGTCTAAGATATAGACTGTATAACTTGAGTATGTAGAGGGTATGTAAGATGTTAACCACCTAGGCAGGTCTAATATATAGAATGAATAACTTGGGTATGTAGTTTGTGTGTAGGATGTTAACCACCTAGGCAGGTCTAATATATAGAATGAATAACTTGGGTATGTAGTTTGTATGTAGGATGTTAACCACCTAGGCAGGTCTAATATATAGACTGTATAACTTGGGTATGTAGACTGTATATAGGATGTTAACCATTTAGGCAGGTCTAATATACAGACTGTATGTAGGATGTTAACCATCTAGGCAGGTCTTATATATAGAATGAATAACTTGGGTATGTAGTCTGTATGTAGGAAGTTAACCATCTAGGCAGGTCTAGGATATAGACTGTATAACTTGGGTATGTAGAGTGTATGTAGGATATTAACAATCTAGGCAGGCCTAATATATAGACTGTATAACTTGGGTATGTAGATGGTATATGGTTGAAATAATGACCGCAGACCGAGTGAATATCTGTGATAACCATCGAGCGGTACGCGAGATGGTTATCACAGATATTCACGAGGTCCAGGTAATTATTTCACATACACCACATGGTTATGTTTGATTAAACGTCAAGTCGTTTCTATTTACATTAATTTAAATACAAAATAGTTACTTTATATGAACGTTTTGAAATAGTTGTAATGGTGTAATGCTTGAGTGAACTCTACTCCAAACATTGCTTCAACTTCACGTGTACACTGTGCGAAATTCACGTGCAAATCGATTCGTGTACATTCATTGTTGTCAAACAAAATTTCCAAGCATGTGACCAACTGTTTCTTTTAGTTTTTACTTCAGAAATTACATCACCTCTCTCTTGAATATATTTGAAATAAAGATGAAAAATTTTAATAAAACGTTTTTTAGATTGTTTATAACAACATATATTGTTTTAACTAGCCAGTCAGCCCATGACCATCTATCTATTGGCGTTAAGCGAAAACCTTGGCTGCACGGACGTTGTTCATTTCATCTTGTGATGCACGGACATCATGAATGTCATGTTGCCAAGCTAAGTTTCTAACTTCACGTGCTGCACACAATCAAAAGCGCGTGGTTGCGAGGAAGTAACCAAAATGAAGTGGTCTGATGTTTCGAACAATAGTACACCTAATACGTGTTTCAAGGTCTATTCGGAGCAAAATGAAGGTGAGTTTCATTGTATATGACACTAATTCATTTGCCGTTTAACCGTATTTTATATGTTAGCTCATTTGATATATTAGATCATGTAATAGGGCGTTTTCAAGTGACCAAACGAAATATCAACACGTTCATGATAGTGTTCTATTCATAGTATCATACAACTTTGCTTGACGAATAATTCAAATGGAAATAATGATTAGCAATAGGGCGTGAGATGATTGTCTTTACTACCATTCTGACATTCCCGTCTCGTATACTTTTGCAATAAATAGCTCGTTCGATAATCAATATCGAGTGTTAAATTAATATTGTTGATTTTGTTGCTATCAACATTTTACTTTAATCATTTAGATATTTCGTAAATATACTGCTATTAAAAATGCATGATCTAGTATCGTTTCATAATATATTACAATATTACAATATTATTATTTATAATATGTTTACCATAACGGCGGATTTAAGTTCAAATAGTTTCACTCAACTTGCATATCCATCCCCAATCGTGAAATATATCATAATTATACTAGTTTCCAATTAAAATAGAGCAACGACATTATACATGTGTAGAAACAGAAACTACACATCCCATATTCATGTACAGTAGTTATGACCTATTCAATATTATCATCGCCGCTAATGGCTGCAATACTGTCGAAGCGGCGTTAAACAATAACTCACTCACTCACTCAATATTATCAACCATAATTTGTCCTGATGTATGTTGTAAATAAGTTTCTAAAATTACGTTTGACTAATTGACGCACGCCAATCGCGCTGCATTTTATGATTTTCAAACAGAAAGAACTACTTTTAGCTTTATTTCGTCACTATATTTTAAGTCGACTATCTTTGAAATAGCAATTTTCTGCAACAGTCAGCACTTCCAGATAAAATAACACCATTTATAACCTTTGGCATATGTGACCCCAAACGACACAATGGATGCACATTTAGTATAAAGTTACAGTTAGTAGCCAAAATTACACAAAATACAAGTCTACAAAACTAAATTCAAGATGAGACATCAGAAACACACCCATACCCGTCCCCCACAAAATAAATTTCATTCATCACGAGTCTGTTACTTATGTGTCACTTTTGCTTGTTTCAGGGACAACCAAACGAATTTATCTGGAGTCGTCATCAAGGATAGTATGCTGCAAATACAGCATCAATGTTGACGATCAAATGGATTGATTGAAAGGGGATCGTTCGGTGTTACTGACCTATCACTATTGTTCTGTGCTATTTCCTGCAGTTGCAGAGAGGACCACCATGGAAACTGTGTGCTAAATTACGGGGATGTTAACAGATGAAGTGATTCGTTGTATTTATAACAAGGATTTGTGTGAACATGTATTATGAAATTAAAATGATGGTAAATAAATTATGTGGCTTCTGTCTCATGTTTTCTTTCATCTACACGTATTTGCGATCTTTGATATTCTTTAAATCAGCGTATTGGTTATATTTTGTGTAAACTAAACGAAAATATTGGCATGACAAAACTGCCTGGGAAAAAAATGATTTAGAGAATGTCGAAAGTCAGAAATAGAGGCAAAGGGTCATTTAGACCCGCAAGCCGAGGGTAAGTTTTTTTCGAGGTGCGATATGGTGAACATGGCGAGGCGAAGCCGAGACATGTTCACCATATCGAACCGAGAGGTCGGTTATCACGAGGTTGGTTATCTGATAACCAACCTCTTGATAACCGACCTCTCGGTAGCTTGGAGGTCGGTTATCTAAAAATAACTACCTCTGATATTGACCACGTGGTGTATAGGAAGTTAACCATCTAGGCAGGTCTAAGATATAGACTGTATAACTTGAGTATGTAGAGGGTATGTAAGATGTTAACCACCTAGGCAGGTCTAATATATAGACTGTATAACTTGGGTATTTAGACTGTATGTAGGATGTTAACCATCTATAGGCAGGTCTAATATATAGACTGAATAACTTGGCTATGTAGTCTGTATGTAGGGTGTTAACCACCTAGGCAGGTCTAAGATATAGACTGTATAACTTGGGTATGTAGACTATATGTAGGATGTTAACCATCTTGGCAGGTCTAAGATATAGACTGAATAACTTGGGTATGTAGGGTGTATGTAGGATGTTAACCACCTAGGCAGGTCTAAGATATAGACTGAATAACTTGGATATGTTGAGTGAATATAGGATGTTAACCATCTAGGAAGGGCTAAGATATAGAAATACTTGCCATTTAGATAGTAAAGAAATATAACATGGTTATTTTTGGGATAACACTACCTTCTTGTACTTTTTCGGGCCGAGTCCCATGCGGGATTCGAACCCACGCCCTCAGAGTAAGGCAACTATCGCCAGCGTTGACGGTACCAACAGCTTACCGCACGACCGTTCCGCCTCGAGGTGCCTAGATGTGCCTTTTGGGAGTTTCAACTTTTTGGAAATTTTATTTTTGTTGTTACCATGGTAACAAATTCGACTTTGGCCCAACATGCAAATAAACTTGTCATTTGTCACTCAATTGTCCCTTGTCACTTATTTTCCGTGTGCAAAGAAGACTTCCAAACATGATTTTCCTTGAAGATTAACATACTACATACACTCTAAATCTTCAAGTTATTCAGTCTATATCTTAGACCTGCCTAGGTGGTTAACTTCCTACATACACTCTACATACCCAAGTTATTCAGTCCATATCTTAGACCTGCCTAGATGGTTAACATCCTACATACACTCTACATACCCAAGTTATACAGTCAATATCCTAGACCTGCCTAGATGGTTAACACCCAACATACACTCTACATACCCAAGTTATACAGTCTATATCTTAGACCTGCCTAGATGGTTAACATCGTACATTCACTCTACATACTCAAGTTATACAGTCCATATCTTAGACCTGCCTAGGTGGTTAACATCCTACATACAGACTACATACCCAAGTTATACAGTCTATATCCTAGACCTGCCTAGATGGTTAACTTCCTACATACCCTCTATATACCCAAGTTATTCAGTCTATATCTTAGACCCGCCTAGATGGTTAACTTCCTACATACACTCTACATACCCAAATTATCCAGTCTATATCTTAGACCTGCCTAGATGGTTAACATCGCACAATCACTCTACATACTCAAGTTATTCAGACTTTATCTTAGACCTGCCTAGATGGTTAACTTCCTACATACACCCTACATACTCAAGTTATTCAGTCCATATCTTAGACCTGCCTAGATGGTTAACATCCTACATACACTCTACATACCCAAGTTATTCAGTCTATATCCTAGACCTGCCTAGATGGTTAACTTCCTACATACACCCTACATACTCAATTTATTCAGTCCATATCTTAGACCTGCCTAGATGGTTAACTTCCTACATACACCCTACATACTCAATTTATTCAGTCCATATCTTAGAACTACCTAGATGGTTAACATCCTACATACACTCTACATACCCAAGTTATTCAGTCTATATCCTAGACCTGCCTAGATGGTTAACTTCCTACATACACCCTACATACTCAATTTATTCAGTCCATATCTTAGAACTACCTAGATGGTTAACATCCTACATACACTCTACATACCCAAGTTATTCAGTCTATATCCTAGACCTGCCTAGATGGTTAACTTCCTACATACACCCTACATACTCAATTTATTCAGTCCATATCTTAGCACTACCTAGATGGTTAACATCCTACATACACTCTACATACCCAAGTTATTCAGTCTATATCCTAGACCTGCCTAGATGGTTAACTTCCTACATACACCCTACATACTCAATTTATTCAGTCCATATCTTAGAACTACCTAGATGGTTAACATCCTACATACACTCTACATACCCAAGTTATTCAGTCTATATCCTAGACCTGCCTAGATGGTTAACTTCCTACATACACCCTACATACTCAATTTATTCAGTCCATATCTTTGAACTACCTAGATGGTTAACATCCTACATACACTCTACATACCCAAGTTATTCAGTCTATATCCTAGACCTGCCTAGATGGTTAACTTCCTACATACACCCTACATACTCAATTTATTCAGTCCATATCTTAGAACTACCTAGATGGTTAACATCCTACATACACTCTACATACCCAAGTTATTCAGTCTATATCCTAGACCTGCCTAGATGGTTAACTTCCTACATACACCCTACATACTCAATTTATTCAGTCCATATCTTAGACCTGCCTAGATGGTTAACATCCTACATACACTCTACATACCCAAGTTATTCAGTCTATATCCTAGACCTGCCTAGATGGTTAACTTCCTACATACACCCTACATACTCAATTTATTCAGTCCATATCTTAGAACTACCTAGATGGTTAACATCCTACATACACTCTACATACTCAAGTTATTCAGTCTATATCCTAGACCTGCCTAGATGGTTAACATCCTACATACACCCTATATACTCAATTTATTCAGTCCATATCTTAGAACTACCTAGATGGTTAACATCCTACATACACTCTACATACCCAAGTTATTCAGTCTATATCCTAGACCTGCCTAGATGGTTAACTTCCTACATACACCCTACATACTCAATTTATTCAGTCCATATCTTAGAACTACCTAGATGGTTAACATCCTACATACACTCTACATACCCAAGTTATTCAGTCTATATCCTAGACCTGCCTAGATGGTTAACTTCCTACATACACCCTACATACTCAATTTATTCAGTCCATATCTTAGACCTGCCTAGATGGTTAACATCCTACATACACTCTACATACCCAAGTTATTCAGTCTATATCCTAGACCTGCCTAGATGGTTAACTTCCTACATACACCCTACATACTCAATTTATTCAGTCCATATCTTAGACCTGCCTAGATGGTTAACTTCCTACATACACCCTACATACTCAATTTATTCAGTCCATATCTTAGAACTACCTAGATGGTTAACATCCTACCTAGATGCCATGGTTGACATCCTACATACACTCAACATACTAAAGTTATTGGTGAGGATTGGTCTAGTAGTTTTAGACGTCTGCTTCGGAAACAAACCCTACCCTTCAAATAGACAAAGTCCAAATTGTTACCATGGAAACGAAACAACAAATTTCAAAAAAGTTTAAACTCCCAAAAAGCACATCTATCAGATATTGGGTGGCAATATACCAAATGTTGTGAAGATGGGCCAAGTAGTTTTCGAGTAGTGCTCCGGAAAATATGTGATCACGGACAGACGGACACACAGACGGAACCATCGACTTGAATTTTCCTAACATTCCACCTGATGAAGAGGTGAGTATATTATCATGTCAGCTGGATATAGGATGTTGTGAGGATGTAGCGTGATGTCCAGCGTGATGATTATATTGACCAGAGAACAACACAAGACAGCATTTCACTCTCCATCCTTGTATTATTGCAGATACTCTTATACACATAGATAGTTCTGATAGTTGTGCGTGCAGAGTCCAGGGCTCAAGTCTGCTCTGCGATGTCGACCGTTCAATATATCCATCTCACCTCTGGGTGAATCTATAGCTCTCGAACTCTTTTTATGGCAAGGACTTTGAATCGCCGCATCTTCCAACAACCCTGACTAACATAAACACTATGCTGACGTCAGGTGAGAGCTTTTGATCCAGTCTATAGAGATGATTATAAATGTATAACATTGTAATCACACAAAAGTTATATGTGTATATATAGATACACATGCTTCATAAATTAATACATGTGTACGGAATACTGTTGTTTGTCCATTAATTCTGAAATCTTTACTAAATTATAGGAAATCATCTCAGTTACAGATACATAATTTATAAATGCATAAATTTCTGATAAATATTAAGAAACCTACATCTTACATCAAACAACAAATATACAACATATCGAATAGATTTTTACATGGCCGTCAATGCGACATTGGAATCGCAAGTTGTACATACGATGTTTAAACAAGTGTCATTCGAAAAAAAAACAATTAGGTAGAAATAGTTGAGATGATTACCAATCTGTCCGCAAAATATGACAGCAAATGGACTTTTACTTAATTTATGAAAATTATTCTTGCAACAGCTAATTTTCATGTAAGTCTTTAATAAAATGTCAATGACTGAGTGGTTTTGGTATTAAACGGGAGGAAGCGAGTTTTATATAAATGCATGTGTTTTCGTATTTTATTTATCGAGTGGCGCAGCCTAGAGTGAATATATAGATATATAGGCCTATAACTTTTCTACATCAACTAGATGAGATAAATGCGTTTTTGTTGTTAAGAATATATATAATATCAATACTTCTGTGGTTTATGTTGAAATTCAGGTTTATAGGGAAATTAAAGGTTATCGCAAGTCAGTAGAGGGTTTACTTCACTGATGAAACAGAGTATCTCATTCTCAATTATGTAATTAAAAATAACTATGGCAAGTTCATGTAGGAATAGGCCCAACATGATTTATTTTACGAAAACAGCGCCAACGACTTCAGATATCAGACGGACGAGGTTCCCGAAATAAAAACAACTCGTTAGTCAGTTGTAAGCCTACATGCAAATTAAATGTAGGCTTCGCAGGCTTATACTATAGTCAGTCTGACGGTTTTCCGTGGAATAAAATTTGCAAAACAGTGCATCTACCGGGATACGAACTCGTATCGTTCGTAGGGCCTAGGTTTCAACGCTAAACCGACCTTGTGGCGAGGAATCTACAGAACCTGTTCGTATCCCGGTAAATGCACAATTTTGCAAATTTTATTCCTCGGAACAAGGTCGATTTTAATCAGACTGATACTATAGTTATGCCTGAGAAATCGCGTACAGTGCACATTTTTAGAATGGGAATATGAATTTGACAGTTAGGCATAATTATCAACATGTCGCAACTAAACGATTAATATTCTAATACAAATATGGTCTATCTATATGTGATCATAAGATTCATAACAACAACAACAACTTAACAAGTGGGATATTTTAGAGCAACTACGGTACCGAGAACTCACTCCAGCATAAACAAACCTCCCAGTTGAAGAGTTCAGCTGGGGAAAAAGGGGGCGTGGTTTCAAACATGCCTGGCGGGTTAACCTGCCTGGCTGGTTAACATGTATCACCAACCTGTTTTATAGCAGACGAAATACATTCTCACCGGTTTCTCAGGGCGCAGCCATTTTGTAATATTTCCCCAACAACATTTACTATGTCTCTCCACAACTTATCGCAAAGGTCATATACAAAGGATCAAGATTTAGTATGATGCACAAAACTCCAGAAATCTTCCTTCTTAACTTCACCTTATATTTTCCTTTTCAAAACTTTCGCCTGATCAATTTCATAATTATTCATAAATTGTCCGTCATTTATACAGTATGGAAGTTGTTGTCGTGAAGATATTATTGCTGGATTTTGCAAGCTCCACCACAATGCATGCCACATAATATTTTGAAAATCTTATATTAATTGATGACAATATGTTCTTGCAAAATTAGCGGCGATATCAGGAATCTGTCCTTTCAGAGATGCACTTGTCGAAATGGCATATGTTTTGGCAAAGATAAACTGTCACTTGTTTCAGATATTAGCTGCCTGTCGATAGAATTTAAAAGATACACATTATCAAGTTAATATACTTTTATAATTATAATTATAAGTCAGTCTGTGATTTTTATAAAGATAGCTCAGTATTGATAAAAATCAAACAGAACAACATTCCAAAACAATATGTGGAAATTAACACATTATACTTACCTTATATATACAACAATTCATTTTTTTTTAAATGATTCATCAATTATAAAAAGCATTTATAAAATCCAAATATTTTGCATGCTTAGTGAAACATTTGATTGTAAATTAACACTTAATTATAAGGTTAAAAATAAATATGATAGTCAGTCCTTATTTCAGTACTTAAACGCCACAAGCTATATTCATTCATGGGTGATTGATTATCTTTGCATAGTTTTTTTTGACCGTTGTAATATATTCTTTTTGAATAACATTGCATAATATATATATATTGCGAGATTCTGCAATAACTGGGTGTAGGTATAAGTTAAATTATTAACAATAACGATATAAGTTGTGTTACATTTGGGTAGACTGTTACAGATAGGCCAGGTTTATGATTAATATTACAATCTTGACATATTTTGTTGCTCGTACGTGTTTCATCGTGATGAGACGAACAACGAAAACGAGGTAAAGCAATAACAATATATATTTTGGCATATTTCAGATTTGCAGTGTCTCAAATTAAACATTAGTTGATAAAGTGGATTCTGACCAAAATTGAATACATACAAGGAAAGAAAAATAGAGATTAATGTATATTTTGAAATAATGATTATTGATCTATTTCCCCATTTACATACATGTACTAATGAAATATCAATCATAAAACGTTCAATATCCCTAACATATTCTGACTAGTATTCTACACTGTACATGAAGTATTTCATTCTTTGTATCATTGACATTATTAATTCTGATTGTAGATGGACACTTTGATTGCATCATACATATCAGTATCCTGATTTGTGGAGTATCTCTCTAATGTCAGTTACTCAATATCTTTTACCATCTTATCATTACAGTTTCATCATACCACAACAATTTTAGGTAATCTGTATAACGGCATACTTAGTAGTCGTATCCATGAAAATGGACATTTATAGCTGTTTATTTGAGCTATGAAAAATACTGTCCAACGGGCATCCATGATGATATGTCACACACAAATGACTCTGCTCCATATCGTTGTGTTAAACCAATGGTGTGCTGAATTTACTAGGGGCAGAGTAAGCACCGAAGACGAGCTACGCACATGCCGTCCATGAAAATGTACCTGTAAATCAAAGGAAATGTTTTGTACTGATTGTGTCGAAGACGAGTTCCATGTTTCACTGTGATATTTATACTGACATTATAGAAAACCTTTTCAAATGTTTATCGTCCCAAGCTGTTAATGCTTATATTTAAACAGATTTTGAAACAATGTTTTATGTCAAAGTGCTGACCTGTTTTATTATTTTGTCAAAACCTGCTTTTTAATTTTACAAAGAAGGAAACACCTGTTATTTTCTTAAACTCTTATTCCTTTTATGCTTTTATTAAAGCTGCGTATAATTTTACGAATTTTATATACAGCTAGTCTCTCATAAATCATATTGAGTGGTTCTGTACTTTTATCTGTGTTTTATGCCAACGTGTATTTAATATTTTGCTGTACAGAAGTGAGACTTGAATAAGCAATTGTCTGTCTGTCTGTCCATCTAATGTCACCAGAGGGTAACATAACGCTGTGCTTGATACAATTTAATGCAAGACAGGCGCGTGGAGCTGCTGCTCACCACAGTAAACATCAGTTATACACGAGCATTTATGGCCAAGGTATCAACACGTCAATATTGAAATCAGATCGAACCTAACACTAGTACCTCGCTCCGTGTTTTATCCGAAGACAAAACGCCAAAGCATGCAGCTCTCCAACAATTAAAAACATTTTCCTCCATTTTAAATCTATGCTAAACGTCTAAATCTATCTGACTCATGATTTGCCTATTTCACTGCGAAGAATTATTTCAAAATTTAGATTTTCCACTAGAGATAGAACTAGGCCGTCACAATAGTATCCCTAAAGAAGAAAGATTATGCAAAAGATGCAAGAAAACTGTCACTGATATGAATACCACGTACTTCTAAAATGTCCATCCTACACAGAACTACGGAAAACGTACCTGAAACCATACTTACAACAATATCCAACGATGAACAGTCTTAACATTATATTACAATCAACCGAAAAAAATACCCTATACAATATAAGTAATTTTCTTGTCCAGCTACACTCCTTACTGCATAACAATGGAAAGTGTGATAATGCATGCTATGTATACTCATTCATGTTTATAACTATGTATTTTTGGCCAATGGCCTTATACTGAATAAAATCTGTCTGTCTGTAAAAGTTTCTTCAGTTTTCATGGTCAGACCAGAAACTTTTGGGACACCCCTTGTACATGGATGTGCTTGGTAAAAAGGGATACAACCTTGATGAACGACAAGTTGACTAATAAAAAGTTCAGACATTTCCTGACTGTTTCCCAAAGGACTTAAAGATGTTGATAAATACTTTTAAACATTTCATTTATGTAACCACCATGTCCACGCGTCAGCGGGAGACCTCAAACCTAAATATCCTATGTCCAGCAGACGCGATAATATCATTAAAACCAACACATCATTCTCATTAAAATACACGATGTAGATACAGCCTTATGAAGACAAAGTTGCCAAACCCATGGTGAGATTCGAACCCAAGACCTATAACCACAGGGCTATCACCCCTGGCTGATCGGGATATTTGGAACACTTTCGTCCAAAAAAAATATTATTCTGAACTTAAAAGTAGCAAAGTGCATATTAAAAGGACCTTTCAAAAGATAAAGAATTAAATGACGCACAGAATGTATATACCATAAATTTCTTTCTATAGATACTGAGGTTCCTCGTGTATATATAATATCATGATATCATTTTTAGTTTAATGGATACAGAACAAACACCGTACGGAGTGTGAAACTGATATTTTTTTTTATATGGGGATGTATAGTTTGTCTATCTTCCTGAAAATTGACATCCACATGAATAAAGTTTTCCCCTTTTGCGACAGCACGTGGAAAGTGTCATTCGCACGTTGAACATGCGACTAGTGAAATTGACACGCATGTCGTAACGATGAGCTGCTGCCATCTCACGCGATCTGACAATATGGACGGTCGATTTATCACAGTTCGAGTCACAAGTGCATAAGCAGGGTTCGTGAAGAAACCAAACATATTCATGTTCATATTCGTGTTCTTTAAAGTTTTCAATGTTTATTTTGTTAAGATTAAACACTTCTGAATTGATGTGTATGTCATTTGTTAGAGTTTAGTTTAGATGTACACATATACCGGTATATTATTCTCGAAGCAGGTAAAAAGTATACCTGTTGAGTCTATGAATGGATGAATTTATTTGGCCAAGAAAACCATTGACTCGTGTACAAATATAATCAGATCCAGAGACCTAAAGTAAATCTATCAACTTTGCCTGGCTAATGATTCAGTCGTTTGTTTGTTATATTTCGCTCGTACTGACTTATTTAAAGAAATATATTCACCCGAAAAAGCATTACCAAAAATGTCACAGTTTACGAATTATTTTCAAACTAAGATTTGTTAACCATCGCATGTGGAGTTTTCACCAATCCTTGTACATAGCTGTACGATTCAGTAATATCCAGCTGTAGCTCAGACTGTCTATCAATCATTACCCCCTAATCAATCAAAGCTCATTCAGCCTAATTAACCGGGAAGTTGATTACATCATTATACATGTAACACCATGCAAATCAATTAAAGGCAGATAACCATGCATATATTTACTTTCAATTATAATTTTCAGGTAGTTTTATAATGAAGCTGGCTTTTCCTTTCATTTTGACATGACTTGATTGAATTTATAGTTTGTAAATGTTAATGTTTCTTTTCAGGGTTGGACAGAAAAATAAATAAAAACCGAGCGTCATTTAGAGGAAGATACTTTTTTGAAAAGTTATGGTATTTCATCGTATTATTTTTTATTCAAGCAGACTTATTTCGATCATTGCAATTATCTTCATGCAGTTTGTTTTAATATATTATTTACATTTCACTATGCTTATCCTTATACATTATACAAGCAGTAAAAATGCTCTGACTGTAAAATCAAACGTTTTTTTATAGTCAAAGTATGTTTTTCCACAATTCTTTCTATGTCACACATGTGAGAATTTAAAATTTTATTTGGGGTTTTGATGACTATACATGAGAAATGATTAATTAGTTTAATTAATTTAATTAGTTTAGATTGGCATAATTTATAGGCCTACTATAGTTGTTTAATCTTTTCTTATGTCAAATCATGTTATGACAAAGTTCATTGAAATATTTATCACATCCATTTCTAGCCGTTGCATCATAATATAATGTTCCCGTCTAAAATTAGACATGGCACAATATACATTCTTAGACCTATCTGACAGCTGACCTAAACATTGCAAACGTATTGTTATCATACGGGCTTTTCCGAAATGCAAAATATACTAAGTTCCTACAACTTATTCATTAAAATGGTTGGTGTACCCGATTAACCACTAATTATGAAACCGTCATTCTTAATTATATATCATTTTCACATTGATGAAATATATTTATGAGTATATTTTAAATTGTGACTGTCTAAAACTGTAAATACTTTGACCATGTTGTTTTGAATAAGCCTTTTTTATAGCATTAATTATCAGTTGTTAGGAAAATACTATGTAGCGTTGGCTGACGAAAGATGGCGGAAAGAGTCAACGAACAGCTGACAAGATTATGCCGCCGAATTGACATCATATTTTCCCGTGATATACGGTTATAATAAGTAGGAATTTAGGAGCACACATTTATATTCAGGATGGACAATTTTATAGATATGTTTGAACCTACTGTTACCGAAGAACTGCCGGAAAGTCTTCCACCAGAGGTAGGACGTTTGTAATAAAGACGAATAATAATGAGCGAAAGTTAACGCAATGTTATGCTTCAGTGATTTTATTATCGGCGATAGCAAAATGTTGCCATATGCTGCCTTCAACTCGCATTTGAAAAAATGACAGAATTAAACATAGCAATTTCACTTAAATTTGATATTCATTCTCAATATCACTGCATAGATTTTTCAGTCATAATTATGGTTGTTTCGTTGAAGTTAGTTTCCTTGACTACAACAGAGAACCTTAAAAATTTTATTTTGTGTAATTAGATCTAGTCCTTCAGGCTCAATGTTATGTCAGTGATCAGGTGATAGACATGCTAATGTATATGATCAGTCCTTAGATTGGATTGAATGGCTGCATTTTTAATTAATTGGAAGTGTAGAGGCACCACTTGTTCTCCATACCAGCAGAATATAAAGTCACAAAGACTCCTTGATATGGGATGCAGTGTTTGACAGAATTTACTTGTGGTCTTGACTGTCGTGTCGTGCCATGTTAATTGCGGAATATGACGTTCCGCTTATGAAGTTACGTTTTGTGTTAACCAACCGGAAGTTAATAAAAAGCATGTGGTTTGAAACCGAAACTGTCTGTGATGTTTCTAAGAAGCTGAAGGCCTGTAGCCGTTATAAGTTAGCGATAACACAGAGAATTACATTGGCGACGAGGATAATAAGGTCACAAATAAGCCGTGAAACTGTATAAACTGTAACTGTTCAGTGACATTATGGCAGAATTTAGCGATGTTCGTGGGATGCCAGCGTTCGACCTCTCGGGTGATGCGAGTGTCGTGAGTATTCGTTGGAAAGCCTGGATAGAGGAATTTGAAGCATATGCTGACAGTAAAGCATTATTTGTTGAGGAAGAAAAGGCAGATAATCAGGCACAGAGGCGTGCATTACTGTTGTACAGAGCCGGAGCTGGTCTTAGAGGTGTTTTTAAGACGTTGCAAGATCGGGGGGCATCTCATGAATATTTCAAGGCAATAAAGGCTCTGAATGAACATTTAACTGTGAAAACAAATGTGACTTATCAACGACATATCTTCAGAAAAATGAAGCAGAGTAGTGAAACTGTAGCACAATATGTAACCAGATTACGTGAGGCATCTGAAGGGTGTGAATATACTTACGTTGAGAACCAGATTCATGATCAAGTAGTCGAGAACTGTAGGTCAGACCATTTGAGACGAAAGTTCCTTGAAAAGGGAGATGAACTTTCATTGAAATCAATGTTGAAAATGTCTGCAACTT
Organism: Gibbula magus; assembly: GCA_936450465.1. Classification (NCBI taxonomy): domain Eukaryota; kingdom Metazoa; phylum Mollusca; class Gastropoda; order Trochida; family Trochidae; genus Gibbula; species Gibbula magus. The sequence goes on along the minus strand of OW388291.1, from coordinate 85,659,371 downwards.
CTGAAGCTGTTGAGGAACAAATGAAAGATATGAACATAAAAGTGGGACAATCGGAAAGGGTTCAAAGAATAAGAGAACATAAAACTTTCCAAAGAAACAGTCATCATACAGGGAAAGTTGACAACTCCTGTTTTCGCTGTGGACAAGTTGGTCACTATGGAAGAGATTCTACCTGTCCGGCAAAAGGTCAGCAGTGCCAAAGGTGTAAAGGGTATGACCATCTTGCTTCAAAATGTTATACAGACTTGTCAAGAAAATCATCTGGGACAAAAGAAAGGAGAGATAGAAATAATTACAGGGGCAAGAAATCTAATAGGAGAACACATGGTCGTGGTGATGTGAAACTTTTAGAAACTGAGAAAACAGACCAAGGTGGTTGTGAAACTGAAGAAAAGGAAGGTTATGCTTTCCGTATGAGAAGCATGATACACAATTCGAACAGTAGGAACCCTGACAACAGCGAAGTGATTCCAGTGGCGATAGGTGGTGTAGACATTGATATAATTGTTGACTCAGGCAGTGATAGCAACATTATTGATAGGAACTTGTGGGATTTTCTGAAGTCTAAGAAAATCATGTGTGTGTCACAGAAGGGTGGAAAAAAGCTGTTTCCATATGCAAGTAGGACACCGTTGAAAACTCTGGGCAGTTTCACAACAGAAGTAGTAGCTGGGGATCACAGAACACAGGCAAAGTTCACTGTGATTGATGGTATTGCAGAACCGCTTCTCAGCAAAGACACTGCTATGAAATTAGGCGCTCTGAAGATTGGAATCAATATCAATGCAGTGCGTTCATCAGCAGATATCCCGGAATGTCTCAACACGTACCCCGAAGTATTTCTTGGACTAGGAAAAATGAAAAACAAACAGATCAAGTTCAAAATTGACCCAGATGTTAAGCCTATTGCTCAGCCAATGCGGCGTGTTCCTTTTGGACTGCGTGACAAGGTTGAATCTAAAGTTCAAGAACTCATTGCCAAGGATATCATTGAGCCCGTAGAAGAACCGACCCCATGGGTAAATCCTGTTGTCATCGTACCAAAGGCCTCTGGTGATATAAGACTGTGTTTGGACATGAGACGTGCTAATGAGGCGATCTTGAGAGAAAGACACCCAATTCCTACTGTGGATGAGGTGTTACAAGACATGAGTGAAAGTAGGGTCTTTTCAAAGTTAGATCTGAAGTGGGGCTTCCACCAACTGGAGCTACACCCGGAGTCACGCAACATTACGACTTTTGTGACTCACTGTGGACTTTACAGGTACAAGCGGCTGCTGTTTGGGATAAATGTTGCACCAGAAATATATCAGCATGAAATCCAGAAAATCTTGCAAGGAATTCCAGGTGTTGCCAATATATCGGATGACATTGTTGTTCATGGTCCTTCTGCAGATGAGCATGATAGACGACTCGAGCAAGTCATTCAAAGACTATCATCAGCAAATCTAACTCTGAACGTTGACAAGTGCGAGTTCAAAAGGTCCAGCATAACGTTTATGGGACACCATTTGTCAGATCAGGGGATTGACATCACCAAAGACAAAGTTGAAGCAGTTGTAAACGCGAGACAGCCTGAAACTGTGAGTGAGGTCCGAAGTTTCTTGGGACTAGTGAACTTCTGCTCTCGGTTTATCCCAGACTATTCAACAATTGCAGAACCGCTGAGACAGCTTACAAGGAAAAATCACCTGTTTGTGTTTGGAAATGAACAAACTGAAGCGTTTGAGTCACTCAAAACTGCTCTTGCAAGTAGTAAAACCTTAGGATACTACAATGTAAATGCCAAAACAAGAGTTATTGCAGACGCCAGTCCTGTGGGACTCGGTGCAGTCCTTGCTCAGCAACAGAATGATACTTCATGGAGGATCATCTCATATGCAAGCCGTTCACTCAGTGATGTGGAGCGCAGATATTCTCAAACTGAAAAAGAGGCTCTGGCCTTAGTTTGGGCATGTGAGAAGTTCCACCCATACATATATGGGATATCGTTTGAGCTGGTCACAGACCACAAGCCGCTGGAGGCGATATATGCACCAAAGTCCAAACCCTGTGCTAGAATAGAACGTTGGGTTCTGCGTCTACAACAATACGACTTCAAAGTTGTATATGCACCAGGAAAGAGCAACATAGCTGATCCACTTTCTAGATTGTTGGGAGAAAGGTTTGTGAAATCACTAGCTGTGTCAAATTGTGCAGAAGAATATGTGAGATTTGTTGCACTGAATGCAACTCCCCAAGCTGTAACCACTCAAGAAGTCGAGAGAGCTTCTTCGAGTGATGATGAGTTGGAAACTGTGCGCGAGTGTATTGATTCTAGTGATTGGAATCATTGTGAATTGAAGCAATATGTGATTGTGAGTTCCGAATTGTGCAGAATAGGGAAGTTGGTGTTGCGAGGTAGTCGCATAGTGATTCCCAAGTGTTTGCGACCCAGAGTTCTGTCGCTTGCACATGAAGGGCACCTTGGTGTTGTAGGTACAAAGCAGAATTTGAGATCCAAGGTCTGGTGGCCGAATATGGATAAGGATGCAGAAAAATTCTGCAAAACATGTCATGGCTGTCAGCTGGTCAGTAAACCGAGTCCTCCGGAACCTATTCATACGACAGAATTGCCATCAAAACCATGGGAAAACTTAGCAATGGATTTCCTTGGTCCGTTACCTTCGGGTGAATCGGTCCTTGTGGTGATTGACTATTATAGTCGATATTATGAGTACAAGGTTATGCAATCAACCACAGCACAGAAAACTGTAGAAGTCCTCAAAAGTATGTTCTCAAGGCATGGATTGCCTGTGTCAATCTATTCAGACAATGGTCCTCAGTTCATATCTGAGGTTATGAGAGACTATTTAAGGGACAATGGTATTGAACACCATCGAGTAACCCCACGTTGGCCTCAGGCTAATGGAGAGGTAGAGAGACAAAACCAGTCTCTTGTAAAGAGGTTGAAGATTGCCCATGCAACAAAGCAAAACTGGAAAGAGGCATTGCAGGTATATGTCACCCAATACCGTGCAATTCCTCACAGTGTAACTGGGAAAAGCCCAGCCGAACTGCTGTTCGGAAGGAAGATGAGGACTAAACTGCCTGTTCTTATTCCTGAAATCATCGACCTTGAGGTTCGGGATAGAGACGCTGAAAGGAAAGGCTACTCAAAATTGTATGCCGATGAAAAACGGCAGGCCATGGACTCAAAGATTGTTCCTGGAGACACTGTGTTGCTTAAGAGGGAACATATGAGTAAGGTTGACACTCCTTACTTGCCAACTCCAGTCGAGGTTGTCTCTAAAGCAGGAAACATGGTAACTGTGCAATGTGAGGATGGCGCTCGGTATAAGCGTAATACCTCACACGTGAAACCATATCAACCACAGGTTGACAGTTTGCCAGAACCGACTGATGTACAAGTGATGGACAATAAAGCTAGTCAATCAGAGACTGTGAAAATAGATCAGTGTGTGAGGAGATCTGACAGACAGAAGTCTGTTCCAAAGAAGTTTGATGACTTTGTTATGTTTGACTGATGAGAATCTGTCTAGTTAACCAACGTTTAATTAGTAGTTTATTGTTTCAGCTCAAAGTGAGAGTTCAGTTCATGGACATTAAATAGTTGTGTTTATTGACCGATTCAGTGGTTCATGACATAAAGTTTGAATTTTGGTTTTGAATAATGACAGAGATAACCATTGTAATTTGGTATGTTTAATTGTTTGGCTAAAGTTACTCATTTTTCAGGTTTCTGCAGAAATGGCAGTATATTCATATGTTAAAAAATCTGTTTGAAAATATGGCCATAGTGATTGCCGCATTTCTCTAATTGGGGAGGGATGTCGTGTCGTGCCATGTTAATTGCGGAATATGACGTTCCGCTTATGAAGTTACGTTTTGTGTTAACCAACCGGAAGTTAATAAAAAGCATGTGGTTTGAAACCGAAACTGTCTGTGATGTTTCTAAGAAGCTGAAGGCCTGTAGCCGTTATAAGTTAGCGATAACACAGAGAATTACATTGACAACAGTTTGAATGGTGCCTTTGTAGACAACTTCAAATAATGAGATCCATAGCATGGATAGAAATTAGCACTAGCCCGCTAGCCCATGGCTAGTGAAAAAGAAGCTGGGCTAATAGAGTGTAAAAACTGGTTGCCCGAAAGACTACCGGTAGTTAAAATTTGAGGTGAAATGATCATGGAGATGTATTTGGCTAGCTCGAATAAGTCTGGACTAGTACTTTTAGAAATGCTACTGCATTGAAAAGGTTAATTTTGACCCCTGTCGGTCCCTCTTTGAAAATTCTGGTCAATACTAGAATATGGGAATAGAATAATGTTGAAGTGAAATTAGACGATGTAATGCTCGCCGTGACTATCTCCGGTAAACCAGCGTAGCCCAGCTTAGGGGAGCATGACCGAGGCGAGCACGATCGTCTAAAGTGAAATGACTTAATAATTTGAAATTAAAGGAGTTTTCTGAATTAGCAATAAAGCAAATCATTCATTAATCATCTGTTTTCTACGTTTCCTGTCTGTTTGTTACTGAGCTAGAAGGATGTTTGATGGGCTAGTAAGATCTGAAAGCTACTAGTCCAAAAGGCTAGTGACCATTTCAGGTTAGTTTCTAACCCTGCATAGAATAAAATCCATATCCTCAGAGCTGTACTAAACTATGAAATAATGTGTTTGTTGCATACATTATCAAGTGAGTGAGATTATGATCAACAGGCAGTTCACTTCTGATGGTTGAGCAAAAAAGCTCCATCAAATCTATAGGCCTAATGTCATTGTGTCAGTGAATATGTATACAAGGCGGTCAGCTTACAATATTATGCAGTTTATGAAACCTATTGAAATGTCAGCTGTTTACACCATTGTTTTGTGTTCCAGGAGGAAGAAGGAAACATTGAATATAAGGTAAACATTTAAAATCTGATCATACCACAACGCACATCACACCCCCACATCAATGTAAAGTGAACATGAATATTGTTATTTGCTATTATCAGTGTCCATTGTACAATTCACACTGAAAATGATCAAATTCGCCTTTATAAAAAACTATATTGGGGATGGTCACGCTTTGTATCCCTACATTTGAAAGCAGTACTATTTTTTCTTTCCTTCATGGAGGGGTGATCACTATTGTGCCTCCTCGAATTTTGGCTCTAGATAAGAGACTATTGTAAGTAAAAATTTATTTCTCTGAAACATAAAAATTTCATGAAATTTATCTTGTCATTGTTGTTTTGAACAAGCATCAAGAGCCATGTTTTCAATTTTTAGAATCATTCGAAATTTACAGATACCAATAGACTGCCAGCTAAAACTATTTGATCAATGCGTCTTACCAATTCTACTTTACGGTTCGGAAGTGTGGGGATATCAAAATTCAATAATCTTGGAAAGAACGCACTTAAAATTTTGTAGATACATTCTAAAAGTAAAGCAATCTACTCCAAATGTTATGGTTTATGGTGAATTGGGCAGGTATCCTATTGATGTTCACATTAAGGTAAAAATCATAACCTATTGGTGTAAAGTTATAACTGAAACTGGTAAATTCCCCCACATTCTTTATAACATAATGACATTAGTGTCATCTTGCCAGGATGCTAATTTCGACCAATTAAAAACGGTAAGACATATCCTTCAAGACGTTGGACTATCTTATATTTGGCAATCCCAAAATTTCCCTAGCATCAACTGGTTAAAAAATCGAGTCAAAATTTCATTAATTGACCAGTTCAAACAATCATGGTACTCCGAGGCTCAAAATTCTTCTAAAGGAAAATATTATCATTTATACAAAACTTCACTCATCCTGGAACCTTATCTTTTAGATCTCCCATCGAAATTTCGTATTTGGTTAACTAAATTAAGAACTACTAATCATAGATTACCTATCGAAACGGGAAGATGGTTTAATATTATGGAGACAAATAGAACATGTACACTTTGTAAACACCATGTCATTTGTGACGAGTATCATATTATCTTATCGTGTGCATATCTACAATATGAACTCAAGAAAATACTTCCCACCTATTTTTGTACCAATCCACATATTGACAAAATTATCTCACTAATGAAATCAGATTACTATCCACTCTTATTCAAGTTATCACATTTAGCTAAAACTGTCCTTAGTCGTTTTTAAATCTATATACATATATATGCTGTGTTTTATGAAACGACTGTATGTTCTCTATATCATTTTGTATGATTCATGAGAATAAAATTCTGTTCTGTTCTGTTCTGTTCTGATAACATATCTTGCTGCTAAGTGGTGATTGTTAACAATTTGCAGCTCAAACTGGTGAACCCATCTGACTTCCGGTTCGAGCACCTGGTGACACAGATGAAGTGGCGCCTGGAGGAGGGTGGTGGAGAGGCGATTTATGAGCTGGGGGTGGAGGACAACGGGATCCTTGCAGGACTCGGGGAGACTGACCTGGAGGCATCACTCAACACTCTCAAGAGGATGGCTCAGCGGTAGGGCGCCTTGCTCAGTCATCATACTAAGGTTGGGTTGGGATGACCAGTAGCAGGATGCCTAGATCAGGTTTTAGGTTATTCAGTGAATATGGTAGGATACCTCAGCAGATGACACCTGAATGCGAGGGCGTTCTAGCAAAGAGAGGCCTTTGCCCTGGGGAAGACCCGAGGGCGCGTTAGGGTGTTATCTATTTTATATTCCAAAAAAACCCCAAACAAATTAACATGAGTGCAGTTGTCTAAATGTTTTAGTGCGGATGGTCCAAGTACAGTAAAGCGCACATAAAATATCATGGAAGTTCTCTTGACAGCAAAATACTGACCAACAATCAACCCTTCTCAGTCACCAATCCTTCGTGGTCTAGTGGTATAGCCTTGGGCTACAAAGCGAAGGGTTGAGGGTTCGAATCCCCGATTATCTGCTATAAACATTTTTAACTTGTCAATTTTGTGGATTAATTACCTTACTAAATGGGACTTGGAATTTCTTGGGTGCCCAGAATTGTACTTGGAGGGCGTTATACTGGATAATACCCTCTTGGAAGGTTATTATTCTGTTCAAGGTCCTCCCTGCAGGGTGTTATTCAGTATAAGGCCATCTCAATAGGAATTGTAAGGCTCTAGTTCCTTTCGTAGGGAAGTTCTCCCGGAAAAACAATTGAATTCATTGAGGTATATAAGTTAGGTTATCTCAGCTGTAGGTTACTCAGCTCTATATATAGTCTGGACATAATTTAATATGGTAGCTGTCGTTAAAATTGGTTTACAATTCTTTAAAGATGTTCCTGTTATATAATCCCTAATTGTATATATTACCATCACTCTGTAATACAACAAATATCTGCACCATATCTGTATCGAAATAAATGCATATCAATAATGAGAAAATTTCACAACTTTGATCCTCATTGCATTCAGTTATGATAATTACTGGTACAGTTGGGCTTATATGCAGGGAGGGTCCTATCTATCGTATGAAGTACTCAATTTTCAAGGATGCTACATGTATAAACAGTTTGATTTTGTTCTGTGACTATGGCAACAACATTTATGACTTCATCATGTACCATTGTTTTATATGACAGCTTGTTTAACTCTGAACTATGTTTACTTACAGACTGGGGGCATCGCTGAGCCTGTTGCGGGAGAGGGTTGTGGAGGAGGAAGAAGGGGGTGGAGTCAGGAAGGCTCTTGAAATGCTTGTCAGAAAGGTCCCCGACGACCAGGAGGTAAGGTCATTTCAACAGGTTACATCCAGGAGACATCTCACAATCTGTCATGGTACATGTTTCTTGTACTTTGTCTCGGCTTCAAGGTGGAAGAATAATTCTGAATTCAGTGATCCAAATAATGATCCTGCAGCTGATACTATTGCACTTAATTATCCATATGGTTGAAAATAACTGAGTTAATATAATCGATACGAGCACATGTGCACATATCACTTAAGCGACAGATGATTGGTTTGTTAATGACCTTGACCCCAGTCCCTGGAATGTGGGACTACTTTTTCCATTCATAAATTGTTACTACGGATGCATCAGAATCGTAATTTTCATTCATTGTTTATGATCACGGTGGCACGAGATTATCCATTAAAAAAACTAAAACATTATTAATACACGCATGATATATCTTCAAACTACCAATTAATAGTTACAAAGAAAACACACATGGTTTTGAAAGATTTTTTATTGTCATATTATTCTGCGTATTTTAGTTGTAAAAAAATTGACAAACAGCAGATGGCAATATGGCAACGTTTTCGCCCATACTCTCTTGTGAAAATAGACGGAAAAACTAAAGGTAGAGTTACTGTCATTATCCAGCCACTTGGAAGTTATAATATCTTTGTGATTCGCACGGAAATGGGGACAATTGAACAAATATCAATATCGATATCGTTTGAAGGTTTTGCCGGAAACTGTTGCCACTACGCTTGACACTAAAACTGAAGTAAGTCTCCCCCAAAAGGTAATCGATGACATGCTCAATGATGACTTTCTCACTGGTCTAAAACCAACTGTGCAAAGATTTCAGACAGTGTCAGACAATCAAATTAATGACTTTTTGAAAGAAAATGAAATGCTGAATTAAACATTTTTCTTTCAAAGTTTTTCATTGGAGTTAAAAACTAATGGGGAGGAGTATGAACCAAGCAGCTTAAGGTGCATGTTGTCAAGCTTCGATCGTTACCTTAGGCAGAAAAACTATGGATATTCACTTATTGTTGATCCGGCCTTTGCACAGTCACGTGATGTGTTGACATCAAAACAAAAACAATTAAAATGAGAGGGCAAAGGTAACTTACCAAAATCTGCTGAAGCATTATCTGATGATGAGCTAGAACAATTGTGGTCCTCCGGTAAACTAGGTATATCCAATCCTGAATCTCTTCTAAATCTGATGTGGTGGAACAATACGGTCCACTTTGGAATGCGATCGGTCACTCCACACAGACAGATGTGTTGGGGAGATATTTCGCTAAAAAAAGGTACGGATGGACTTGAATTCCTAGAAATGAATGAGAGACAGACGAAAACACGTACAGGTGCCAATATCCGTGATGTGAGGAAACTTCAGCCCCTTGTGTGGGCCACACTTAGTAATCCTGACCGCTGTACGGTTGAAGCCTTCAAAAAGTTTCAGTCAGTGAGACCGTCCGACTTTTGCAAACCGGACTCCCTGTTCTACTTGGCAACAGCTTGTAAAGTCCCCCTTTTGCCTGGTCAAATTTGGTTTAAACGCCAGCCTGTGGGGCGGAATAAACTTTCTTCACTCATGAAGAACATGGTATCCTCTGCCAGTCTGTCATCACAAAGAATCACAAATCATAGCGCCAGAAAACATTTGATTAAAAAAATGCAGAATAGTGACATCGCACCGACGCACATCATGCAGATATCCGGCCATAAGAATGTCCAAAGCGTGAATAACTATTCAACTATTTCAGAGGCACAACATCGTCAATACAGTAATCTGTTGCAAAATCACACCCGAACACTGAAGTTGACCGTTCTTCAGCCTTGACCTTGACCTCCGCGAATTCCTGTTCTGTTTCCAGTCCACCCAAAAGCAGTGCTGTTTCACGCCTGCATCCACAAAATCTCTCACAGTCCCTTTCTTCATCGGTGAGCAAAACAAGCGAAATTGTACACACTCTCTTCGTAGGTCCTATCTATGGAGGTGTGTGTTCAATATTACCATCAGTTTGGTTGCCGGTGTCACTAAGTGCAAGTCTCCCTCCTCGCCTCAAGCCAAATATCGCAGAATCCAAACACGTCCCCTTGACTCGTCAGATCATGTATGAATTCCCTCCACAAAGACTTAGTTTCATGTTTGATGCCATGTTAAAGTTAATAAACTTGTTAAATTTAGTTCACCCCTCTCTGTCATTTTGTAGCTGGTAAGTTCAATCTAGCCGTCTAGGCCTGATCGTCGCCACGCACATGGAGGGTTTGAAAATGACCGCGTCACTACTCTGGTTACTCTTATCGATCCTCAGTAACATGTATTTTGTTACGTTAGCTGTGGTAGCTATGTCGTTACTTTGCATCGTAGAAATGAACCTAATTTTAAAAACGTTATTTATTTTTTTTGCTTTTGTATATTTTATAGTTAAAACTGTAGTCGTAAATGTGCACTATTTATCTCACTGACCTCTATCGGGTATTACTACGCCATACCTCGACGTACGTTCATATGGTAAAATCCATATTTTATAATGGATTTTTAACTGGAAAAAAAAGAAATTATTACACTCGCAAGTATGTCATATGATTTATACGAAACGAGTAATAATCTCTATTAATTAATTGCAGAATCTCAACCAATAATAAATATTATTCATGTTGTTGGTAAAACTTCTTTGTTGTTTTTGGGACATTTTACATTGGAAATCCAGTATCTAAAAGATTGTTGCTCCCTTTATAACCATTTATGTGCATGTATGTTGCAGTTCCTGGACATGCGTCTTGCAGTGCTTGGTAACGTGGACGCAGGTAAGAGCACTCTGCTTGGGGTCCTCACCCAGGGGGAGCTGGACAATGGACGGGGACGCGCACGTCTCAACCTCTTCCGTCACCTGCACGAGATCCAGACTGGGCGCACCTCTAGCATCAGCCATGAGATCATCGGCTTCGACAGCAGCGGCGAGGTGAGTTGTTGAAAATTGACCTTCCCCTGATTCTGGTACAGTAAACATTCCCTGTGAGGAGTTCTCCCCCTTTGAAGTATCTCCTCACTTTAGTAAACAAATTGGATTGATAGATGTGGAAGATAAAGGTTTTAGAGAATTGTAAGACCTTGACCATGCTTGTGGTGTCTATTACATTTATGTTGTTGTAACGTTATCATTTGAGAAGATTACTTAAGTTGGACAATTTGTTCCTAATCACTTTTCTTCATTAAATAAAATGTTTAAATTTGATCCATGTTTTCAGATGATTAACTACAGTGGGTCGAGGTCTGTGGAGGAGATCTGTGAGAAGGCAACCAAGCTGATTACGCTGATTGATCTGGCCGGCCACCACAAGTACCTCAAGACTACCATATTCGGGCTCACTGGGAACCGACCTGACTTTGCCATGCTCATGGTCAGCGCTACGTCGGGAGTCAGTGAGTAGAGTCATTATTACCAAGCTTGACATTATCTTAAAAATACACGACATTGAAACTTAATTAGTAGTACCTGCTAATGCAGTCATATTCTGTGAATACCTTTCATTGGACAAACTCAGATTATTCCCTTTAGCGGGAAGTGCTTTATTCAATTGGTAAATAATTATCCCCCGCCACAACGAAGTTGGCGGGGGATATAGAAATGAGCTCCGTCTGTCCGTCCGTCTGTGCGTCCGGGCTTTTCCATTCCGGCCTCAAACTTCAAAACTATTCAATATATTTTGCTGAAACTTTGTACAGGTATCAACCAAGTAGTCTAGATGTGCCTTTTGCTATATAGAAATTTGAGAATTTTTTTTTTTTTTTACGAATGCAAACAGTCTGGACTTAGAACCAAGAAGAGGGAAAACTATATTCCGGCCTCAAACTTCAAAACTATTCAATATATTTTGCTGAAACTTTGTACAGGTATCAACCAAGTAGTCTAGATGTGCCTTTTGCTATATAGAAAGTAAATGCATTATATATTCAAAATGCATAAATATATTCAAAATTCCTACATGGCGGGGGATATGGCAGACTCTGTCTGCTTGTTAACCTTGATACTGCCTGATGTTGTACTTGGAATTATCATCACCATTACATGCCTCATAAACAAGCCTTTCATGTTATGACATTTAGGGTGATATTTCCCATAAAAAGTGCCTGTTGAATGTTCTGACTACAGTTCTTATTTATTCTGAATTTTGATTGAGAGATCATATGACACTTATCTCCCCTACAGCTGGCACAACAAAGGAGCACCTGGGGTTTGCACTGGCGCTGGGAGTGCCTGTGTTTGTGGTAGTCAGCAAGGTGGACCAGTGTCGGAACATGCTCATCGAACGGACAATACGCCAGATGGAGAAGCTGCTCAAGTCACCCGGCTGCAAAAAAATACCTGTCAGAATCATCAATGATGATGATGCCATCACTGCAGCTTCTAACTTTGATACAGAGAAGTAAGAACTTATTTATGTCAAGATGTGGGAATATGAAAACATTATTATTGAGAATGGAGCATGACTTGCTTTGTTAGTTTATCCAAATTTAGGAATAAGAAGTGTAATGATCTGAAGGATCGTACATGATATTGATGATTTTGGTAATCAGAAGTCTGAGCTCCTACCTGTTGCCTCCTGCTGTGTGTAGGATCCCCTGAGTTGAGTGTGACTTGATGATTGAACATTCACTAATCCGTCTCTGTTTGTTTGTTTAGGATAACACCAATCTTCAGCATCTCGAGCGTGACGGGCAAGAACCTGGACCTCCTGAAGATGTTTCTCAACGTGCTGCCCCCGCTCAAGAGTCGTAAGGATCGTGAAAAACTTGTCCAAGATCTAGTTGAGTTCCAGGTGTGTACAGGTTCTGTTCCTATAGACGTCCCATTGATAATGCCTCGTCTCCCAGATTGTTGATAGTTTGACGTAACATCCAGTATGTCTTGGCTCATAGCTCACCAACTGTACACACTGCTTTGGTTTATATATACTGAGCAACAAAAGAAACCTCTCCCATATGCTTGATAACGGTATAAGGATCTATACCGAAACATTGCTATTGTTTATAAAGAAGTTGATCATTCATAAAATCTTCACCAACTTCTAGAATGCCTCTCAAACAGTTGATTTCTAAGCTTACTCTATGTTATTACAGATAGATGAGAGGTTCTCGGTGCCAGGCGTAGGGGGAGTCGTGGGAGGAACTATCCTCAGGTAGGTCTCTCCTCTAACGTAATCAGACTTTTCTTAACTTAAAACTATACAGTCAAAATGAGTGGGAAACTCCTTGTAAAAATGAAGTTTAAAAAGATATAACGGTTTGAATGTTTGTTCGATTGTGGCAGGGTGAGGTGAAAGTGTGTCTACTGGCTTCGGCTAGTGGGATATCCCTTTAGCTCAACTGGTAAAGCGCAGGACTGTCACCTGTAGGTCCCGGGTTCGATTCCCAGTGGAGGTGATCTTAAAATCACTTCTGTTACATTTGGCGTCCAACGTGGGGCCGGGCAACTCCCTAGTGCTCACTACACCCCGAGTACGTAGAACTGAGGTGCTTGATAACTCGGAAATTCTTGACTCGAGGACGAGTCACTTTGTGGAGAGGGTGTATGTGGCAGAGTGAGATGAAAGTGTTCCTTTTAGCTTCGGCTAGTGGGATATCCCTGTAGCTCAACTGGTAGAGGGCAGGACTGTCACCCGGAGGTCCCTAGGATTCCCACTGGAGGTGATCTTACTGTCACTTCTGTTACGCTATCATTGTAGGATTTGAATATATTCCATTCAAGACATGCTTAAAATTTCTATTTTTATTTCACAAATGATATCTGAAGAACTACATTGAATGACGTGCCTGTTCTGTTTACAGGGGATCTATACGAGAGTCAGATGTAGTGTCATTAGGTCCGTTTGAGAACGGAGAGTTCCGGAAAGTTAGAGTGCGAACGGTCCACCGCAACCGGTTGCCATGCCGACTGATCCAGGCAGGCCAGACAGCAACTGTAGCCCTGCAGGATGTGGAGAAGGAGCAGATCAGAAAGGTTGGTGCACAGTGTGAAATAGGCTCCTTTGGATCCGAAACTATTCAGTTGCTTGGGAATGCAGATGCCAACCCATACGATTTATATATATTTGTTCGAAAAACCGACATTATATACAATTTAGATAATTGTATCATCAAATTGCACACATACCTTACACATATAATGTCAACCATTGTATTCACTATAATACACAAACAGCATATTGTGGTTTTTCAAAATAATTTACTTGCATTGAGGTACACAAAGCCAGTAAACTTTCTAAAAATAATTTGATTATTAACACTAAAATGATATTTTCAGAAGTAGATATTGCTTGGTTTTATCGCCGCTAATGGCTGCAATACTGCCGAAGCGGCGTTAAACAATAACTCACTCACTCACTCACTCACTGCTTGGTTTTATTACGTGTATTAAAACGTATTCCAAAACAAAACAGAAGTGAGTCAACTTACGGAATGTACTTCTGAAGGATATAATAACCGTTGCTGTCCTTTGCAGGGAATGGTGCTGGTGAGTCCAGACTCGGAGCACTTTGCCTGTCGAGAGTTTGAGGCGGACATCTACGTGTTGTTCCACTCGAGTCGCATGACGGTCGGCTTCCAGACAACCATACATATTGGAACTGTGTGTCAAACTGCTGTCATCACGAGAATGGATCGGGTAGGTACACACTTGTCTCAACTAGAGATGCCAGGACAAAGATTGGTTTCTGAAGTTCTCAGTGCGAAAATGTTCACAAACCTATATGTGGCATTTGCAGCTTTCTTTGTGCTATGATGGTATTTAGATGTATTTGAAAAACACTCATGTCATTTCTAAGATAACAGAAATATTTAGAACAGCTTTGTTATTATATCCAATGCATGGACTACTACAGTGGATTTTAAATTTAATATTCTGACCACACATTGTCATAAACCTATCAGATGGTTTTCTTTGCTGTATATTTTTAACCAGAAATTCATTTAATGTATAATATACATTCACTCATGCCGCTTCTCTCTCCCAGGACCCTATCCGCACAAACGAAAAGGCACGTGTGGTGTTCCGCCTGGTCCGACATATCGAGTATCTCCGGCCCGGCTCCCGGCTACTCTTCCGAGACGGCAAGTCGAAGGGGATGGGGGAGGTGATTAAGCCACTACCCCTCGATCCTGTTGAGAGGTGAATCTCATTCACACATAAACACAAGACTCCCACCATGCAGGGGAGATAACTCCCTGCCGGCCGTGGACTACTGTACCATGCTTTACAGTATAATGGCCACATCACTCCGTTACCTAGTAATATTCTAAGTGTTGTGTGTGACTCACTGTGGTTGGGACACAGTATTCTTTATTTTACCAAGTTATCAGTATAAGTGGTTTTAACTTGTGTTATTCTAGTTTGTGTTATGTCAAGATCTGTTTGACACAGCTTTGTTAGAAACCCTTTCACCATACTACCTACGTCGCAGCACGCTCAAATGAAAAAGAAAAAATATGATGTGAAGCAGCTATTTGATGAACAAGAATTTCTTAGAAAATGTGAATTTTATTGTCGCTAGTTTGTTTGAAAAATACAAAATGCTTGTATTTGTGAAATAAATGTTACAAAACTTAAGAAAGTGTAACCATTTCAAATAATTATAACGAAATCATTGAGAATGAAGAAACACAATTGCCAATCATGCTTTGATTTTAATGTTTTACAAAGTTTCATTGTTATGAACTCTCATACCTAACACAAAATATAGCACTGAGAAAGAGGGGGTGGGACTTGTTCTATTTTATTATTTTCTTTGCTTAGTGTTTTGTTGTTTGCTTGTTATTTATCAGTTCCGTTTCCTATCTTATCGAATTTCACATGTTTCACATATGTTTTGGTATTGTTATGTAATGTTGACACTGCTTCCCATTGAAACTAGTCTTTCAGAGTGCAAGCTGTATATGAATGTTGCTAACCTGTTGAACTCCTGCTGAAACTGCTCTGTTAATTATATTGCCATAGAAAATATAATTATTTTAAAAGTTTGATTGATAAAGATTATTATGTTATATCAATAACTGTTTATAATGGAGTTACCGATTCATCATAATACATTGTTTCATAAACACAAAGCTAAAATGAAGATAATTTGTTTCACGCATACCTTCAAAATAAGTTTCAGTTTTTGACCTCGGTTGACCATTAGCACAGAGGCAGCCTGCCTTAGTGACATCTTTGAACATTGGACTAAGGTTACTTCACTGGGTTAAGGACAGCGTAACAATTTATGCAACAGTATCAGGGACCTCCTTTTAAAGATCACCTTGGTAATTGTACCGATCAGCATATCAATAATGATGTCCTTAGTGCAATGTTGTTAGTAAAGGTTGTTTCGTGAAAGAAAGTAGTGGAGACTGGATCATGGTTTGATTGATCTCCTCTCACGGACACTTGATTACCGGTATCTGCAACCTTTTGATTGTATCATGTATGTCATCATAATATTTTCAATATTTCATAATGTGTATATCAGTCTGTTTTATATATCTCTTGAATCATGGTGTAATTTTTCTATTCAATACATGGAATGTTCAATTGATATCCCAACACTGTGTGAGCTAATTATCCCGGTTTTGTTTTTAGTTTGAGTACCTTGTTGGGTAGACAGGACTAGTCATGTGCCAATATTGTCTTGTGAGACTGGTGCATCACATCTCATGGTCACTTTCTGCTTGCCAAACATTTTTGTTTGCAATACTCAAAATAACATCTTGAGTGTTATTTTAGCAAATTTGTTACCAAGTTTTAATGTTAATGCCCATTATGGTACGATTTTGTCTTGTCAATAATGCAATCATGAGGAAATTCTGAATAATAACTTATCTTTTTGCTGAAAATTCTTCCATTTATGCGAATTGTACCAGTAACTTATGAAAATAAGAATTATTTTTATTTCATGAAGGTTCACAATTTAATTGTGTCATTAGATTAAACTGATTCTATTCAAAGCTAAGTTTTAAATAGATAAATTATGAAAATGATAATTCATTTAGATTTAAAGTAAGAAATAATAATTTGAAGCACTATTATATAAAAAATATATTCTCTTGTTACTTAAGACTTGTTTTAAAGGATAATAGGAAATATCTTGCCCTGTAAGTGTTCATGTGTTAGGTAGTCTGATGTTTTATTTGCATATTCAAAGATTGCTGTGATATGGCAAGTACACTTTGTGTCTTTGACCACAACTTCTCTCCCAATAGCTGATTAAATAATTGAAACACATCTTGACGTTTTTCTTCTACTTTAGTACATGTATTATCGTTGTAGTTGGCGCTAACCGTCATTGCTGTGTGCTGTTCTGTTTGGTGTTTGATCTTACAACCATGAAGACTTGCTATATAACAAATACATAAATCTCACAGTTCATATCGACATCTCGTGAAATAGAAATTGTCGCTCATAAAAAGAAATGACACAGCGTACAATATGCAAATTTCTTGTGCTCAAATTCATCCATTTTCACTTCGTAAATATGTCGACAAACAAACATTTAGTTTGCAAAAGAATTGTGAACATTTCTATAAATTATATATAATATGCCATTATTTATGCAACCGGAACTGTATTCCTTCAACTTTACACACAGGTTAGTCATTCCAATAGATGTGCCTTTCCTATTACCGGTATGTCATTTGTGAACTGGGTACACTTGTAGAAAACGGTTATCCGTATTGAAAGAAAATGGTGCGACAGTGGTGCCATATTCAAAACTCTTCTTTGAGTGTTTAGATCACTTGAACTATCTTCGAGCGGCCATTTTGCCCAACAAAACTAAAACTAAAGACTTGATTAAAGACTTGATTTGAAAACAGACGGAAGATATACTTTGATGTGTTTATTTTCTATGTTAAATGATCTGTAAAATACATGTATAAAAATAAGATATTTTAAGTTAATTTCCTATGGAAATATCTTCTTCAGACCTGGTACCATAATAAAATAAGCTTTGAGTTGGCAACCAGCATTTTCCAAAGTTTAACTTTAAATGCTCAGATGCCATTGACAACACTACGCTGGTTTTGGTTGAAAAATAAGATACTTTTTGGCTGTTACATAAAATAATGAAGGGATGAACAACAATGTAGGACTGGAGTAACATAGTGTATGAATGTATAAATAGAAACAAATAGTTGTGGAAGCAAAATATTAACCAGCAAGAGTTTTGATAAATGTCTTGCATTGTTGGATTTTTCCTGCTACCAAGAGTGTTGTAGAATATCGCAGCAGGCTTCTGTCCACTCTGTAAATAGTCACTTTGGATTGGGAAATAATTGCTCAATAATGCTAAATGCTCAGAAAATGGACAATTAAATTAATGTTATGAAACTGAAATAGCTTTGTCATGTGATGGAAGATGAAGTGATGATGATCAACAATCTTGCAATCTTGATTGTATACTGGATGTGTTTGCTTCTCTCTCCTGTTGAGAACATTTTATCACAGATGATCACCACCTTGTTCAAGTAGTGTTCTAGTCACCCTGTTTCTCAGTACTGTGAGAGGCACTTCACTCCTCGATACTTGTCATGTTTCCCTTCCGTCTCTGTGTTGTTCTCTTCTTGTAGCTCAATGTCACCTGTGTCCCGGATTTACTGAAATGATAAGAAACAGCAAACTTCTGATACTGAAAAAGATAAGATGAATATACACAATTCTTCACTTACATAAAACATAAGTGTAAAAGAATGTATGAATGTACATAACTGGATGTCTAATCTGAAACTATGACGACCACCAAAAGCGAGATAATGAGTGATCTGAGCAGAATCAAAGATATCCAACTAATTGAAGTCCGTATAGAAGTCATCTATAATGAAATCTCCAATCCCTACATCACACACAAAACTGATAATCCACATGACCGACCTCTTCAAGGTCCATATTGGCGCAACCAGCAGAACCCTTTATTAGAACCTGGCGTAAGCGTGGCAAATGAATCAAGCACAGCCAGTGAAACAAATCTGAGGATCAGAATCAGGTTGCATTTAACAATGTCCTACGAGTTATGAGTGATACCTTACTCTGCAGCAAGGGATAACATATTCTGAGTTTCGAGGGATACCTTTTTGCATGAGGTTCTGTCGAGCTTTAACAAAGGCCATGATGTCAGCGTCAGCCTGGGAGTCTCCCGTTAGTGGAATGTTATCAGTGTGCGGTGCGGATCTAGAACAAACAAAACATGCTGTGTAGGGATTAGTGTGAAACATCAACACAGGAGTGTTAGTAGAAAGCAAAAGAAGATTCTAGATGTCTTGTCATTATTTCAGTATTTTCTATCTGCATAACGTTTTTGGAGAACATTAATTATTGTTTTGCAAATGCTTGTTCTTCAACATCAACAAGTAACTTCTTGTACACTGAGAGCAAGTTACACGCACCTGGAGTTGTGAGTGTCTACACTCGGCATGGAAGGAAGGTTGGAGGCGAGAGTCCCAGCCACTGACCTTCGACCTCTACTGGAGCTAGGTGGACGTGGCAAGGAGGCCTCGGAGTGGACGGGACTGATCACTTCCTGCGTGTAGTTTCGCTGAGAGTGCTGGAGGGGAGTGAGAGGTGGGGTGCGCCACGCAGACTTCACGCCACCACCCTTACCTGTAGGGTCCTGTGGGGAGGGGACAAATAGGTCAGTGTATATGCTAAGGCACTCTTAGCACTGTCATGTCACAACCAGATAATGGATTATTGATACAGTTTCTATACATGTATACAGTTGTCAGTCAAACAAAAGTTTCAGACCAAAAATAGTCAAGGCCCACTGTGAACATAGTCTAAAATGCCATACATTTCAAATGCTTACAAATATCTTCGGGAAATAAAACTTTGGAATAAAAATCTGTTCTGTTCCCCTAAGCATGGAAATGATTGCTATTAGACATGAAGACATTATAGACATGAGAAGAAGATTGCTCTTCTTGACAGTGGTACCTGGAGAGAAGCAGACTGGTCGGCCCACCACAGCTCGAAGTCCTTCATCAGCTTCACCTTGGCCTTCTCCAGGTAGTGCTGTAGGTGTTCAATCTCCGTCTTCATCTCCCGCAGGTGGGTGAACGTCTCCTTGTACCTGCAGATACACCTCAAGTTAGTTTCACAAAGCCACTTGCACAAAGCCCCCTAGAACAATATTAATATCAGCCTATGGTGATATCATTTAGTGGGAGCTCTACACTATTGGGATCTGCCTCCTTGTACCTGTGTAGACAGCAAGGGAGAGTTTCAATTCAATTTCCATACATGCTGTGACAGTAGGTGAACAATGTAGGTGTTTTAACAGTTTATTTCAGTTTAATGTGTGTAAGGGCCAGACACGTACTCTGACTTGTAGTCCTCCATCTGGTCCCGGAGTATCTGTTCTTCTTCGTCTGGTTCCGGGTTGTCCGGGTCAGTGCGACCTGTAAGAAACACCAGCAGACTCAGTATTGTGAGTGAGGGGCAACGTTTAAGAAATAGAAGACGAGTTGGCGTGCTTTATCGTTGATTACACCACTAGGGTATGTTATGTCCATTGTTCTGACAGGTTAATTTTCTATGTAACAACCTTGTTATCATACGTCAGAGGTTGATATGTGAATAACACCCGGGTATGCTATTTGGAGTCTGAATTTCGGATATTTACTAACCTAACCTTGGGTAGATAAGTCCGACCTCGGCTTCGCCTCGGTCTTTGACTTATCTCCCCACGGAACTTTGAACATCGGTAATTATCAAATATTGTTCCTCGGCTTCGCCTAGAAACAATATTTGAAAATTACCTCCGTAAATATGTCAAAAAAGGGACTGAAAATAAACTTACTCTCCAAATGTCAACGAATGTTCAATAAATAGGTCAAGTCAAATTCTCTTTATATCATGAATTTACAACGCAGTTTGCAATGCGAATCGTGTGGCCAGTATCTGGTGATGACAGCGTGACTGACGTTAGTAGATGCAGAGGTGTCTGTGTTGTCGATACAGTCTCCTGCTTCCCGGCTTGTCCTCATTCAATATGACGATGACCATGGCTTTCTGCTCTGTGTTTTTTCTTGTGTAACTGCACACACCTGTTTTTCAACATAAAATGGTTTTGGTAAACTTCTGTTGAATTAAGTATATATATACATTTATATATATACATAGAAGGAAAATTTGTATATTGTGCAACTTGAACTGGTCGCATTTTAAATGATAGAATGGGTCGGAATACATATATAGCGTGACGTCATAAGTTAGACGATAAGTAGTGCATTCTTGAATTATTAAATAATTTGCCGCACTGTATCTGTCTTTACGTACATCAACATGGTCTAATGTGTTTTTTTAATATTAGAAAGCAATAAGATTAAAAGGATGTTTGTAGGGTATACAACATACCTATGACGCTCCTGTGTCCAAAGTTCCATTATCAATGATAGAGTCTCGTTGCGTGAGTGGTTGTCTTGTAGCCCTTGACACCAGCTGCCTTCTGAACACATCGGGACCATCTTCTGGAGTGTGTTGTATCCCATCGTTTGTCTGCTGTTCCTTCAAGACAATATTGAGTTTGTAGTTAAGGTTATGGGAAATGCAATACTAAATAAGATAAGCACAAGGCATATTTCTTAAAATTTACATTTAGTTTAATAATTTTTCACATTTTAAAATTTTGTTTTCTGAATCACTTACTGAAACAAGATGAAATGAGCTGCGTTATTTAGACCCGATAGATATGAACAAGATGTGTTTGTTAAACACGGATGCCCCCGAATATATGCTATTATCAGCCATCACAACAAGGTATGCACATGCCAAGTATGAAAGCCCTAGCTCTGAGCAATCCAAAGTTATGGCCTTGGTTAAAGTTTTTGTGGACAAACACACGGACAGACAGACGGATAGGTGAAAAACAATATACCCCCGGAATCTCCGATACGGGGGCATAAAAACTGTAAGATATATTTGATGTTCTAAAGTATTAAATCACTATGGTTTCGAGCAGCGAACGAAGATCACAATACGCTATATACGTACATAGATTTTGGGAAATGCAAAACTAAATCAATTCTAAACTTTGCTAAAATATATATTTAAAACCAACAATCTTTAACACTTACCAACATCTGTCTCGGTGTCTGTCACTTCTTGTAACGCCCGACAAAGTTCGTCGTCCGATTCCCTTGAAATCATCTCGCACAATGAATCACGTCTCCAAAACCGCGTGTAACCATGAAGATGCATGGGGTGCACGTGCTTGTTACGTTTTAAGTAGAAAACGCGTGCACCTGTTCCGAAAATAGAAGTGTCAACATGTGATGGACGAGTCCATTCCGTTCGGTGCCCACGTGGTGTAAGTAGGTTAGCACCCCCCTCTACGGCCGATATGGATTCAACGCTCTCGCCTTGACGGCTCGAGCGTTGAAATCCATATCGCCCTTGAGGAGGGTGCTAACGTATACATAAAACATAGCAGGGAGCATAAAACACGAAGGGCGCAGCCCTGAGTGTTTTATGCTCTCTGCTATGTTTTATTCTACGA
This sequence comes from Gibbula magus, assembly GCA_936450465.1. Lineage (NCBI taxonomy): Eukaryota > Metazoa > Mollusca > Gastropoda > Trochida > Trochidae > Gibbula > Gibbula magus. The sequence goes on along the minus strand of OW388291.1, from coordinate 85,637,163 downwards.
TAAAGCACAACAACGAGTCTTCTATTTCTTATATGAGATGCCCTTTAACAGTAACTCGCTTTTATATTAACCCTTACGTTGCGTATATATATTTTACCCTTTTTAGCCCCTGTGGCGGAATTTACAGGCTCGCAGCTCGCAGCAGTAGTTTGAGCTTAGGCACTAACGAGCTCTGCTGGCGGAATTTCCAGGCGGCGATTCCGGTACCGTTTTTACGAAATATACCGCATCTACATGGCGAATACGGGCTATATACGGGCGTTGAATACAAATTCAAGTCGCGGCACCCGTACACAAATGGTTGCTTTATACCCGCATCTTCGAATTATTTTTTTACGATTTTTCTTTACTTTTCTATTACTTTGTAAAGATTGTCTTTAATTCGGGCCTTATAACATCATGAATTTGGAGCGCGCTACTGAAATTTTTATATGGACTTGAAGACCAGATGTTTGTCTTTACAATGATATAAAAAATATTAGAATGCGACCTATGGTTATAATTCTATTGTCATCTAAAGTTTGTCTTTATTTCCAGCTTCATGAAATCAAAACTCCTGAGCGCGCATATTGCGAAATTTATATGTGCTTGTAGATAGTTTATTCCTCTTTACAATGACATAAAAATTATTAGAATACGACTTATGGTTCAGAAAATATAACCAACCAAAGGAGAGTGACGCTACCCCGACAGTACCACGTGAATGGTCCCGACGCGCACCAATTTACTGGCACTGCTTGGTCCCCCCGGGACTGTGCTAATTACAGTACCGTTACCTCCTCGAGACCTCCTCGAGACCTCCTCGAGGGTGCCAGAGCCGAGCGCGCGTGGAACTAATGGGTACTAATGAGCACAGCATACACTAATCACCGCGGCGAACGCAATACATGTTGCGCGGTGTAAAGTTTGTCTTTATTTCCAGCTTTATAAAATCGTAAATTATTTCGCGCGCATGCGAAACACGTATGTACTTGAAGACAATTTATTCCTCTTTACAATGATATAAAAATTATTGGAATACGTCAAATGGTTCGCAATATATGAAGAGCGTAAGGAAGGCACCCCCAGTACTTAGAAAATTCATTTTTGAAAAACTAACTTTTTGCGACATCTGGCGCATCATTTGCCGCATGTTTATTTTTCGCTGCGCATATACATATGATACATGGAATTGAAGACAATTTATTGCTCTTTACGATGATGTAAAAAGAAAAAAAATGCGCAACTTCGTTCGGAAGCTATAGCGTGCCAAATGAAGGTACCCTCGGTACTTTGAGGCAACTTTTTGACTATCGCGCATATCGGGGCACGTGCCGCAACTTTAGTTTTTCGTGCGCATGTATAAATTTTATATTGAATCAAAGCCGAATCTTTCCTCTTTACCCCATGTAAGTTTTATGAAAATCGGCCACCCGGTTCAGCATTTATGGGTGTTTTTTTATGATGCGGTTCTGGCTGAACTTCCAATGAAAGCTCGCATTCACTTTCTCTGTCTCTTTGATAAAATAAAGAATATTTTATTTGCAATGACATGTATTACAATGAAATTACAATGCATTTATGTACAAATATACACAATATTTACCTGCGGTTGTGCGCAGAACAGCTTTAGGGACCTAACAAGGTATGTATATAATGTGTATATACTAGTCCACACTTCGGCTCTCTTTACTTTCAATTTTCTTCTTCTTCATTCCCTTCTTCATTTCTTTCTTTTTCCGTGGCAGTGATGTAAGCCCTGGAATAGTCAGTGGCGGTGTGGTACAGTTTGAAGCATGGTGCGGCGCACAGAGAAACATTACAATCTGTACATTCATAAGAAGACTCTCTGCCTACTCGTTTTTTCTTCCTTGCTGGCCCATTGCCTTCTTCAATCTGTTTTGCGAGGACGGCGCGTTTTGCCTTAGAGCATACCACACACATCCTTGTGACGTTTTTCTTCCTTCCGACAGGCTCAATCTTCGTCGGAAAGTGACGTCCATGAAGACGAGTGACACTCTCGTCGCTCGTGCTCGGCCGACCACGGGGACGTCTGCAAAGTGATGGAACTTGTTCCTTGTCCGCAAATGTTACTATATGTTGCGCCAAAGCCTTCCTGTATTCCCGACTTGTTTTTAGAGGTTTATCTTTGCTATATTCTTTATAAACGATGTAAGAGTTCAACATGGCAACGTTGAGAACGTGAAACCAAACCCGTTTCCACCACTTCAGGGTCTTCACTCGGAACGGCGTGTACGACAACATCTGGTCGGCCCGATCAACACCTCCCATGTACTTGTTGTACGTTGTTACAATGCGCGGCTTGAGAACTGGTTCCCCTGTTGCCCGGTTCTTCTTCCCTGTTTGTTCAAGTTGTGTATCTTCAACAGTAGACATGAGAAGCACTGATTTTCTATCTTCGTAGCGAAGAACGAGTAGGCCATGGTTGTGAGAAACTGTCATGTCCCCTTGCTTGGCTTTCTTTTTAGGTTTCTTGACTGAATCAGGAAGTCCCTTTCGATTGGCTCTCAACGTCCCCGTGGCACCTATTCCCCGCTCCCACAAATTTATGTACAGATTTGTGGACGAATAGTAGTTGTCCATAAAGATGTGATGCCCCTGTCCAACGTAGTCGTTCACCAAGTCCATGACTACATCATAAGTTTTGCCACCTTCAGAAACCGGTTCATTCGTTTTTCCAGTGTAGAGTTTGAACTTGCAAACGTATCCGTTGTGCGAGTCACACAACATGAAAGCCTTTATCCCATACTTCTTAGGCTTGTCGGGAAGATAAACTTTGAAAGATAAGTTACCTTTCCAGGGCACCATGCCCTCGTCGACTGAAATGTTTTGATGCGGTTTATACACTCTTGAAAAACGGTGAACTATCCGGTTATACAAGTGTCCCAGTTTATTTATTGGTGAAAAGCACGGGGTGTTACGGCCCGGCATCCTCCTGTTGTCAGCCAAGTGTAGGTAGGTTATAAGAAGCCAAAACCTGTCTCGGGGCATGCACTTGGCGAAGAAAGGCGTTGAGGTAACATCACTTGTTGACCAGTAATCAGCAAAGTTTCTCTGCACAACCAATGACATGGCAATTGTCATGGCTACAAATACCTTCATCTCTTCTGCATTAGTGTCTTGCCACTGTTGCATTCTTGAACGGGGTCTTAGAATTTTGTCCTCCATTGCTTGTTTGAAATATCTATTGGTTTCCGTTGCCATATCCTCATAGTCATCATTATGTATAAACAAATTGAAAAAGTCAATAGGTTCAGGGTTCTCAGGAAGTTCTATGAACTGGCGCAACCCAGTTTGACCAGTGAAAGGCAAGTTTACACGTGGCCGCGGACCATCCACCCACTCATCAAACGTCTGTGAATTATCATGATTATATTGTGGTATTTCGGCAAACTCCTCCTCAAAACCACTAAAGTCTTCTTCGGTGGAATTACCGGCGGCTAGAATCTTTCTGGCAATCTCTGTCTCTATATCACTCAGAGCATCTGTGTCACCATGTTCACTATCTATTACAGTGTCCCGATCATATGCATCATCACTGTCTAAACCACTGCTACCATCACTGTCAGTTGACTCCATATCAGAGGCTTCATCAGCATGGATCTCATTGATGAAGTCGTCGTCGCTTGTAACGGCTTCAAAGCTGCGTGTCCTAGTATGCAACGTCCTAGGCCGTCGCAGGGCCTTGCGTCCACGTCCGCGCAGCATTCTGCTTCAACCTGTAAATGATTGAAAATGCGTTAGATGTATGCAACATATAACATGTGATTAGAGACAATAAACATACAGAGATAATGAATGTGAGCTTCATGGACGTTCATTTGCCAGTTTCAGAACCTCCCGGCGCATCTAGGACGACTGCGCCGCAAGCGCCGACGGCGCCGACGGCTTCTGACATCGCGCCGATTTTTCCGACGCATATGTCAAACGGACCATTTTCTGATTTCCTCGGCGACGTGTAGCACCGGGCGCGAGGCCCGGAAAATAAACTACTATGTCAGGGAAGCTCGGGTTGTCAGTTGCCGAATGACTTCTCTTTTCGAGAAGCAGAGCATCCAAGGAGCGGTCTCTCGAGGCGGAGCCCGGACCCATGGGAGCATACTCCCATGCTCTCCGGGAATTCCCGTCCCCGTCTTCCGCGGCGGACCCCGGATTCAATCGCGGGACAGGTTTCCCATGTTCTCTTTTGAGAACGAGAGACTCCGAGGAACAATCCGGATTCTATTGGGAATGGGTTCCCATGCCCTCTCGACATATATAGCAGAAACCTTCATACCTCGGAATGACACGAACCTTTATTTCAAAGTAGAAACAAAAAAATAATTTGCACAAAAAGTTTGGGGGGTGGCGACCAAAAGCGGGGGGGTCCGCGCACCCCCCGGTAGATATTTATACTTGTGGGTCGGTCCCGAAGATGACGGACCACGCCCATGTTCATGGGAATTTTTTCTCATTATGTCATGGCGAATCCCGTCGGAAATTCCCCTGCTCACGAAAAAACTAATACCTAAAAAAGTAATTGTGATACAAAAGAACTTTGGTAATAAAAGTGGTGAGGAATCAAATTCTCCATCTGCTCAGTTCAGTCCGCTACACATATAAATAATTCTTCAAATCTTGTTGAATGAAACGTCTTTTATTCAATAATGTAAAAGATAAAATAATAAATTCAATTCAAATGGTTTGGAAAGGTGCGCCCTCGCATTTGAATTTTAGAAATAAAAACCTTTCGCAAATGGCATCAGTAACAAAAATGTTCACGCATTTTTAGAAACTCCGAAAAGTGAAATATTTTCCTGAGAAAATATTCCCACGAAAAGGCTTTTCCCCGAGCGGCTGGTCCCGTACTCAAATATATTTTCACTTTTATGTTATAATTTTTTTTCCAAAACTGGAAACAAAATTCCGTCATGACAGTTGTTCATCGTTTATAAAGCTCTATATTTGCGTATCAAAAGAACAGTATTTTAGTTATATATTATCATACTTCTTCACTTATGCGTACATCAATATTGCGGCTCTTCGCGCATGCATAGTTCTTCCCAAAAACATGCGCATTATATCTGGAATTAAAGACAATGTTTTTCTCTTTACAATGATGTAAAAATTATAAAAATCGGACTTGCGGTTCAAAAGTTATGAAGTGCGAAAATTATACCTTTTGGCGCGGCGCTTTGCGCATGCAGAGTTCTTCCCGAAAACATGCGCATTATACATGGAATTGAAGACAATGTTTTTCTCTTTACAATGATGTAAAAATTATAAAAATCGGACTTGCGGTTCACAAGTTATAAAGCCCGTAATGATGGTATATGCTAAGAGCGCCACTTATTCAAAGCCGAATATCACCTTCTGCGCGACACCTGGCGCATCAAAAGTTATTGCCGAAAATACACGTATTTTATATGGAATTGAAGACAATTCTTTTATCTATATACTGATAAAAAAATTATGAAAATATCCCAAGTAGTTTCTTAGAAATAGAGCGCCGAGGCATGTTGGGGTAAATGCGCCACATGTATCAAAATTCAAAAGTGCGAAAGTCGGCTATCTCTGTGCGATTGCTGTATTTTCAGTTATGTTAGCGCAATTGCGATTTTTATATGGGAATAAAGGCCATTCTTTCCTCTTTATTTTGGTATAAAAAAAAATGAAAACAACCAATTGGTTCATATGATACGAAGTGCGAGAGAAAGGTAGCTTATCGCAATATCTTCCCGTAATTAGAAGCTATCTGCCCATGTGGCGAGATGCGAGACAGATAAGCATAGGCTATCTGCCCATGTGGCGGGATGCGAGACAGATAAGCCTGTACGGGCCTATCTCACCCCGGGGCAGTGCAGACACTTAGGTGCTAATTAGCCGCCGGGCAGTGTAGCCATCGGAGCGAAGCAGGACAAAATTGGCCTTTTGTAAAGCTAATTATCGATGCGTTACGGGTCAACAATGCACACGCAAATTGGTGTGAATTTTGCTGGACGTTCTGACAAGACACTGAAGAAAGTTTTATTCTCATTGCGGGCTGCGAGGCATAAATACAGCCATTCTCATGCAGCGAGTCGCGGAAACAATCGACTCGGGACCCGGTATGGAGGCTAGCCCAGAACATAGACAGGCGTGAATTCTTCTAAGTAAGCGATCCGGGATCCGTACTGGAGTACCTACGAATCGCTTATAGCCCGCCCGGATTATTCCGTCGCCCGCATGTTAAGGGTTAAAAAACCGTGGAGAAATTATGTTGTTTGTAAAAACTATTTTTCAAAAATATTAATGTCTCCCGTCGTAGAACACATTCGCTAGCATTGAACAATCAACGTGACGTTACATATGACGTCATTTGCTAAGCGACGGCTCTAACTGACGTCTAAAATCACGAGCATGTTTTATTGTCTCATAAAGCACGCCGTCGGTCCCATTGACCGCCTGTGTTATATTGCCGTGGGTATCTTATATTACACAATCAACACACCCACACATTTGTCACACACATGAACTTTCCAGAAAATGTACGGCAATAATATTTTCAATGATGAATTTAGAAAAGCTCTGAAAGAATACTGTCAGATTAAAGATCAATGTTAATATGATTATGATGTGGCACATGTTATTGATATTTGTAGAGTTTTTGACAAACTCTACAAATAATAAGTTTACATGATAAAGGACAGTTGGACAAAGTGAAAGGTGAGCACTGATATTCCCACTATGTCCGTCTCACTCACCTTCCATTGCCAGCTGCATCCGATGTTGCTCAATCTTTGCCTTGATGTGGTCTGCAAGATGCACAAAGGAAAAGAATTAAACATAGACCATAGGTAGTAGCTGTGCATGATAAACCTAGACAGAAGACCAGATGAATCCCCATGGTGCCTGTCTTTAATGATAATCTTTTTAACATTCAGTCACTTAAGAAAGTTTGCACACCATCATGGATAACTGAACTAACTTTCAGTTAAAACAATAATTTATGGCTTATACTATTGATTTGTTCTCTGTAAAATTTACAAGAACAATATTTCATGAGAGACAGTTACAGTAAGGGTTACAGATGGGGTCAGGGTTGGGTCAGGGTTACAGATGGGGTCAGTGTTACAGATGGGGTCAGGGTTACAGGGTTACAGATGGGGTCAGGGTTACAGGGTTACAGATGGGGTCAGGGTTACAGATGGGACCAGAGTTACAGATGGGGTCAGGGTTGGGTCAGGGTTACAGATTGGGTCAGTGTTACAGATGGGGTCAGGGTTACAGGGTTACAGATGGGGTCAGGGTTACAGATGGGGTCAGGGTTACAGATAGGGTCAGGGTTACAGATGGGGTCAGGGTTACAGATGGGGTCAGGGTTACAGATGGGGTCAGTGTTACAGATGGGGTCAGGGTTACAGATGGGGTCAGTGTTACAGATGGGGTCAGGGTTACAAGGTTACAGATGGGGTGAGGGTTGGGTCAGGGTTACAGATGGGGTCAGTGTTACAGATGGGGTCAGGGTTACAGGATTACAGATGGGGTCAGGGTAACAGATGGGGCCAGGGTTACAGATGGGGTCAGGGTTACAGATGGGGTCAGGGTTACAGATGGGGCCAGGGTTACAGATGGGGTTAGGGTTATAGATGGGGTCAGGGTTACAGATTGGGTCAGTGTTACAGATGGGGTCAGGGTTACAGGGTTACAGATGGGGCCAGGGTTACAGGGTTACAGATGGGGTCAGGGTTACAGATGGGGTCAGTGTTACAGATGGGGTCAGGGTTACAGGGTTACAGATGGGGTCAGGGTTACAGATGGGACCAGAGTTACAGATGGGGTCAGGGTTACAGGGTTACAGATGGGGTCAGGGTTACAGGGTTACTGATGGAGTCAGGGTTACAGATGGGACCAGAGTTACAGATGGGGTCAGGGTTACAGGGTTACAGATGGGGTCAGGGTTACAGATGGGGTCAGTGTTACAGATGGGGTGAGGGTTACAGATTGGGTCAGTGTTACAGATGGGGTCAGGGTTACAGATTGGGCCAGGGTTACAGATGGTTACAGGGTTACAGATGGGGTCAGGGTTACAGATGGGGCCAGGGTTACAGATGGGGTTAGGGTTATAAATGGGGTCAGGGTTACAGATGGGGTCAGTGTCACAGATGGGGTTAGGGTTACAGATGGGGTCAGGGTTACAGATGGGGTCAGGGTTACAGATCGGGCCAGGGTTACAGATCGGGCCAGGGTTACAGGGTTACAGATGGGGTCAGGGTTACAGATGGGGTCAGGGTTACAGGGTTACAGATGGGGTCAGGGTTACAGATGGGGTCAGGGTTACAGATGGGGCCAGGGTTACAGATGGTTACAGGGTTACAGATGGGGTCAGGGTTACAGATGGGGTCAGGGTTACAGATTGGGCCAGGGTTACAGATGGGGTTAGGGTTATAGATGGGGTCAGGGTTACAGATGGGGTCAGTGTCACAGATGGGGTTAGGGTTACAGATGGGGTCAGGGTTACAGATGGGGTCAGGGTTACAGATGGGGTCAGTGTTATAGACAGGGTCAGGGTTCAGGTAGTAATTCTACTCACTAATCCTACTCTTGGCTGTGTTGAGAGACTCCCCGGACTTCTTGGCCTCCGCATACTTTCTCTTCAGTATCCGCTTGTTCTCCTCAATTGTCTCATTGTGCTCGTAGTCTCGCATGAAAATATCAAATGCTTCTTGGCGTCCCACTGACATCTTCCCTACTGCAATACAATATTGTAGGGAAATAGGGTTATAGTCAAAATAGCCACATGTAGAAAATGGCCACAAAAAAGACAAAGTGGCCACAAACCCCAAGTCATAGGGTGCACTAGATTTGGACTATCCCGGGCATACCCAAGTCACCCAGGTGACCCAAGCAGACGAAACAAATCAAGTTTATTTGGGTTATTGCATCATAGCCAACTTAGTTGCGCTACAACTAAATATAAAACTTGTTTGCGACAATGACAACAATAACCAATAAATTACTTCAGCTAGAAATATCTGCTACATTAGTCTTTCCCTGAAGTCCTCTTATTAATAATTGTCTTGGAAATGTTCAGATGAAAAGATATACAATATTTTCAAATATGTAAAAACGAGTTTGGTGCGTATGCTGCCATTATCGCCAGTTATAGCCCGCTCATTTGAAACCAGGTCAATCGGGTTACCCCATCTGAATCAAGTGCGTCATTGCTTCACAACCAGGTTGCTGGTGAAAACAGGCGACCTGAGCGTCATGCACATTGAAATTCAACATATTTTTTCATTATATATTACAGCTATATTCACGACAACTGGAATAGTTCATTCCACCATGCTATAAAATGTAGTATAGATAAGAACATATAAGAACGATTCTGGGGACACAATTCAATTAACTCCCAACAAGTTCCAGTTAACAACTCACATATTTTAGTTTTTCGACGCTCATCCATGTCTCTGCGAGCATCCCCCTCCGACTGTCGCCGCTGGTTGGAACTCTCACTAAGTCTGTTATCCCCTGCACTATGACTTGAGTAGTTCCTCGAGTTGTAGCCGTTCTCCACGTCCCCATTGGTTACGTGACTCCGCCTACTCGACGAGGAGGATATGGCAGTAGCCCGGTGAGATTCGGACATTGCCTCAGACGCTCGCTTCTTCTCTTTCTTCAACATGTTTACCAGGATGTCTTGCTTGGTCAAGGGGGATAACTCTACATAACTACAATGGATACAGAAGATTTGGCACCTTTTGATACCAGACATTGTCACCTGAGCTGATTGTTTACATAGAAAAGAGACATTTGATAATAATTATATTAGATTTACAAATCAATCATTGCCAAACCATATTTAATAAAAGAATCAAAATTCCTTAACAAATGAAATAATAATAATAATTATAAATAAAATTTGTTTGTGCATGGGCGGGTATGGGGACCCCAAAAGTTGACCCCCCCCCCCCCCTTTTTCATTGATGGACTCCTAGATCTTGAAACCGGCATAGAACCGTCGCTACACTAGACTAGATAAAAGATTTGTTGAAAGGATACTAATCTCATTGTCTCTCTGCATGACAAGTTCTTTCAGTTTCT